>CM029534.1:911229-1116543 GCA_017141395.1 Laodelphax striatellus | reverse complement strand
ACAGTGTCTACTTTATTTGCCATGCGCTGGAAAAACAGTGGAAATATTTGAAGTTTGTTGGATAGAAGAACGTTGAAATTCGCTGGCTGATAATCAGAAGATCGTTTCGTTTGCGCGCTGATTTGAGGAAGGAAGAAATTGATTGCCTCTACTGGCCCAGGTAAGGCATTCCCTAATTTATTAATTCATATTTTGATGTGTATTAATACCATTTCAACGGCTTTATCACGTTTTTATCGACCTCAAGTGTCTCCTCAATTTCTTTTTCCCAAACTTACATTGACACAACTTAATAATAATACCCCTGAATGCCAATATGGTAATATGCATTCAGAGGAGTTTATTTACAAGCATACAGGTACATATAATACAGATATATAAGAGAACCGACTCAAGAAATTACTTGAGATAATTCTAATCCCAATTATGATGCCTCACCATAATAATACATAATGAAAACACCAGAATGTAGTCAAGAAACATCACTGCATTTTTAAATATCACAACATCTCACCAGACACTGTGTCAGAAGTTAAACTATAATAATATGTGTCAAGTGATCATAATATTGCATCCCGCCGCTTTCCCATTTTGTCCTCGAGATTAGGAGAATGATTTGTTGATCTCGTCTTGTCTTGTCATGACTAACCGGTGTACGCCTAGCCTTACATTCTTTGAATACTTAGGCCAGGCGTACACCGGTTAGTCAAGACACGACAAGATTAGTCACGTTTAGTCACAGTAATTCACATAATTGCTTATGAAGCAGCACACACTGATGCAATAACCATCGGTGTGTGTTGCTTCATAAGCAACTATGTCATTTCGTTGTTTTGGCTTTATAGATTGTATTGAATTCTCGTTTTTTTTTCAGAATTCGCTTGCACCGAAACCGTGCCCGCAGCCAAGAGTGACCGACCCCGAGTCGGGTATCTGTCCGGTGCAGTTCCACGCCGAAACCGACAGCCGTTGGACGTTCAGCTCGGACAATAGTTTCGCCACCTACCGCAAGCAGCGCGACGAGCTGTACAGCATACTGCAGGCGTGGAGCCGTATGCAGCAGGGCGCGGCGGAGGGGGGCGGCGGAAACTTTAACAAGCTCAAGTCGCGTGTGGAAAAGCTGCTCGCCATGTCACAGGACCCCATCAATGTGCGCCATTTGGCCAAGCATTTTTGTGATTTGCTGCTAAGGGCGGTGGCCACTAGCGAGGTGAGAGCTGCGATAATTCTAGAATAGAAGAATAGAATATAGAATATTTTTAGAATTATGAGTGGTTTCTGAGGGTTTTCTTCTCCTTATTCAATGTTGAGAGTCAAATATGTTTTTTTTAAATACAAATACAGTAAAACCTGCCACATCCGGACCTCCCCATATACGGACGAGTCAATGTTGTATTGTCAACAGAATACAGCTTGGAAACTCTACAGGGTGTTTCAGAACTCCCTACCAATACTCTAGGGCATTGTTCCTGGGTGAAAACCATATCTAAATATCATATTAAAATTGTCCAGAAGTCCTTATTTACTCACACAGCTGCCATATTTTTTTCACTTATTATTTTTTATCTCAATAATTGTGAAACATGGAACTGAAACTTTGCATCAACATTTATGACAACTAGACAAAGTTACAAAAAAATCATGACAATTTTTCAAATCCATAAAACAAAATGGCGACCATTCAAAATATTGTTTCTTGAATAACTCGAAAACCGTTGATATTACGAAAATTTCACAAGAATAACTTTTTTTAGTAAATTTGATTACAAATCGATTGAAACCTTATTTGTTAAGATTGGGCCAATATTGACTGAGATATGGCAGCTTTAGTGATAGGTGACCGCTGGAGGCTAGTTGCAGTGCATCCTGGGCTTGCGGCTAAAGTCTGCTTCAACAATGCAATAGTCTCCGTCTGCTTCGCATGTTATTTTAAAGCGATTTCAGATTATTCTGTGTAAATGTTGAAGACAGTGAAAAGGAGTGCAAGTGCTGTAGAATAGAAGAATAGAATATCTTTTAGAATTCTAATTTTTCAGATTCTGAGTGGTTTCTGAGGGTTTTCTTCTCCTTTTCAATGTTGAGAGTCAAATAATGTTTCTTTTTTATTTCGCCAAAATACAAGTACAGTAAAACCTGCCACATCCGGACCTCTCCATATACGGACGAGTCAATGTTGTATTGTCAGCAGAATACAGCTTTGAAACTCTATAATATCCAGGTTTTTATTTTATCTTTCTTATCTATGTAATGTATGTAGAGTATTTTAGTACTGATATTAAATGCTTGAAACGCTTAAACTGTTGTTGAAAGCTTACGTCCCGTGTCTCTTGAAAGATTGAAATGCGGTGCCTGATGCACACCGAAGACACAGATGACGTTTGTCACAGTACTTCTGATGAGCGCAGCACACACCGATGCAATGACTAATCGGTGTGTGCTGTGACTAAACGTGACTAATGTCGTCTTGTCTTGTCTTGACTCCTGCTACTGAGTAGCAGACTTTGGCTACCGTTAGTCAAAATAGCAACTTTTTCAAACAAAACAATCTACCTACTCATATATTAAATACTGAAAATTAATAAAGTCGCTGAATTAACAATATTTATACCAAATGGTTCCTATTTTTGCATGGTTATTCTTGTATATTTTCATATAAAATTTAAATTAGTTGCTATTTTGACTAATGGCTGGGTTTCACGATTCTAGTAGCCGTTCAGGTTACTGGAGGCAGGTTGGATCACATGATCGTCTACTCTATACAAGCAAATAGTCCAATGCACACTGACCGGTGTGCATTGGACTATTTGTTTGTATAGAGTAGACAATCATATGGTCCAACCTGCCTCCAGTAATCTGAACGTCTACTAGAATCGTGAAACCCAGCCATAACGGTAGCCGGAGTCTGCTACTCAGTAGCAGAAGCGGAAACCTACCTTTAGCAGTACACAATTTTTGGCGAGTCGTGTATTATAATTATGTATGTAATACTGAGCCTTTCTGTTGGCTCAGATAGGCCTATCTAAAAAGTTGAATAATAGGTTTATCTCAATTAATTCTCGTCATTCAAATGAAATTTCCATTCCAGGAAAACACAATTGAAGAACTGGAAAACCTTCCCGAAGTGAATAAGAGCAAGCTGTCATTGTTAACGAAGCGTTTAACAGAGCCGTCTTCGGAAAAAGTGGCCAGTCCACGACCTGAGACAGCTTTCCCCGGATTTCAACAGTTCTACCACGATTTTCTGGTCATCGCCAGCCAGAATTTCCTGTTCAACGTGCATCTGATCAACTGTTTCGTGAACGAGATCACTGTGCGAAGCAGCGCTACCTATGACATTGATGAATCGGGTAAGAGTTATTTTTTGTTACTAGGACATCCCAGCTCGCATAAAACGGCGACTATTGAACTACATGAGATTGGTTCCAATCCTCCTCGTCCTCCTTCTTCTGCATCTTTCCAATCTCCTTCTCCATTTTCTTCTTCTTCTTCTTATTCTTCTTCTTCTTCTTCTTCTTCTTCTTCTTCTTCTTCTTCTTCTTCTTCTTCTTCTTCTTCTTCTTCTTCTTCTTCTTCTTCTTCTTCTTCTTCTTCTTCTTCTTCTTCTTCTTCTTCTTCTTCTTCTTCTTCTTCTTCTTCTTCTTCTTCTTCTTCTTCTTCTCTTCTTCTTCTTCTTCTTCTTCTTCTTCTTCTTCTTCTTCTTCTTCTTCTTCTTCTTCTTCTTCTTCTTCTTCTTCTTCTTCTTCTTCTTCTTCTTCTTCTTCTTCTTCTTCTTCTTCTTCTTCTTCTTCTTCTTCTTCTTCTTCTTCTTCTTCTTCTTCTTCTTCTTCTTCTTCTTCTTCTTCTTCTTCTTCTTCTTCATCTTCTTCTTCTTCTTCTTCTCCTTCTTCTTCTTCTTCTTCTTCTTCTTCTTCTTCTTCTTCTTCTTCTTCTTCTCACAAAAAAATGTTAATAAGGCCCGTATAACATGTTCAACGAAATAAAATTCTAAAATCTGCTCCCAATAGTATTTATATCTTGTGAGGCATGATCCCCTATTTTTTTAAAGCGTACTTCATCTAGGCAAGATTGGAAAGCATTTTTAAGTTGATTTTTTTGTGCTCTTGTAATTTTCTTCTAATATTTGTTCGTTTCTTTCAGAAGGAGAAGGCCAAGTTGTCCAAGAAGAAACGAGACAAATGTTCGTGCAAGGATTGAGCTCGTTGTGCGTTCTAGCCAAATTTCTGGGTCTTGTTGTCTTTGCTCCCTACAGATTATCGGTCGAGGTTTCCAAATCGGTGTTGCAGGAAGAAATCAACATTAGGAAGCAGGTACTCAATCGCAGTTTTCTGAGAAATTTTAAGAAAGAGAAGTTTTTAAGAAAGTAGTTCTTCAGGTCTCCATTTCGAATAGATTGGATTGATTTTTTAGTTGAATTGAAACTGAATAGAGTTCCAGTAGACACAAAAACATCTTATTTCATTTTTGCATTCTACTTTTTCTACTTTTCAAGATAGCAAGCTCTGCATGTTAATTCCTTTTTATTAACATACAAGCTGTCCCGGCGAACTTCGTATCGCACTCTTCCCCCCCCCAAATGTCCCCACTCTTCTCCCCACAAATGTCCCCCCTTCATGCCACCCCCCAAAAAATGTCATCCCACAAATTCCCCCCTCCATTCCCCCCCAAATGTCACCCCCACATATCCCTCTTCATGTCAACCCCCTCTTTCCCATCAAATGTCACCCCCTTCCTCCCACCAATTATTTTTTTCATATTTATTTATAGGATTTATTTATTTATTTCTTTTTAATTTTTTTTATTTTAATGTATTTTATTTTTTTTAAATTTATATTTTTTTAATTTTATTCCCGTTCTCCAATTTTTTATCAGTCCTATTCTAATTAAAAGAATTTTTTCATATTTATTTATTTTTAATTTTTTCATTTTAATTTATTTTTTTTTTAACTTAATTTATTTTTTATTTTATTTCCGTTCTTCAATTTTCTATCAGTCCTATTTTAACAATATTTCAATCCATTTAAATAATAGAATACATTACTCCCCTTTCCTTCTCATTTTCATCCTCTTCATGCATTTTCTTCCCCTTAGGTAGTTGTAGTCAGATCTTATTTCATGGATTGTCCAATATATCTGGCTTAGTTATAATCAGACAATGATAATTATGCTATTTTTAACAATATTTCAGTCTAATCAAATAATTGAATACATTACTCTCCTTTCCTTCTCAATTTTTATCCTGGTTATGCATCTTCTTCCTACCAAAAGGCTGTAGGCAAACCACTTTTTATGGATTTTTCAATATAGGTGGCTATTTAATAATAGAATAATGAAGTTTATACCATATTCAACAATATTTCAGTCCAATCAAATAATAGAATACATTACTCCCCTTTCCTTCTCATTTTTATCCTGTTTATGCATCTTCTTCCCCTTAGGAAGCTGTATGCAGATCTCATTCCATGGATTGTTTAATATAGCTGCCTTAGCAATAATCAGATAATGGTGATTATGCTATTTTTAACAATATTTCAATCCATTTAAATAATAGAATACATTACTTCCCTTTCCTTCTCATTTTTATCCTGTTTATGCATCATCTTCCCCTTAGGAAGCTGTATGCAGATCTCATTCCATGGATTGTCTAATGTAGCTGGCTTAGCAATAATCAGATAATGGTGATTATGCTATTTTTAACAATATTTCAATCCATTTGAATAATAGAACACATTACTCCCCTTTCCTTCTCATTTTTATCCTGTTTATGCATCATCTTCCCCTTAGGTAGTTGTAGTCAGATCTCATTTCATGGATTGTCCAATATATCTGGCTTAGTTATAATCAGACAATGGTAATTATGCTATTTTCAACAATATTTCAGTCCAATCAAATAATATAATACATTACTCCTCTTTCCTTATCATTTTTATACTGTTTATACCTCATCTTCTTCTTAGGTGGCTGTAGGCAGATGTCATTTCATGGATTGTTTAATATAGCTGGCATAGCAATAATCAGATAATGGTGATTATGCTATTTTTAACAATATTTCAATCCATTTAAATAATAGAATACATTACTCCCCTTTCATTCTCATTTTTATCCTGTTTATGCATCATCTCCCCCTTAGGAAGCTGTATGCAGATCTCATTCCATGGATTGTCCAATATATCTGGCTTAGTTATAATCAGACAATGGTGATTATGCTATTTTAAACAATATTTCAGTCCAATCAAATAATAGAATACATTACTCCTCTTCCCTTATCATTTTTATCCTGTTTTTGCACCATCTTCCCCTTAGGTAGCTGTATGCAGATCTCATTCCATGGATTGTTTAATATAGCTGGCTTAGCAATAATCAGATAATGGTGATTATGCTATTTTTAACAATATTTCAATCCATTTAAATAATAGAATACATTACTCCCCTTTCCTTCTCATTTTTATCCTGTTTATGCATCATCTTCCCCTTAGGTAGCTGTAGTCAGATCTCATTTCATGGATTGTCCAATATATCTGGCTTAGTTATAATCAGACAATGGTAATTATGCTATTTTTAACAATATTTCAGTCTAATCAAATAATTGAATACATTACTCTCCTTTCCTTCTCAATTTTTATCCTGGTTATGCATCTTCTTCCTCCCAAAAGGCTGTAGGCAGACCACTTTTTATGGATTTTTCAATATAGGTGGCTATTTAATAATAGAATAATGAAGTTTATACCATATTCAACAATATTTCAGTCCAATTAAATAATAGAATACATTACTCCCCTTTCCTTCTCATTTTTATCCTGTTTATGCATCTTCTTTCCCTTAGGTAGCTGTATGCAGATCTCATTCCATGGATTGTTTAATATAGCTGCCTTAGCAATAATCAGATAATGGTGATTATGCTATTTTTAACAATATTTCAATCCATTTAAATAATAGAATACATTACTCCCCTTTCATTCTCATTTTATCCTGTTTATGCATCATCTTCCCTTAGGAAGCTGTATGCAGATCTCATTCCATGGATTGTCTAATATATCTGGCTTAGTAATAATCAGATAATGGTGTTTATGCTATATTTAACAATATTTCAGTCCAATCAAATAATAGAATACATTACTCCCCTTTCCTTCTCATTTTATCCTGTTTATGCATCATCTTCCCTTAGGTAGCTGTATGCAGATCTCATTCCATGGATTGTCTAATATAGCTGGCTTAGCAATAATCAGATAATGGTGATTATGCTTTTTTAACAATATTTCAATCCATTTAAATAATAGAATACATTACTCCCTTTCCTTCTCATTTTTATCCTGTCTATGCATCATCTTCCCTTAGGTAGCTGTAGTCAGATCTCATTCCATGGATTGTCCAATATATCTGGCTTAGTTATAATCAGATAATGGTGATTATGCTATTTTTAACAATATTTCAATCCATTTGAATAATAGAATACATTACTCCCCTTTCCTTCTCATTTTTATCCTGTTTATGCATCATCTTCCCCTTACGTAGGTGTAGTCAGATCTCATTTCATGGATTGTCTAATATATCTGGCTTAGTTATAATCAGACAATGGTAATTATGCTATTTTCAACAATATTTCAATCCATTTAAATAATAGAATACATTACTCTCCTTTCCTTCTCATTTTTATCCTGTTTATGCATCATCTTCCCCTTAGGAAGCTGTATGCAGATCTCATTCCATGGATTGTTTAATATAGCTGGCTTAGCAATAATCAGATAATGGTGATTATGCTATTTTTAACAATATTTCAATCCATTTTAATAATAGAATACATTACTCCCCTTTCCTTCTCATTTTTATCCTGTTTATGCATCATCTTCCCCTTAGGTAGCTGTAGTCAGATCTCATTTCATGGATTGTCCAATATATCTGGCTTAGTTATAATCAGACAATGGTAATTATGCTATTTTTAACAATATTTCAGTCCAATCAAATAATTGAATACATTACTCTCCTTTCCTTCTCAATTTTTATCCTGGTTATGCATCTTCTTCCTCCCAAAAGGCTGTAGGCAGATCACTTTTTATGGATTTTTCAATATAGGTGGCTATTTAATAATAGAATAATGAAGTTTATACCATATTCAACAATATTTCAGTCCAATCAAATAATAGAATACATTACTGCCCTTTCCTTCTCATTTCTATCCTGTTTATGCATCATCTTCCCTTTAGGAAGCTGTATGCAGATCTCATTCCATGGATTGTTTAATATAGCTGCCTTAGCAATAATCAGATAATGGTGATTATGCTATTTTTAACAATATTTCAATCCATTTAAATAATAGAATACATTACTCCCCTTTCATTCTCATTTTTATCCTGTTTATGCATCATCTTCCCCTTAGGAAGCTGTATGCAGATCTCATTCCATGGATTGTCTAATGAAGCTGGCTTAGCAATAATCAGATAATGGTGATTTTGCTATTTTCAACAATATTCCAATCCATTTGAATAATAGAACACATTACTCCCCTTTCCTTCTCATTTTTATCCTGTTTATGCATCATCTTCCCCTTAGGTAGTTGTAGTCAGATCTCATTTCATGGATTGTCTGATATATCTGGCTTAGTTATAATCAGACAATGGTAATTATGCTATTTTCAACAATATTTCAATACATTTAAATAATAGAATACATTACTCTCCTTTCCTACTCATTTTTATCCTGTTTATGCATCATCTTCCCCTTAGGAAGCTGTATGCAGATCTCATTCCATGGATTGTCTAATGTAGCTGGCCTAGCAATAATCAGATAATGGTGATTATGCTATGCTTTACAATATTTCAATCCATTTGAATAAAAGAATACATTAATCCCCTTCCTTCTCATTTTTATCCTGTTTATGCATCATCTTCCCTTAGGCAGCTGTAGTCAGATCTCATTTCATGGATTGTCTAATATATCTGGCTTAGTAATAATCAGACAATGGTGTTATACCATTTTAACAATATTTCAGTCCAATCAAATAATAGAATACATTACTCCCCTTTCCTTCTCATTTTTATCCTGTTTATGCATCTTCTTCCCTTAGGTAGCTGTATGCAGATCTCATTCCATGGATTGTTTAATATAGCTGGCTTAGCAATAATCAGATAATGGTGATTATGCTATTTTAACAATATTTCAATCCATTTAAATAATAGAATACATTACTCCCCTTTCCTTCTCATTTTATCCTGTTTATGCATCATCTTCCCCTTAGGTAGCTGTAGTCAGATCTCATTCATGGATTGTCCAATATATCTGGCTTAGTTATAATCAGATAATGGTGATTATGCTATTTTAACAATATTTCAATCCATTTAAATAATAGAATACATTACTCCTTTCCTTCTCATTTTATCCTGTTTATGCATCATCTTCCCTTAGGTAGCTGTAGTCAGATCTCATTCATGGATTGTCCAATATATCTGGCTCAGTTATAATCAGACAATGGTAATTATGCTATTTTAACAATATTTCAGTCCAATCAAATAATAGAATACATTACTCTCCTTTCCTTCTCAATTTTATCCTGTTATGCATCTTCTTCCTTAGGCTGTAGTCAGATCATTTTATGGATTGTTTCAATATAGGTGGCTATTTAATAATAGAATAATGGTTTATGCCTATTTTTAACAATATTTCAGTCCAATCAAATAATAGAATACATTACTCCCTTTCCTTCTCATTTTTATCCTGTTTATATCATCTTCTTCTTCTTAGGTAGCTGTATGCAGATCTCATTCCATGGATTGTCTAATATAGCTGGCTTAGTAATAATCAGATAATGGTGATTATGCTATTTTTAACAATATTTCAATCCATTTGAATAATAGAATACATTACTCCCTTATCCTTCTCATTATTATTCTGTTTATGCTTAATCTTCACATTAGGTAGTTGTGGTCAGATTTCATTTCCTGGATTGTCTAATATATCTGTCTTAGTTATAATCAGTCAATGGTAATTATGCTATTTTTAACAATATTTCATCCCATTTGAATAATAGAATACATTACTCCCCTTTCATTCTCATTTTTATCCTGTTTATGCATCATCTTCCCCTTAGGTAGCTGTATGCAGATCTCATTCCATGGATTGTTTAATATAGCTGGCTTAGCAATAATCAGATAATGGTGATTATGCTATTTTTAACAATATTTCAATCCATTTAAATAATAGAATACATTACTCCCTTTCCTTCTCATTTTATCCTGTTTATACATCATCTTCCCCTTAGGTAGCTGTAGTCAGATCTCATTTCATGGATAGTTTAATATATCTGGCTTAGTTATAATCAGACAATGGTAATTATGCTATTTTTAACAAAATTTCAGTCCAATCAAATACTTGAATACATTACTCTCTTTTCCTTCTCATTTTCATCCTTTTCATGCATCATCTTCCTAGGTAGCTGTAGGCAGATCTCATTTTATGGATTGTTCAATATAGCTGGCTATTTAATAATCAGATAATGGTTTATACTATTTAACAATATTTCAGTCCAATCAAATAATAGAATACATTACTCCCCTTTCCATCTCATTCTTATTCTGTTTATGCATCTTCTTCCCCTTAGGTAGCTGTGTACAGATCTCATTTCATGGATTGTCCAATATATCTGGCTTAGTTATAATCAGACAATGGTAATTATGCTATTTTTAACAATATTTCAGTCCAATCAAATAATTGAATACATTACTCTCCTTTCCTTCTCAATTTTTATCCTGGTTATGCATCTTCTTCCTCCCAAAAGGCTGTAGGCAGATCACTTTTTATGGATTTTTCAATATAGGTGGCTATTTAATAATAGAATAATGAAGTTTATACCATATTCAACAATATTTCAGTCCAATCAAATAATAGAATACATTACTCCCCTTTCCATCTCATTCTTATTCTGTTTATGCATCTTCTTCCCCTTAGGTAGCTGTGTACAGATCTCATTCCATGGATTGTTTAATATAGCTGGCTCAGCAATAATCAGATAATGGTGATTATGCTATTTTTAACAATATTCCAATCCATTTAAATAATAGAATACATTACTCCTCTTTCCTTCTCATTCTTATCCTGTCTATGCATCTTCCTCCTCTTAGGTGGCTGTAGGCAGATCTCATTTCATGGATTGTCTAATATATCTGTCTTAGTTATAATCAGACAATGGTAATTATGCTATTTTTAACAATATTCCAGTCCAATAAAATAATATAATACATTACTCCTCTTTCCTTATCATTTTTATCCTGTTTATGCATCATCTTCCCCTTAGGTAACTGTATGCAGATCTCATTCCATGGATTGTTTGATATAGCTGGCATAGCAATAATCAGATAATGGTGATTATGCTATTTTTAACAATATTTCAATCCATTTAAATAATAGAATACATTACTCCCCTTTCATTCTCATTTTTATCCTGTTTATGCATCATCTTCCCCTTAGGAAGCTGTATGCAGATCTCATTCCATGGATTGTCCAATATATCTGGCTTAGTTATAATCAGACAATGGTAATTATGCTATTTTAAACAATATTTCAGTCCAATCAAATAATAGAATACATTACTCCTCTTTCCTTATCATTTTTATCCTGTTTTTGCACCATCTTCCCCTTAGGTAGCTGTATGCAGATCTCATTCCGTGGATTGTCTAATGTAGCTGGCTTAGCAATAATCAGATAATGGTGATTATGCTATTTTTAACAATATTTCAATCCATTTAAATAATAGAATACATTACTTCCCTTTCCTTCTCATTTTTATCCTGTTTATGCATCATCTTCCCCTTAGGAAGCTGTATGCAGATCTCATTCCATGGATTGTCCAATGTAGCTGGCTTAGCAATAATCAGATAATGGTGATTATGCTATTTTTAACAATATTTCAATCCATTTGAATAATAGAACACATTACTCCCCTTTCCTTCTCATTTTTATCCTGTTTATGCATCATCTTCCCCTTAGGTAGTTGTAGTCAGATCTCATTTCATGGATTGTCCAATATATCTGGCTTAGTTATAATCAGACAATGGTAATTATGCTATTTTCAACAATATTTCAGTCCAATCAAATAATATAATACATTACTCCTCTTTCCTTATCATTTTCATCCTGTTTATACCTCATCTTCTTCTTAGGTGGCTGTATGCAGATCTCATTCCATGGATTGTTTAATATAGCTGGCTTAGCAATAATCAGATAATGGTGATTATGCTATTTTTAACAATATTTCAATCCATTTAAATAATAGAATACATTACTCCCCTTTCATTCTCATTTTTATCCTGTTTATGCATCATCTTCCCCTTAGGAAGCTGTATGCAGATCTCATTCCATGGATTGTCCAATATATCTGGCTTAGTTATAATCAGACAATGGTGATTATGCTATTTTAAACAATATTTCAGTCCAATCAAATAATAGAATACATTACTCCTCTTTCCTTATCATTTTTATCCTGTTTATGCACCATCTTCCCCTTAGGTAGCTGTATGCAGATCTCATTCCATGGATTGTTTAATATAGCTGGCTTAGCAATAATCAGATAATGGTGATTATGCTATTTTTAACAATATTTCAATCCATTTAAATAATAGAATACATTACTCCCCTTTCCTTCTCATTTTTATCCTGTTTATGCATCATCTTCCCCTTAGGTAGTTGTAGTCAGATCTCATTTCATGGATTGTCCAATATATCTGGCTTAGTTATAATCAGACAATGATAATTATGCTATTTTTAACAATATTCCAGTCCAATCAAATAAGAGAATACATTACTCCTTTCCTTCTCATTTTATCCTGTTTATGCATCTTCTTCCCTTAGGTAGCTGTAGGCAGATCTCATTCATGGATTGTCCAATATATCTGGCTTAGTTATAATCAGACAATGGTAATTATGCTATTTTCAACAATATTTCAGTCCAATCAAATAATAGAATACATTACTCCCCTTTCCTTCTCATTTTTATCCTGTTTATGCATCTTCTTCCCCTTAGGTAGCTGTATGCAGATCTCATTCCATGGATTGTTTAATATAGCTGGCTTAGCAATAATCAGATAATGGTGATTATGCTATTTTTAACAATATTTCAATCCATTTAAATAATAGAATACATTACTCCCCTTTCCTTCTCATTTTATCCTGTTTATGCATCATCTTCCCTTAGGTAGCTGTATGCAGATCTCATTCCATGGATTGTCTAATATATCTGGCTTAGCAATAATCAGATAATGGTGATTATGCTATTTTTAACAATATTTCAATCCATTTGAATAATAGAATACATTACTCCTCTTTCCTTCTCATTTTATCCTGTTTATGCATCATCTTCCCCTTAGGCTGTAGCAGATCTCATTTCATGGATTGTCTAATATATCTGGCTTAGTTATAATCAGATAATGGTGATTATGCTATTATTAACAATATTTCAATCCATTTAAATAATAGAATACATTACTCCTCTTTCCTTATCATTTTTATCCTGTTTATGCACCATCTTCCCCTTAGGTAGCTGTATGCAGATCTCATTCCATGGATTGTTTAATATAGCTGCCTTAGCAATAATCAGATAATGGTGATTATGCTATTTTCAACAATATTTCAATCAATTTAAATAATAGAATACATTACTCCCCTTTCCTTCTCATTTCTATCCTGTTTATGCATCATCTTCCCTTTAGGTAGCTGTAGTCAGATCTCATTTCATGGATTGTCCAATATATCTGGCTTAGTTATAATCAGACAATGGTAATTATGCTATTTTCAACAATATTTCAGTCCAATCAAATAATAGAATACATTACTCCCTTTCCTTCTCATTTTATCCTGTTTATGCATCTTCTTCCCTTAGGTAGCTGTATGCAGATCTCATTCCATGGATTGTTTAATATAGCTGGCTTAGCAATAATCAGATAATGGTGATTATGCTATTTTAACAATATTTCAATCCATTTAAATAATAGAATACATTACTCCTTTCCTTCTCATTTTATCCTGTCTATGCATCATCTTCCCTTAGGTAGCTGTAGTCAGATCTCATTTCATGGATTGTCCAATATATCTGGCTTAGTTATAATCAGACAATGGTAATTATGCTATTTTTAACAATATTTCAGTCCAATCAAGTAATAGAATACATTACTCCTCTTTCCTTCTCATTTTTATCCTGTTCATGCATCATCTTCCTTTTAGGTGGCTGTATAGGCAGATCTCATTCCATGGATTGTCTAATATAGATGGCTTATTAATAATAAAATAATGATGTTTGTGCTATATTCAACAATATTTCAATCCATTTAAATAATAGAATACATTACTCCCTTTCCTTCTCATTTTATCCTGTTTATGCATCATCTTCCCTTAGGTAGCTGTATGCAGATCTCATTCCATGGATTGTCCAATATATCTGGCTTAGTTATAATCAGACAATGGTGATTATGCTATTTTAACAATATTTCAGTCCATCAAATAATAGAATACATTACTCCCTTTCCTTCTCATTTTTATCCTGTTTGCATCATCTTCCCCTTAGGTAGCTGTATGCAGATCTCATTCCATGGATTGTCAATATAGCTGGCTTAGTAATAATCAGATAATGGTGATTATGCTATTTTTAACAATATTTCAATCCATTTAAATAATAGAATACATTACTCCCTTTCCTTCTCATTTTATCCTGTTTATGCATCATCTTCCCTTAGGTAGCTGTATGCAGATCTCATTCCATGGATTGTCAATATAGCTGGCTTAGTTATAATCAGATAATGGTGATTATGCTATTTTTAACAATATTCCCGTCCAATCAAATAATAGAAAACATTACTCCTCTTTCCTTATCATTTTTATCCTGTTTATGCATCATCTTCCCCTTAGGTAGCTGTATGCAGATCTCATTCCATGGATTGTTTGAAATAGCTGGCTTAGCAATAATCAGATAATGGTGATTATGCTATTTTTAACAATATTTCAATCCATTCAAATGAAAGAATACATTACTCCTCTTTCCTTATCATTTTTATCCTGTCTATGCATCTTCCTCCTCTTAGATGGCTGTAGGCAGATCTCATTTCATTGATTGTCTAATATATCTGTCTTAGTTATAATCAGACAATGGTAATTATGCTATTTTTAACAATATTTCAGTCCAATCAAATAATATAATACATTACTCTCCTTTCCTTCTCATTTTCATCCTCATATGCATCTTCTTCCTCATAGGTAGCTGTAGGCAGATCTTATTTCATGGATTGTCTAATATAACTGGCTATATAATAATCAAATAATGATGTTTATACTATTTTTAACAATATTTCAATCCAATCAAATAATAGAATACATTACTCCCTTTCCTTCTCATTTTTATCCTGTTTATGCATCTTCTTCCTTAGCTGTATGCAGATCTCATTCCATGGATTGTCCAATATAGGTGGCTATTTAATAATCAGAATAATGAAGTTATGCTATTTTTAACAATATTTCAGTCCAATCAAATAATAGAATACATTACTCCCTTTCCTTCTCATTTTATCCTGTTTATGCATCATCTTCCCCTTAGGTAGCTGTATGCAGATCTCATTTCCATGGATTGTCTAATATAGCTGGCTTAGCAATAATCAGATAATGGTGATTATGCTATTTTTAACAATATTTCAATCCAATTGAATAATAGAATACATTACTCCCCTTTCCTTCTCATTTTTATCCTGTTTATGCATCATCTTCCCTTAGGTAGCTGTAGTCAGATCTCATTTCATGGATTGTTTAATATATCTGGCTTAGTTAGCAATAATCAGATAATGGTGATTATGCTATTTTTAACAATATTTCAATCCATTTAAATAATAGAATACATTACTCCCTTTCCTTCTCATTTTATCCTGTTTATGCATCATCTTCCCCTTAGGAGGTAGCTGTAGATCTCATTTCATGGATTGTCCAATATATCTGGCTTAGTTATAATCAGACAATGGTGATTATGCTATTTTTAACAATATTTCAGTCCAATCAAATAATAGAATACATTACTCCCTTCCTTCTCATTTTTATCCTGTTTTGCATCATCTTCCCTTAGGTAGCTGTATGCAGATCTCATTCCATGGATTGTTTAGCTTAGTAGCAATAATCAGATAATGGTGATTATGCTATTTTTAACAATATTTCAGTCCATTTAAATAATAGAATACATTACTCCTTCCTTTCCTCATTTTATCCTGTTTATGCATCATCTTCCCTTAGGTAGCTGTATGCAGATCTCATTCCATGGATTGTCCAATAACTGGCTTAGCATAATAATCAGATAATGATGTTTATGCATTTTTCAATATTTCAGTCCAATCAAATAATAGAATACATTACTCGCCTTCCCTTCTCATTTTTATCCTGTTTATGCATCATCTTCCCCTTAGGTAGTTGTAGTCAGATCTCATTTCATGGATTGTCCAATATATCTGGCTTAGTTATAATCAGACAATCATAATTATGCTATTTTTAACAATATTTCAATCCATTTAAATAATATAATACATTACTCCTCTTTCCTTATCATTTTTATCCTGTTTATGCATCATCTTTCCCTTAGGTAACTGTATGCAGATCTCATTCCATGGATAGTCTAATATAGCTGGCATAGCAATAATCAGATAATGGTGATTATGCTATTTTTAACAATATTTCAATCCATTTTAATAATAGAATACATTACTCCCCTTTCCTTCTCATTTTTATCCTGTTTATGCATCATCTTCCCCTTAGGTAGCTGTAGTCAGATCTCATTTCATGGATAGTTTAATATATCTGGCTTAGTTATAATCAGACAATGGTAATTATGCTATTTTTAACAAAATTTCAGTCCAATCAAATACTTGAATACATTACTCTCTTTTCCTTCTCAATTTTTATCCTGGTTATCCATCATCTTCCCCTTAGGTAGCTGTAGGCAGATCTCATTTCATTGATTGTCAATATAGCTGGCTTAGTTATAATCAGATAATGATGATTATGCTATATTTAACAATATTTCAGTCCAATCAAATAATAGAATACATTACTCCCTTTCCTTCTCATTTTTATCCTGTTTATGCATCATCTTCCCTTAGGTAGCTGTATGCAGATCTCATTTCCATGGATTGTCTAATATATCTGGCTTAGTAATAATCAGATAATGGTAATTATGCTATTTTAACAATATTTCAGTCCAATCAAATAATAGAATACATTACTCCCTTTCCTTCTCATTTTTATCCTGTTTATGCAACATCTTCTTCTTGGGTATCTGTATTCAGATCTCATTCCATGGATTGTTTAATATAGCTGCCTTGGCAATAATCAGATAATGGTGATTATGCTATTTTCAACAATATTTCAATCCATTTGAATAATAGAATACATTACTCCCCTTTCCCTCTCATTTTCATCCTGTTTATGCATCATCTTCCCTTTAGGAAGCTGTATGCAGATCTCATTCCATGGATTGTCTAATGTAGCTGGCTTAGCAATAATCATATAATGGTGATTATGCTATTCTTAACAATATTTCAATCCATTTGAATAATAGAATTCATAACCCCCCCTTTCCTTATCATTTTTATCCTGTTTATGCATCATCTTCCCCTTAGGTAGCTGTAGTCAGATCTCATTTCATGGATTGTCCAATATATCTGGCTTAGTTATAATCAGGCAATGGTAATTACGCTATTTTTAACAATATTTCAGTCCAATCAAATAATTGAATACATTACTCTCCTTTCCTTATCATTTTATCCTGTTTATGCATCATCTTCCCTTAGGTAGCTGTATGCAGATCTCATTCCATGGATTGTCTAATATAGCTGGCTTAGCAATAATCAGATAATGGTGATTATGCTATTTTAACAATATTTCAATCCATTTAAATAATAGAATACATTACTCCCTTTCCTTCTCATTTTATCCTGTTTATGCATCATCTTCCCTTAGGTAGCTGTAGTCAGATCTCATTTCATGGATTGTCTAATATATCTGGCTTAGCTATAATCAGATAATGGTGATTATGCTATTTTAACAATATTTCAATCCATTTGAATAATTGAATACATTACTCTCCTTTCCTTCTCAATTTTTATCCTGTCTATGCATCATCTTTCCCTTAGGTAGCTGTAGTCAGATCTCATTTCATGGATTGTTTAATATAGCTGGCATAGCAATGATCAGATAATGGTGATTATGCTATTTTTAACAATATTTCAATCCATTTAAATAATAGAATACATTACTCCCCTTTCCTTATCATTTTTATCCTGGTTATGCATCATCTTCCCCTTAGGTAACTGTATGCAGATCTCATTCCATGGATTGTTTAATATAGCTGTCATAGCAATAATCGCGATAATGGTGATTATGCTATTTTAACAATATTTCAATCCATTTAAATAATAGAATACATTACTCCCCTTTCCTTCTCATTTTATCCTGTTTATGCATCATCTTCCCTTAGGTAGCTGTATGCAGATCTCATTTCATGGATTGTCAATATATCTGGCTTAGTTATGATCAGACAATGGTGATTATGCTATTTTTAACAATATTTCAGTCCAATCAAATAATACAATACATTACTCCCCTTTCCTTCTCATTTTTCTCCTGTTTATGCATCATCTTCCCCTTAGGTAGCTGTAGTCAGATCTCATTTCATGGATTGTTTAATATAGCTGGCTTAGCAATAATCAGATAATGGTGATTATGCTATTTTTAACAATATCTCATCCCATTTGAATAATAGAATACATTACTCCCTTTCCTTCTCATTTTATCCTGTTTATGCATCATCTTCCCTTAGGTAGGTGTAGTCAGATCTCATTTCATGGATTGTCTAATATATCTGGCTTAGTTATAATCAGACAATGGTAATTATGCTATTTTTAACAATATTTCAGTCCAATCCAATAATAGAATACATTACTCTCCTTTCCTTCTCATTTTTATCCTGTTTATGCATCATCTTCCCTTAGGTAGCTGTATGCAGATCTCATTCCATGGATTGTCTAATATAGCTGGCCCAGCAATAATCAGATAATGGTGATTATGCTATTTTTAACAATATTTCAATCCATTTGAATAATAGAATACATTAATCCCTTCCTTCTCATTTTATCCTGTTTATGCATCATCTTCCTTAGGCAGCTGTAGTCAGATCTCATTTCATGGATTGTCTAATAGAGCTGGCTCAGTAATAATCAGATAATGATGTTTCTATATTCAACAATATTTCAGTCCAATCAAATAATAGAATACATTACTCCCTTTCCTTCTCATTTTTATCCTGTTTATGCATCTTCTTCCCTTAGGTAGCTGTAGTCAGATCTCATTTCATGGATTGTTTAATATAGCTGGCTTAGCAATAATCAGATAATGGTGATTATGCTATTTTAACAATATTTCAATCCATTTAAATAATAGAATACATTACTCCTCTTCCTTTCTTATTTTTATCCTGTTTATGCATCATCTTCCCCTTAGGCAGCTGTAGTCAGATCTCATTTCATGGATTTTCCAATATATCTGGCTTAGTTATAATCAGATAATGGTGATTATGCTTTTTTTAACAATATTTTAATCCATTTCAGTAATAGAATACATTAATCCCCTTCCTCTCTCATTTTTATCCTGTTTATGCATCATCTTCCCCTTAGGCAGCTGTAGTCAGATCTCATTTCATGGATTGTCCAATATATCTGGCTCAGTTATAATCAGACAATGGTAATTATGCTATTTTTAACAATATTCCAGTCCAATCAAATAATTGAATACATTACTCTCTTGTCCTTCTCAATTTTTATCCTGTTTATGCATCTTCTTCCTCTTAGGTGGCTGTAGGCAGATCTCTTTCCATGGATTGTTTAATATAGCTGGCTTATGCAATAATCAGAATAATGGTGATTATGCTATATTTAACAATATTTCAATCCAATTAAATAATAGAATACATTACTCCCTTTCCTTATAATTTTTATCCTGTTTATGCATCATCTTCCCTTAGGTAGCTGTAGTCAGATCTCATTCCATGGATTGTCCAATATAGCTGGCTAGTTATAATCAGATAATGGTGATTATGCTATTTTTAACAATATTTCAATACATTTAAATAATAGAATACATTACTCCCCTTTCCTTCTCATTTCTATCCTGTTAATGCATCATCTTCCCCTTAGGCAGCTGTAGTCAGATCTCATTTCATGGATTGTCTAATAGAGCTGACTCAGTAATAATAAAATAATGATGTTTCTACCATATTCAACAATATTCCAGTCCAATCAAATAATAGAATACATTACTCCTCTTTCCTTATCATTTTTATCCTGTTTATGCATCATCTTCCCCTTAGGTAGCTGTGGTCAGATCTCATTTCATGGATTGTTTAATATATCTGGCTTAGTAATAATCAGATAATGGTGATTATGCTGTTTTCAACAATATTTCAATCCATTTGAATAATAGAATACATTACTCCCCTTTCCTTTTCATTTTTATCCTGTTTATGCATCATCTTCCCCTTAGGTAGGTGTAGTCAGATCTCATTTCATGGATTGTCTAATATATCTGGCTAAGTTATAATCAGACAATGGTAATTATGCTATTTTAACAATATTTCAGTCCAATCAAATAATAGAATACATTACTCTCTTTCCTTCTCATTTTATCCTGTTTATGCATCATCTTCCCTTAGGTAGCTGTATGCAGATCTCATTCCATGGATTGTCTAATGAAGCTGGCCTAGCAATACACAGATAATGGTGAATATGCTTTCCTTTACAATATTTCAATCCATTTGAATAATAGAATACATTACTCCCCTTTCCTCCTCATTTTTATCCTGTTTATGCATCATCTTCCCCTTAGGTAGCTGTAGTCAGATCTCATTTCATGGATTGTCTAATAGAGCTGACTCAGTAATAATAAAATAATGATGTTTCTACCATGTTCAACAATATTTCAGTCCAATCAAATAATACAATACATTACTCCCCTTTCCTTCTCATTTTTTTCCTGTTTATGCATCATCTTCCCCTTAGGTAGCTGTAGTCAGATCTCATTTCATGGATTGTTTAATATAGCTGGCTTAGCAATAATCAGATAATGGTGATTATGCTATTTTTAACAATATTTCAATCCATTTAAATAATAGAATACATTACTCCCTTTCCTTCTCATTTTTATCCTGTTTATGCATCATCTTCCCTTAGGTAGCTGTATGCAGATCTCATTTCATGGATTGTTTAATATAGCTGGCTTAGCAATAATCAGATAATGGTGATTATGCTATTTTTAACAATATCTCATCCCATTTGAATAATAGAATACATTACTCCCCTTTCATTCTCATTTTTATCCTGTTTATGCATCATCTTCCCCTTAGGTAGTTGTAGTCAGATCTCATTTCATGGATTGTCCAATGTATCTGGCTCAGTTAATAATCAGAATAATGGTTTATGCTATATTCAACAATATTTCAGTCCAATCAAATAATAGAATACATTACTCCTCTTTCCTTATAATTTTTATCCTGTTTATGCACCATCTTCCCCTTAGGTAGCTGTATGCAGATCTCATTCCATGGATTGTTCAATATAGCTGGCTTAACAATAATCAGATAATGGTGATTATGCTATTTTTAACAATATTTCAATCCATTTTAATAATAGAATACATTAATCCCCTTCCTTTCTCATTTTTATCCTGTTTATGCATCATCTTCCCCTTAGGAAGCAGTATGCAGATCTTATTCCATGGATTGTCCAATATATCTGGCTTAGTTATAATCAGACAATGATGATTATGCTATTTTAAACAATATTCCAGTCCAATCAAATAATAGAATACATTACTCCTCTTTCCTTATCATTTTTATCCTGTTCATGCACTATCTTCCCCTTAGGTAGCTGTATGCAGATCTCATTCCATGGATTGTTTAATATAGCTGGCTTAGCAATAATCAGATAATGGTGATTATGCTATTTTTAACAATATTTCAATCCATTTAAATAATAGAATACATTACTCCCTTTCCTTCTCATTTTTATCCTGTTTATGCATCATCTTCCCTTAGGTAGCTGTAGTCAGATCTCATTTCATGGATTGTCCAATATATCTGGCTCAGTTATAATCAGACAATGGTAATTATGCTATTTTAACAATATTTCAGTCCAATCAAATAATAGAATACATTACTCTCCTTTCCTTCTCATTTTATCCTGTTTATGCATCATCTTCCCTTAGGTAACTGTAGTCAGATCTCATTTCATGGATTGTTCGATATATCTGGCTCAGTTATAATCAGACAATGGTGATTATGCTATTTTTAACAATATTTCATTCCAATCAATTAATATAATACATTACTCCTCTTTCCTAATCATTTTCATCCTGTTTATACCTCATCTTCTTCTTAGGTGGCTCTAGGCAGATGTCATTTCATGGATTGTCTTATATATCTGGCTTAGTAATAATCAGATAATGGTGATTATGCTGTTTTTAACAATATTTCAATCCATTTGAATAATAGAATACATTACTCCCCTTTCCTTCTCATTTTTATCCTGTTTATGCATCATCTTCCCTTAGGTAGTTGTAGTCAGATCTCATTTCATGGATTGTCTAATATATCTGGCTTAGTTATAATCAGACAATGGTAATTATGCTATTTTCAACAATATTTCAATCCATTTAAATAATAGAATACATTACTCTCCTTTCCTTCTCATTCTTATCCTGTTTATACATCATCTTCCCCTTAGGAAGCTGTATGCAGATCTCATTCCATGGATTGTCTAATGTAGCTGGCCTAGCAATAATCAGATAATGGTGATTATGCTATGTTAACAATATTTCAATCCATTTAAATAATAGAATACATTACTCCCCTTTCCTTCTCATTTTTATCCTGTTTATGCATCATCTTCCCCTTAGGTAGCTGTAGTCAGATCTCATTTCATGGATTGTCTAATAGAGCTGACTCAGTAATAATAAAATAATGATGTTTCTACCATATTTAACAATATTTCAGTCCAATCAAATAATATAATACATTACTCCCCTTTCCTTCTCATTTTTATCCTGTTTATGCATCTTCTTCCCCTTAGGTAGCTGTATGCAGATCTCATTCCATGGATTGTTTAATATAGCTGGCTTAGCAATAATCAGATAATGGTGATTATGCTTTTTTTAACAATATTTCAATCCATTTAAATAATAGAATACATTACTCCCCTTTCCGTCTCACTTTTATCCTGTCTATGCATCATCTTCCCCTTAGGTAGCTGTAGTCAGATCTCATTTCATGGATTTTCCAATATATCTGGCTTAGTTATAATCAGATAATGGTGATTATGCTTTTTTTAACAATATTTCAATCCATTTAAGTAATAGAATACATTACTCCCCTTTCCTTCTCATTTTTATCCTGTCTATGCATCATCTTCCCTTTAGGTAGCTGTAGTCAGATCTCATTTCATGGATTGTCCAATATATCTGGCTCAGTTATAATCAGACAATGGTAATTATGCTATTTTTAACAATATTTCAGTCCAATCAAATAATTAAATACATTACTCTCCTTTCCTTCTCAATTTTTATCCTGGTTATGCATCTTCCTCCTCCCAAAAGGCTGTAGGCAGATCACTTTTTATGGATTTTTCAATATAGGTGGCTATTTAATAATAGAATAATGAAGTTTATACCATATTCAACAATATTTTAGTCCAATCAAATAATAGAATACATTACTCCCCTTTCCTTCTCATTTTTATTCTGTTTATGCATCTTCTTCCCCTTAGGTAGCTGTATGCAGATCTCATTCCATGGATTGTTTAATATAGCTGGATTAGCAATAATCAGATAATGGTGATTATGCTTTTTTTTAACAATATTTCAATCCATTTAAATAATAGAATACATTACTCCCCTTTCCTTCTCATTTTTATCCTGTTTATGCATCATCTTCCCCTTAGGAAGCTGTATGCAGATCTCATTCCATGGATTGTCTAATGTAGCTGGCCTAGCAATAATCAGATAATGGTGATTATGCTATTTTTAACAATATACCAATCCATTTAAATAATAGAATACATTAATCCCCTTCCTTTCTCATTTTTATCCTGTTTATGCATCATCTTCCCCTTAGGCAGCTGTAGTCAGATCTCATTTCATGGATTGTCTAATAGAGCTGACTCAGTAATAATAAAATAATGATGTTTCTACCATATTCAACAATATTTCAGTCCAATCAAATAATAGAATACATTACTCCCCTTTCCTTCTCATTTTTATTCTGTTTATGCATCTTCTTCCCCTTAGGTAGCTGTATGCAGATCTCATTCCATGGATTGTTTAATATAGCTGGCTTAGCAATAATCAGATAATGGTGATTATGCTTTTTTTAACAATATTTCAATCCATTTAAATAATAGAATACATTACTCCCCTTTCCTTCTCATTTTTATCCTGTCTATGCATCATCTTCCCCTTAGGTAGCTGTAGTCAGATCTCATTTCATGGATTTTCCAATATATCTGGCTTAGTTATAATCAGATAATGGTGATTATGCTTTTTTTAACAATATTTCAATCCATTTAAGTAATAGAATACATTACTCCCCTTTCCTTCTCATTTTTATCCTGTTTATGCATCATCTTCCCCTTAGGTAGCTGTAGGCAGATCTCATTTCATGGATTGTCCAATATATCTGGCTCAGTTATAATCAGACAATGGTAATTATGCTATTTTTAACAATATTTCAGTCCAATCAAATAATTGAATACATTACTCTCCTTTCCTTCTCAATTTTTATCCTGGTTATGCATCTTCTTCCTCCAAAAGGCTGTAGGCAGATCACTTTTTATGGATTTTTCAATATAGGTGGCTATTTAATAATAGAATAATGAAGTTTATACCATATTCAACAATATTTCAGTCCAATCAAATAATAGAATACATTACTCCCCTTTCCTTCTCATTTTTATCCTGTTTATTCATCTTCTTCCCCTTAGGTAGCTGTATGCAGATCTCATTCCATGGATTGTTTAATATAGCTGGCTTAGCAATAATCAGATAATGGTGATTATGCTTTTTTTAACAATATTTCAATCCATTTAAATAATAGAATACATTACTCCCCTTTCCTTCTCATTTTTATCCTGTTTATGCATCATCTTCCCCTTAGGAAGCTGTATGCAGATCTCATTCCATGGATTGTCTAATGTAGCTGGCTTAGCAATAATCAGATAATGGTGATTATGCTATTTTTAACAATATTTCAATCCATTTGAATAATAGAATACATTAATCCCCTTCCTCTCTCATTTTTATCCTGTTTATGCATCATCTTCCCCTTAGGCAGCTGTAGTCAGATCTCATTTCATGGATTGTCTAATAGAGCTGACTCAGTAATAATAAAATAATGATGTTTCTACCATATTCAACAATATTTCAGTCCAATCAAATAATATAATACATTACTCCTCTTTCCTTATCATTTTCATCCTGTTTATACCTCATCTTCTTCTTAGGTGGCTGTATGCAGATCTCATTCCATGGATTGTTTAATATAGCTGGCTTAGCAATAATCAGATAATGGTGATTATGCTATTTTTAACAATATTTCAATCCATTTAAATAATAGAATACATTACTCCCCTTTCCTTCTCATTTTTATCCTGTCTATGCATCATCTTCCCCTTAGGTAGCTGTAGTCAGATCTCATTTCATGGATTGTCAATATATCTGGCTTAGTTATAATCAGATAATGGTGATTATGCTTTTAACAATATTTCAGTTCATTTAATTAATAGAATACTTTACTCCCCATTCGTTCTCATTTTTATCCTGTCTTACATCATCTTCCCTTAGGTAGCTGTAGTCAGATCTCATTTCATGGATTGTCCAATATATCTGGCTCAGTTATAATCAGACAATGGTAATTATGCTATTTTTAACAATATTTCAGTCCAATCAAATAATTAAATACATTACTCTCCTTTCCTTCTCAATTTTATCCTGGTTATGCATCTTCCTCCTTAGGAGGCTGTAGGCAGATCTCATTTTATGGATTGTTTCAATATAGGTGGCTATTTAATAATAGAATAATGGTTTATACTATTCAACAATATTTTAGTCCAATCAAATAATAGAATACATTACTCCCTTTCCTTCTCATTTTATTCTGTTTATGCATCATCTTCCCCTTAGGTAGCTGTATGCAGATCTCATTCCATGGATTGTTTAATATAGCTGGATTAGCAATAATCAGATAATGGTGATTATGCTTTTTTAACAATATTTCAATCCATTTAAATAATAGAATACATTACTCCCTTTCCTTCTCATTTTATCCTGTTTATGCATCATCTTCCCTTAGGTAGCTGTAGTCAGATCTCATTTCGTGGATTGTCCAATATATCTGGCTCAGTTATAATCAGAAAATGGTAATTATGCTATTATTAACAATATTTCAGTCCAATCAAATAATTGAATACATTACTCTCCTTTCCATCTCATTTTCTAAACTGGTTATGCATCTTCCTCCCAAAAGGCTGTAGGCAGATCACTTTTTATGGATTTTTCAATATAGGTGGCTATTTAATAATAGAATAATGAAGTTTATACCATATTCAACAATATTTCAGTCCAATCAAATAATAGAATACATTACTCCTCTTTCCTTATAATTTTTATCCTGTTTATGCACCATCTTCCCCTTAGGTAGCTGTATGCAGATCTCATTCCATGGATTGTTTAATATAGCTGGCTTAGCAATAATCAGATAATGGTGATTATGCTATTTTTAACAATATTTCAATCCATTTAAATAATAGAATACATTAATCCCCTACCTTTCTCATTTTTATCCTGTTAATGCATCATCTTCCCCTTAGGCAGCTGTAGTCAGATCTCATTTCATGGATTGTCTAATAGAGCTGACTCAGTAATAATAAAATAATGATGTTTCTACCATATTCAACAATATTTCAGTCCAATCAAATAATAGAATACATTACTCCCCTTTCCTTCTCATTTTTATTCTGTTTATGCATCTTCTTCCCCTTAGGTAGCTGTATGCAGATCCCATTCCATGGATTGTTTAATATAGCTGGCTTAGCAATAATCAGATAATGGTGATTATGCTATTTCTAACAATATTTCTATCCATTTAAATAATAGAATACATTACTCTCCTTTCCTCCTCATTTTTATCCTGTCTATGCATCATCTTCCCCTAAGGTAGCTGTAGTCAGATCTCATTTCATGGATTGTCCAATATATCTGGCTTAGTTTTAATCAGACAATGGTAATTATGCTATTTTCAACAATATTTCAGACCAATCAAATAATTGAATACATTACTCTCCTTTCCTTCTCAATTTTTATCCTGGTTATGCATCTTCTTCCTCCCAAAAGGCTGTAGGCAGATCACTTTTTATGGATTTTTCAATATAGGTGGCTATTTAATAATAGAATAATGAAGTTTATACCATATTCAACAATATTTCAGTCCAATCAAATAATAGAATACATTACTCCTCTTTCCTTATAATTTTTATCCTGTTTATGCACCATCTTCCCCTTAGGTAGCTGTATGCAGATCTCATTCCATGGATTGTTCAATATAGCTGGCTTAACAATAATCAGATAATGGTGATTATGCTATTTTTAACAATATTTCAATCCATTTTAATAATAGAATACATTAATCCCCTTCCTTTCTCATTTTTATCCTGTTTATGCATCATCTTCCCCTTAGGAAGCAGTATGCAGATCTCATTCCATGGATTGTCCAATATATCTGGCTTAGTTATAATCAGACAATGGTGATTATGCTATTTTAAACAATATTTCAGTCCAATCAAATAATAGAATACATTACTCCTCTTTCCTTATCATTTTTATCCTGTTCATGCACCATCTTCCCCTTAGGTAGCTGTATGCAGATCTCATTCCATGGATTGTTTAATATAGCTGGCTTAGCAATAATCAGATAATGGTGATTATGCTATTTTTAACAATATTTCAATCCATTTAAATAATAGAATACATTACTTCCCTTTCCTTCTCATTTTTATCCTGTCTATGCATCATCTTCCCCTTAGGTAGCTGTAGTCAGATCTCATTTCATGGATTGTCCAATATATCTGGCTCAGTTATAATCAGACAATGGTAATTATGCTATATTTAACAATATTCCAGTCCAATCAAATAATTGAATACATTACTCTCCTTTCCTTCTCAATTTTATCCTGTTTATGCATCATCTTCCGCTTGGGTGTCTGTAGTCAGATCTCATTTCATGGCTTGTTCGATATATATCGCTCAGTTATAATCCGACCATGGTAATTCTGCTAGTTTTAACCATATTTCATTCCAATCAAATAATATAATACATTACTCCTCTTTCCTTATCATTTTCATCCTGTTTATACCTCATCTTCTTCTTCTTAGGTGGCTCTAGGCAGATGTCATTTCATGGATTGTCTTATATATCTGGCTTAGTAATAATCAGATAATGGTGATTATGCTGTTTTTAACAATATTTCAATCCATTTGAATAATAGAATACATTACTCCCCTTTCCTTCTCATTTTTATCCTGTTTATGCATCATCTTCCCCTTAGGTAGGTGTAGTCAGATCTCATTTCATGGATTGTCTAATCTATCTGGCTTAGTTATAATCAGACAATGGTAAGTATGCTATTTTAACAATATTTCAATCCATTTAAATAATAGAATACATTACTCTCCTTTCCTTCTCATTTTTATCCTGTTTATGCATCATCTTCCCCTTAGGAAGCTGTATGCAGATCTCATTCCATGAATTGTCTGATGTAGCTGGCCTAGCAATAATCAGATAATGGTGATTATGCTATTTTAACAATATTTCAATCCATTTGAATAATAGAATACATTAATCCTTTCCTTCTCATTTTTATCCTGTTTATGCATCATCTTCCCTTCAGGTAGCTGTAGTCAGATCTCATTTCATGGATTGTCTAATAGAGCTGACTCAGTAATAATAAAATAATGATGTTTCTACCATATTTAACAATATTTCAGTCCGATCAAATAATAGAGTACATTACTCCCTTTCCTTCTCATTTTATTCTGTTTATGCATCTTCTTCCCCTTAGGTAGCTGTATGCAGATCTCATTCCATGGATTGTTTAATATAGCTGGCTTAGCAATAATCAGATAATGGTGATTATGCTTTTTTTAACAATATTTCAATCCATTTAAATGATAGAATACATTACTCCCCTTTCCTTCTCATTTTTATCCTGTCTATGCATCATCTTCCCCTTAGGTAGCTGTAGTCAGATCTCATTTCATGGATTGTCCAATATATCTGGCTCAGTTATAATCAGACAATGGTAATTATGCTATTTTTAACAATATTTCAGTCCAATCAAATAATTGAATACATTACTCTCCTTTCCTTCTCAATTTTTATCCTGGTTATGCGTCTTCTTACTCCCAAAAGGCTGTAGGCAGATCACTTTTTATGGATTTTTCAATATAGGTGGCTATTTAATAATAGAATAATGAAGTTTATACCATATTCAACAATATTTCAGTCCAATCAAATAATAGAATACATTACTCCTCTTTCCTTATAATTTTTATCCTGTTTATGCACCATCTTCCCCTTAGGTAGCTGTATGCAGATCTCATTCCATGGATTGTTCAATATAGCTGGCTTAACAATAATCAGATAATGGTGATTATGCTATTTTTAACAATATTTCAATCCATTTTAATAATAGAATACATTAATCCCCTTCCTTTCTCATTTTTATCCTGTTTATGCATCATCTTCCCCTTAGGCAGCTGTAGTCAGATCTCATTTCATGGATTGTCTAATAGAGCTGACTCAGTAATAATAAAATAATGATGTTTCTACCATATTCAACAATATTTCAGTCCAATCAAATAATAGAATACATTACTCCCCTTTCCTTCTCATTTTTATTCTGTTTATGCATCTTCTTCCTCTTAGGTAGCTGTATGCAGATCCCATTCCATGGATTGTTTAATATAGCTGGCTGGCAATTTAATGGTGATTATGCTATTTTAACAATATTTCAATCCATTTAAATAATAGAATACATTACTCCCTTTCCTTCTCATTTTATCCTGTCTATGCATCATCTTCCCCTTAGGTAGCTGTAGTCAGATCTCATTTCATGGATTGTCCAATATATCTGGCTCAGTTATAATCAGACAATGGTAATTATGCTATTTTTAACAATATTTCAGTCCAATCAAATAATTGAATACATTACTCTCCTTTCCTTCTCAATTTTTATCCTGTTTATGCATCATCTTCCCCTTAGGTAGCTGTAGTCAGATCTCATTTCATGGATTGTCCAATATATCTGGCTCAGTTATAATCAGACAATGGTAATTATGCTATTTTTAACAATATTTCATTCCAATCAAATAATATAATACATTACTCCTCTTTCCTTATCATTTTCATCCTGTTTATACCTCATCTTCTTCTTAGGTGGCTCTAGGCAGATGTCATTTCATGGATTGTCTTATATATCTGGCTTAGTAATAATCAGATAATGGTGATTATGCTGTTTTTAACAATATTTCAATCCATTTGAATAATAGAATACATTACTCCCCTTTCCTTCTCATTTTTATCCTGTTTATGCATCATCTTCCCCTTAGGTAGGTGTAGTCAGATCTCATTTCATGGATTGTCTAATATATCTGGCTTAGTTATAATCAGACAATGGTAATTATGCTATTTTAACAATATTTCAATCCATTTAAATAATAGAATACATTACTCTCCTTTCCTTCTCATTTTTATCCTGTTTATGCATCATCTTCCCCTTAGGAAGCTGTATGCAGATCTCATTCCATGGATTGTCTAATGTAGCTGGCCTAGCAATAATCAGATAATGGTGATTATGCTATGCTTTACAATATTTCAATCCATTTGAATAATAGAATACATTAATCCCCTTCCTTTCTCATTTTTATCCTGTTTATGCATCATCTTCCCCTTAGGCAGCTGTAGTCAGATCTCATTTCATGGATTGTCTAATAGAGCTGACTCAGTAATAATAAAATAATGATGTTTCTACCATATTCAACAATATTTCAGTCCAATCAAATAATAGAATACATTACTCCCCTTTCCTTCTCATTTTTATTCTGTTTATGCATCTTCTTCCCCTTAGGTAGCTGTATGCAGATCTCATTCCATGGATTGTTTAATATAGCTGGCTTAGCAATAATCAGATAATGGTGATTATGCTTTTTTTAACAATATTTCAATCCATTTAAATAATAGAATACATTACTCCCCTTTCCTTCTCATTTTTATCCTGTCTATGCATCATCTTCCCCTTAGGTAGCTGTAGTCAGATCTCATTTCATGGATTGTCCAATATATCTGGCTCAGTTATAATCAGACAATGGTAATTATGCTATTTTTAACAATATTTCAGTCCAATCAAATAATTGAATACATTACTCTCCTTTCCTTCTCAATTTTTATCCTGGTTATGCATCTTCTTCCTCCCAAAAGGCTGTAGGCAGATCACTTTTTATGGATTTTTCAATATAGGTGGCTATTTAATAATAGAATAATGAAGTTTATACCATATTCAACAATATTTCAGTCCAATCAAATAATAGAATACATTACTCCTCTTTCCTTATAATTTTTATCCTGTTTATGCACCATCTTCCCCTTAGGTAGCTGTATGCAGATCTCATTCCATGGATTGTTCAATATAGCTGGCTTAACAATAATCAGATAATGGTGATTATGCTATTTTTAACAATATTTCAATCCATTTTAATAATAGAATACATTAATCCCCTTCCTTTCTCATTTTTATCCTGTTTATGCATCATCTTCCCCTTAGGCAGCTGTAGTCAGATCTCATTTCATGGATTGTCTAATAGAGCTGACTCAGTAATAATAAAATAATGATGTTTCTACCATATTCAACAATATTTCAGTCCAATCAAATAATAGAATACATTACTCCCCTCTCCTTCTCATTTCTATCCTGTTTATGCATCTTCTTTCCCTTAGGTAGCTGTATGCAGATCTCATTCCATGGATTGTTTAATATAGCTGGCTTAGCAATAATCAGATAATGGTGATTATGCTATTTTCAACAATATTTCAATCCATTTAAATAATAGAATACATTACTTCCCTTTCCTTCTCATTTTTATCCTGTTTATGCATCATCTTCCCCTTAGGTAGCTGTAGTCAGATCTCATTTCATGGATTGTCCAATATATCTGGCTCAGTTATAATCAGACAATGGTAATTATGCTATTTTTAACAATATTTCAGTCCAATCAAATAATTGAATACATCACTCTCCTTTCCTTCTCAATTTTTATCCTGTTTATGCATCATCTTCCCCTTAGGTAACTGTAGTCAGAACTCATTTCATGGATTGTTCGATATATCTGGCTCAGTTATAATCAGACAATGGTAATTATGCTATTTTTAACAATATTTCATTCCAATCAATTAATATAATACATTACTCCTCTTTCCTTATCATTTTCATCCTGTTTATACCTCATCTTCTTCTTAGGTGGCTCTAGGCAGATGTCATTTCATGGATTGTCTTATATATCTGGCTTAGTAATAATCAGATAATGGTGATTATGCTGTTTTTAACAATATTTCAATCCATTTGAATAATAGAATACATTACTCCCCTTTCCTTCTCATTTTATCCTGTTTATGCATCATCTTCCTCTTAGGTATGTGTAGTCAGATCTCATTTCATGGTTTGTCTAATATATCTGGCTTAGTTATAATCATACAATGGTAATTATTCTATTCTAACAACTTTTCATTCCACTTCAATAATAGAATATATTCTTCCCCTTTCCTTCTCATTTTTATCCTGTTTATGCATCATCTTCCCCTTAGGAAGCTGTATGCAGATCTCATTCCATGAATTGTCTGATGTAGCTGGCCTAGCAATAATCAGATAATGGTGATTATTCTATGCTTTACAATATTTCAATCCATTTGAATAATATAATACATTAATCCCCTTCCTTTCTCATTTTTATCCTGTTTATGCATCATCTTCCCCTTAGGCAGCTGTAGTCAGATCTCATTTCATGGATTGTCTAATAGAGCTGACTCAGTAATAATAAAATAATGATGTTTCTACCATATTCAACAATATTTCAGTCCAATCAAATAATAGAATACATTACTCCCCTTTCCTTCTCATTTTTATTCTGTTTATGCATCTTCTTCCCCTTAGGTAGCTGTATGCAGATCTCATTCCATGGATTGTTTAATATAGCTGGCTTAGCAATAATCAGATAATGGTGATTATGCTATTTTTAACAATATTTCAATCCATTTAAATAATAGAATACATTACTCCCCTTTCCTTCTCATTTTTATCCTGTCTATGCATCATCTTCCCCTTAGGTAGCTGTAGTCAGATCTCATTTCATGGATTGTCCAATATATCTGGCTCAGTTATAATCAGACAATGGTAATTATGCTATTTTTAACAATATTTCAGTCCAATCAAATAATTGAATACATTACTCTCCTTTCCTTCTCAATTTTTATCCTGGTTATGCATCTTCTTCCTCCCAAAAGCCTGTAGGCAGATCACTTTTTATGGATTTTTCAATATAGGTGGCTATTTAATAATAGAATAATGGAGTTTATACCATATTCAACAATATTTCAGTCCAATCAAATAATAGAATACATTACTCCTCTGTCCTTATAATTTTTATCCTGTTCATGCACCATCTTCCCCTTAGGTAGCTGTATGCAGATCTCATTCCATGGATTGTTCAATATAGCTGGCTTAACAATAATCAGATAATGGTGATTATGCTATTTTCAACAATATTCCAATCCATTTTAATAATAGAATACATTAATCCCCTTCCTTTCTCATTTTTATCCTGTTTATGCATCATCTTCCCCTTAGGCAGCTGTAGTCAGATCTCATTTCATGGATTGTCTAATAGAGCTGACTCAGTAATAATAAAATAATGATGTTTCTACCATATTCAACAATATTTCAGTCCAATCAAATAATAGAATACATTACTCCCCTTTCCTTCTCATTTTCATTCTGTTTATGCATCTTCTTCCCCTTAGGTAGCTGTATGCAGATCCCATTCCATGGATTGTTTAATATAGCTGGCTTAGCAATAATCAGATAATGGTGATTATGCTATTTCTAACAATATTTCAATCCATTTAAATAATAGAATACATTACTCCCCTTTCCTTCTCATTTTTATCCTGTCTATGCATCATCTTCCCCTTAGGTAGCTGTAGTCAGATCTCATTTCATGGATTGTCCAATATATCTGGCTTAGTTATAATCAGACAATGGTAATTATGCTATTTTTAACAATATTTCAGACCAATCAAATAATTGAATACATTACTCTCCTTTCCTTCTCAATTTTTATCCTGGTTATGCATCTTCTTCCTCCCAAAAGGCTGTGGGCAGATCACTTTTTATGGATTTTTCAATATAGGTGGCTATTTAATAATAGAATAATGAAGTTTATACCATATTCAACAATATTTCAGTCCAATCAAATAATAGAATACATTACTCCCCTTTCCTTCTCATTTTTATCCTGTTTATGCATCATCTTCCCCTTAGGCAGCTGTAGTCAGATCTCATTTCATGGATTGTCTAATAGAGCTGACTCAGTAATAATAAAATAATGATGTTTCTACCATATTCAACAATATTTCAGTCGAATCAAATAATAGAATACATTACTCCCCTTTCCTTCTCATTTTTATCCTGTTTATGCATCATCTTCTTCCCTTAGGTAGCTGTAGTCAGATCTCATTTCATGGATTGTCCAATATATCTGGCTTAGCAATAATCAGATAATGGTGATTACCATATTTTCAACAATATTTCAGTCCAATCAAATAATAGAATACATTACTCCCCTTTCCTTCTCATTTTATTCTGTTTATGCATCTTCTTCCCTTAGGTAGCTGTATGCAGATCCCATTCCATGAATTGTTTAATATAGCTGGCTTAGCAATAATCAGATAATGGTGATTATGCTATTTTTAACAATATTTCAATCCATTTTAATAATAGAATACATTACTCTCCTTTCCTTCTCATTTTATCCTGTTTATGCATCATCTTCCCCTTAGGAAGCTGTATGCAGATCTCATTCCATGGATTGTCTAATGTAGCTGGCTTAGCAATAATCAGATAATGGTGATTATGCTGTTTTTAACAATATTTCAATCCATTTGAATAATAGAATACATTTCTCCCCTTTCCTTCTCATTTTTATCCTGTTTATGCATCATCTTCCCCTTAGGTAGGTGTAGTCAGATCTCATTTCATGGATTGTCTAATATATCTGGCTAAGTTATAATCAGACAATGGTGATTATGCTATTTTAAACAATATTTCAGTCCAATCAAGTAATAGAATACATTACTCCTCTTTCCTTATCATTTTTATCCTGTTTATGCACCATCTTCCCCTTAGGTAGCTGTATGCAGATCTCATTCCATGGATTGTTTAATATAGCTGGCTTAGCAATAATCAGATAATGGTGATTATGCTATTTTTAACAATATTTCAATTCATTTAAATAATAGAATACATTACTCCCCTTTCCTTCTCATTTTTATCCTGTTTATGCATCATCTTCCCCTTAGGTAGCTGTAGTCAGATCTCATTTCATGGATTGTCCAATATATCTGGCTCAGTTATAATCAGACAATGGTAATTATGCTATTTTTAACAATATTTCAGTCCAATCAAATAATTGAATACATTACTCTCCTTTCCTTCTCAATTTTTATCCTGTTTATGCATCATCTTTCCCTTAGGTAGCTGTAGTCAGATCTCATTTCATGGATTGTCCAATATATCTGGCTCAGTTATAATCAGACAATGGTAATTATGCTATTTTTAACAATATTTCATTCCAATCAAATAATATAATACATTACCGTAAATGGGGGTAACTAAAGCCTAGGGGGAAACTAAAGCCATAATAGCAGGGTGATTTTTGGATGGTGATAGTGGCAACACTGTTTGGAATTTACATCTGATCTTGTACGCTCCTAACAGCAGCTGAGGTGTACTTTCAAAATACTTGTCTTTTTTATCAAACAATATCAAGGTAAGTGTACAGTAAAACTATTACATTTAACCTAAAAATCAATAAAAAAGTTACCTTAAATAACTTCTGCTCTGAACAAGTCGTTTCCAATCTCAAGTTCTCAGAACTCTCAACAAAAATAACTTTAATTTATGTTTCAACACACCTTTGAAAGTTATAACCTATAACTTGATTCTTTCTATTATTGTGATTTTTTTTTCTTATTGATACACACTATGGGGTAACTAAAGCCACATCATAAAGGCTATAATAAGTCAAAATTTCTTCATTTTCTTCTTCTTCTTCTTCTTCTTCTTCTTCTTCTTCTTCTTCTTCTTCTTACTTGAGTAATAATTAATAAATTTTTCTCTTTTTCAGGACCAAAAATGCCTCGAAACCCAAAGAAGAAGCTTGGTGCCAGGAAGTATAAGGATTACACAGATGAGTCAGGTTTCCAAGACTTCTCAAAAAATGCCTTGATGCTTTGGGTGACGAGAACATACGAAAAAACTTGAAAAGGTGATTCAAGGCAGCTGGCATTGTACCCTTGGACCGAAATGAAATTATGAAAAGGCTTCCTGATGGTGATGCCACTGCCAAAACTAATTGCCCACAAACAGTTTTTCAATAGCTTAATTCAAGCAACAACTGGACTGATTCTTTGAAATCTTTTTCTGAAGAAAGGAGGAAGAGTGAGACAGAACCTCTTAAACAGCGTAAGAAGAGGAAACTGAATGTGCCAGCAGGAAGGGGGATTGAAGGAATTGAAGGCACGATTCTGATCAACTAGGATGATCCTCAACCAAATATGTCCAAAACACCTGATACTGACTAAAACAAAGGAAACCTTTGAAAAAAATGACAAAACTTTGTCATTGCAATTGTGCAACCATCAAATATAAACAGAGGCCGTCATACTTTTCCTTATGAACTGAAGAACTAATTTCAACAGTCCTGAATTAAAGACACTTATTAAACAGAGGCCATTAAACCTATACGACGCAATAGACCTATTTTCAATAATATTTTTTTTTCTTGAAAAATAAAGCTTTTCTCTTATCAATAGTAGTTCTTTATAGTTACATATGCTTGATTTATGACTTTAGTTACCCCAGCACTCTCTAACTAAAGCCAAACATTGATTTTAAATGGATGGCTTTTGTTACCCCTTTTTCAGGGGAAACTAAAGCCACCATGTTTTTATTTTTTTATTCAAATGATATATATTTCTGCCAATTTATGAATATATATTTTTAATGTATAACTACAGACCCAAGTTTTGCAATATTTATTTAACCTATAAATTAAAGGGTCTGACTTGGGCAGAAGTTTGAATTTTGAAAGTGGCTTTAGTTACCCCAATTTACTCGGTACTCCTCTTTCCTTATCATTTTCATCCTGTTTATACCTCATCTTCTTCTTAGGTGGCTGTAGGCAGATGTCATTTCATGGATTGTCTAATATATCTGGCTTAGTAATAATCAGATAATGGTGATTATGCTGTTTTTAACAATATTTCAATCCATTTGAATAATAGAATACATTACTCCCCTTTCCTTCTCATTTTTATCCTGTTTATGCATCATCTTCCCCTTAGGTAGGTGTAGTCAGATCTCATTTCATGGATTGTCTAATATATCTGGCTTAGTTATAATCAGACAATGGTAATTATGCTATTTTTAACAATATTTCAATCCATTTAAATAATAGAATACATTACTCTCCTTTCCTTCTCATTTTTATCCTGTTTATGCATCATCTTCCCCTTAGGAAGCTGTATGCAGATCTCATTCCATGGATTGTCTAATGTAGCTGGCCTAGCAATAATCAGATAATGGTGATTATGCTATGCTTTACAATATTTCAATCCATTTGAATAATAGAATACATTAATCCCCTTCCTTTCTCATTTTTATCCTGTTTATGCATCATCTTCCCCTTAGGCAGCTGTAGTCAGATCTCATTTCATGGATTGTCTAATAGAGCTGACTCAGTAATAATAAAATAATGATGTTTCTACCATATTCAACAATATTTCAGTCCAATCAAATAATAGAATACATTACTCCCTTTCCTTCTCATTTTATTCTGTTTATGCATCTTCTTCCCCTTAGGTAGCTGTATGCAGATCTCATTCCATGGATTGTTTAATATAGCTGGCTTAGCAATAATCAGATAATGGTGATTATGCTTTTTTTAACAATATTTCAATCCATTTAAATAATAGAATACATTACTCCCCTTTCCTTCTCATTTTATCCTGTCTATGCATCATCTTCCCCTTAGGTAGCTGTAGTCAGATCTCATTGCATGGATTGTCCAATATATCTGGCTTAGTTATAATCAGATAATGGTGATTATGCTTTTTTTAACAATATTTCAATCCATTTAAATAATAGAATACATTACTCCCCTTTCCTTCTCATTTTTATCTTGTCTATGCATCATCTTCCCCTTGGGTAGCTGTAGTCAGATCTCATTTCATGGATTGTCCAATATATCTGGCTCAGTTATAATCAGACAATGGTAATTATGCTTTTTTTAACAATATTTCAGTCCAATCAAATAATTGAATACATTACTCTCCTTTCCTTCTCAATTTTTATCCTGGTTATGCATCTTCTTCCTCCCAAAAGGCTGTGGGCAGATCACTTTTTATGGATTTTTCAATATAGGTGGCTATTTAATAATAGAATAATGAAGTTTATACCATATTCAACAATATTTCAGTCCAATCAAATAATAGAATACATTACTCCCCTTTCCTTCTCATTTTTATCCTGTTTATGCATCATCTTCCCCTTAGGAAGCTGTATGCAGATCTCATTCCATGGATTGTTTAATATAGCTGCCTTAGCAATAATCAGATAATGGTGATTATGCTATTTTTAACAATATTTCAATTCATTTTAATAATAGAATACATTACTCCCCTTTCCTTCTCATTTTTATCCTGTTTATGCATCATCTTCCCCTTAGGTAGGTGTAGTCAGATCTCATTTCATGGATTGTCTAATATATCTGGCTTAGTTATAATCAGACAATGGTAATTATGCTATTTTTAACAATATTTCAATACATTTGAATAATAGAATACATTCTCTCCTTTCCTTCTCATTTTTATCCTGTTTATGCATCATCTTCCCCTTAGGAAGCTGTATGCAGATCTCATTCCATGGATTGTCTAATGTAGCTGGCCTAGCAATAATCAGATAATGGTGATTATGCTATGCTTTACAATATTTCAATCCATTTGAATAATAGAATACATTAATCCCCTTCCTTTCTCATTTTTATCCTGTTTATGCATCATCTTCCCCTTAGGCAGCTGTAGTCAGATCTCATTTCATGGATTGTCTAATAGAGCTGACTCAGTAATAATAAAATAATGATGTTTCTACCATATTCAACAATATTTCAGTCCAATCAAATAATAGAATACATTACTCCCCTTTCCTTCTCATTTTTATTCTGTTTATGCATCTTCTTCCCCTTAGGTAGCTGTATGCAGATCTCATTCCATGGATTGTTTAATATAGCTGGCTTAGCAATAATCAGATAATGGTGATTATGCTTTTTTTAACAATATTTCAATCCATTTAAATAATAGAATACATTACTCCCCTTTCCTTCTCATTTTTATCCTGTCTATGCATCATCTTCCCCTTAGGTAGCTGTAGTCAGATCTCATTTCATGGATTGTCCAATATATCTGGCTTAGTTATAATCAGATAATGGTGATTATGCTTTTTTTAACAATATTTCAATCCATTTAAATAATAGAATACATTACTCCCCTTTCCTTCTCATTTTTATCCTGTCTATGCATCATCTTCCCCTTGGGTAGCTGTAGTCAGATCTCATTTCATGGATTGTCCAATATATCTGGCTCAGTTATAATCAGACAATGGTAATTATGCTATTTTTAACAATATTTCAGTCCAATCAAATAATTGAATACATTACTCTCCTTTCCTTCTCAATTTTTATCCTGGTTATGCATCTTCTTCCTCCCAAAAGGCTGTAGGCAGATCACTTTTTATGGATTTTTCAATATAGGTGGCTATTTAATAATAGAATAATGAAGTTTATACCATATTCAACAATATTTCAGTCCAATCAAATAATAGAATACATTACTCCCCTTTCCTTCTCATTTTTATTCTGTTTATGCATCTTCTTCCCCTTAGGTAGCTGTATGCAGATCTCATTCCATGGATTGTTTAATATAGCTGGCTTAGCAATAATCAGATAATGGTGATTATGCTTTTTTTAACAATATTTCAATCCATTTAAATAATAGAATACATTACTCCCCTTTCCTTCTCATTTTTATCCTGTCTATGCATCATCTTCCCCTTAGGTAGCTGTAGTCAGATCTCATTTCATGGATTGTCCAATATATCTGGCTCAGTTATAATCAGACAATGGTAATTATGCTATTTTTAACAATATTTCAGTCCAATCAAATAATTGAATACATTACTCTCCTTTCCTTCTCAATTTTTATCCTGGTTATGCATCTTCTTCCTCCCAAAAGGCTGTAGGCAGATCACTTTTTATGGATTTTTCAATATAGGTGGCTATTTAATAATAGAATAATGAAGTTTATACCATATTCAACAATATTTCAGTCCAATCAAATAATAGAATACATTACTCCTCTTTCCTTATAATTTTTTATCCTGTTTATGCACCATCTTCCCCTTAGGAAGCTGTATGCAGATCTCATTCCATGGATTGTTCAATATAGCTGGCTTAACAATAATCAGATAATGGTGATTATGCTATTTTTAACAATATTTCAATCCATTTTAATAATAGAATACATTAATCCCCTTCCTTTCTCATTTTTATCCTGTTTATGCATCATCTTCCCCTTAGGCAGCTGTAGTCAGATCTCATTTCATGGATTGTCTAATAGAGCTGACTCAGTAATAATAAAATAATGATGTTTCTACCATATTCAACAATATTTCAGTCCAATCAAATAATAGAATACATTACTCCCCTTTCCTTCTCATTTTCATTCTGTTTATGCATCTTCTTCCCCTTAGGTAGCTGTATGCAGATCCCATTCCATGGATTGTTTAATATAGCTGGCTTAGCAATAATCAGATAATGGTGATTATGCTATTTTTAACAATATACCAATCCATTTAAATAATAGAATACATTACTCCCCTTTCCTTCTCATTTTTATCCTGTCTATGCATCATCTTCCCCTTAGGTAGCTGTAGTCAGATCTCATTTCATGGATTGTCCAATATATCTGGCTTAGTTATAATCAGACAATGGTAATTATGCTATTTTTAACAATATTTCAGACCAATCAAATAATTGAATACATTACTCTCCTTTCCTTCTCAATTTTTATCCTGGTTATGCATCTTCTTCCTCCCAAAAGGCTGTGGGCAGATCACTTTTTATGGATTTTTCAATATAGGTGGCTATTTAATAATAGAATAATGAAGTTTATACCATATTCAACAATATTTCAGTCCAATCAAATAATAGAATACATTACTCCCCTTTCCTTCTCATTTTTATCCTGTTTATGCATCATCTTCCCCTTAGGAAGCTGTATGCAGATCTCATTCCATGGATTGTTTAATATAGCTGCCTTAGCAATAATCAGATAATGGTGATTATGCTATTTTTAACAATATTTCAATTCATTTAAATAATAGAATACATTACTCCCCTTTCCTTCTCATTTTTATCCTGTTTATGCATCATCTTCCCCTTAGGAAGCTGTATGCAAATCTCATTCCATGGATTGTCTAATGTAGCTGGCTTAGCAATAATCAGATAATGGTGATTATGCTATTTTTAACAATATTCCAATCCATTTGAATAATAGAATACATTAATCCCCTTCCTCTCTCATTTTTATCCTGTTTATGCATCATCTTCCCCTTAGGCAGCTGTAGTCAGATCTCATTTCATGGATTGTCTAATAGAGCTGACTCAGTAATAATAAAATAATGATGTTTCTACCATATTCAACAATATTTCAGTCCAATCAAATAATAGAATACATTACTCCTCTTTCCTTCTCATTTTTATCCTGTTTATGCATCTTCCTCCTCTTAGGTAGCTGTATGCACTATGCAGATCTCATTCCATGGATTGTTTGATATAGCTGGCTTAGCAATAATCAGATAATGGTGATTATGCTATTTTTAACAATATTTCGATCCATTTGAATAATAGAATACATTACTCTCCTTTCCTTCTCAATTTTTATCCTGTTTATGCATCATCTTCCCCTTAGGTAGCTGTAGTCAGATCTCATTTCATGGATTGTCCAATATATCTGGCTCAGTTATAATCAGACAATGGTAATTATGCTATTATTAACAATATTTCATTCCAATCAAATAATATAATACATTACTCCTCTTTCCTTATCATTTTCATCCTGTTTATACCTCATCTTCTTCTTAGGTGGCTCTAGGCAGATGTCATTTCATGGATTGTCTTATATATCTGGCTTAGTAATAATCAGATAATGGTGATTATGCTGTTTCAACAATATTTCAATCCATTTGAATAATAGAATACATTACTCCCCTTTCCTTCTCATTTTTATCCTGTTTATGCATCATCTTCCCCTTAGGTAGGTGTAGTCAGATCTCATTTCATGGATTGTCTAATATATCTGGCTTAGTTATAATCAGACAATGGTAATTATGCTGTTTTTAACAATATTTCAATCCATTTGAATAATAGAATACATTTCTCCCCTTTCCTTCTCATTTCTATCCTGTTTATGCATCATCTTCCCCTTAGGAAGCTGTATGCAGATCTCATTCCATGGATTGTCTAATGTAGCTGGCCTAGCAATAATCAGATAATGGTGATTATGCTTTGCTTTACAATATTTCAATCCATTTGAATAATAGAATACATTAATCCCTTCCTTTCTCATTTTTATCCTGTTTATGCATCCTCTTCCCCTTAGGCAGCTGTAGTCAGATCTCATTTCATGGATTGTCTAATAGAGCTGACTCAGTAATAATAAAATAATGATGTTTCTACCATGTTCAACAATATTTCAGTCTAATCAAATAATAGAATACATTACTCCCTTTCCTTCTCATTTTATTCTGTTTATGCATCTTCATCCCTTAGGTAGCTGTTTGCAGATCCCATTCCATGTTTTGTTTAATATAGTTGGCTTAGCTTTTATCAGATAATGGTGATTATGCTATTTTTAACAATATACCAATCCATTTAAATAATAGAATACATTACTTCCCTTTCCTTCTCATTTTTATCCTGTCTATGCATCATCTTCCCCTTAGGTAGCTATAGTCAGATCTCATTTCATGGATTGTCCAATATATCTGGCTTAGTTATAATCAGACAATGGTAATTATGCTATTTTTAACAATATTTCAGACCAATCAAATAATTGAATACATTACTCTCCTTTCCTTCTCAATTTTTATCCTGGTTATGCATCTTCTTCCTCCCAAAAGGCTGTGGGCAGATCACTTTTTATGGATTTTTCAATAGAGGTGGCTATTTAATAATAGAATAATGAAGTTTTTACCATATTCAACAATATTTCAGTCCAATCAAATAATAGAATACATTACTCCCCTTTCCTTCTCATTTTTATCCTGTTTATGCATCATCTTCCCCTTAGGAAGCTGTATGCAGATCTCATTCCATGGATTGTTTAATATAGCTGCCTTAGCAATAATCAGATAATGGTGATTATGCTATTTTTAACAATATTTCAATTCATTTAAATAATAGAATACATTACTCCCCTTTCCTTCTCATTTTTATCCTGTTTATGCATCATCTTCCCCTTAGGAAGCTGTATGCAGATCTCATTCCATGGATTGTCTAATGTAGCTGGCTTAGCAATAATCAGATAATGGTGATTATGCTATTTTTAACAATATTTCAATCCATTTGAATAATAGAATACATTAATCCCCTTCCTCTCTCATTTTTATCCTGTTTATGCATCATCTTCCCCTTAGGCAGCTGTAGTCAGATCTCATTTCATGGATTGTCTAATAGAGCTGACTCAGTAATAATAAAATAATGATGTTTCTACCATATTCAACAATATTTCAGTCCAATCAGATAATAGAATACATTACTCCCCTTTCCTTCTCATTTTTATTCTGTTTATGCATCTTCTTCCCCTTAGGTAGCTGTATGCAGATCCCATTCCATGGATTGTTTAATATAGCTGGCTTAGCAATAATCAGATAATGGTGATTATGCTATTTTTAACAATATTTCAATCCATTTAAATAATAGAATACATTACTCCCCTTTCCTTCTCATTTTTATCCTGTTTATGCATCATCTTCCCCTTAGGTAGCTGTAGTCAGATCTCATTTCATGGATTGTCCAATATATCTGGCTCAGTTATAATCAGACAATGGTAATTATGCTATTTTTAACAATATTTCATTCCAATCAAATAATATAATACATTACTCCTCTTTCCTTATCATTTTCATCCTGTTTATACCTCATCTTCTTCTTAGGTGGCTCTAGGCAGATGTCATTTCATGGATTGTCTTATATATCTGGCTTAGTAATAATCAGATAATGGTGATTATGCTGTTTTTAACAATATTTCAATCCATTTGAATAATAGAATACATTACTCCCCTTTCCTTCTCATTTTTATCCTGTTTATGCATCATCTTCCCCTTAGGTAGGTGTAGTCAGATCTCATTTCATGGATTGTCTAATATATCTGGCTTAGTTATAATCAGACAATGGTAATTATGCTATTTTTAACAATATTTCAATCCATTTAAATAATAGAATACATTACTCCCCTTTCCTTCTCATTTTTATCCTGTTTATGCATCATCTTCCCTTTAGGAAGCTGTATGCAGATCTCATTCCATGGATTGCCTAATGTAGCTGACTTAGCAAAAATCAGATAATGGTGATTATGCTCTTTTTAACAATATTTCAATCCATTTGAATAATAGAATTTATTACCCCCTTTCCTTTTCATTTTTATCCTGTTTATGCATCATCTTCCCCTTAGGCAGCTGTAGTCAGATCTCTTTTCATGGATTGTCTAATAGAGCTGACTCAGTAATAATAAAATAATGATGTTTCTACCATATTTAACAATATTTCAGTCCAATTAAATAATAGAATACATTTCTCCCCTTTCCTTCTCATTTTCATCCTCTTCATGCATCTTCTTCCCTTAGGTAGCTGTATGCAGATCTCATTCCATGGATTGTTTAATATAGCTGGCTTAGCAATAATCAGATAATGGTGATTATGCTTTTTTTAACAATATTTCAATCCATTTAAATAATAGAATTCATTACTCCCCTTTCCTTCTCATTTTTATCCTGTCTATGCATCATCTTCCCCTTAGGTAGCTGTAGTCAGATCTCCTTTCCTTCTCTCATTCCATGGATTGTTTAATATAGCTGGCATGATAATGGTGATTATGCTATTTTAACAATATTTCAATCCATTCAAATAATAGAATACATTACTCCCTTTCCTTCTCAATTTTTATCCTGTTTATGCATCATCTTCCCCTTAGGTAACTGTATGCAGATCTCATTCCATGGATTGTCCAATATATCTGGCTTAGTTATAATCAGACAATGGTGATTATGCTATTTTAAACAATATTTCAGTCCAATCAAATAATAGAATACATTAATCCTCTTTCCTTATCATTTTTATCCTGTTTATGCACCATCTTCCCCTTAGGTAGCTGTATGCAGATCCCATTCCATGGATTGTTTAATATAGCTGGCTTAGCAATAATCAGATAATGGTATTTATGCTATGCTTTACAATATTTCAATCCATTTAAATAATAGAATACATTACTCCCCTTTCCTTCTCATTTTTATCCTGTTTATGCATCATCTTCCCCTTAGGTAGCTGTAGTCAGATCTCATTTCATGGATTGTCCAATATATCTGGCTTAGTTATAATCAGACAATGGTAATTATGCTATTTTTAACAATATTTCAGACCAATCAAATAATTGAATACATTACTCTCCTTTCCTTCTCAATTTTTATCCTGGTTATGCATCTTTTTCCTCCCAAAAGGCTGTGGGCAGATCACTTTTTATGGATTTTTCAATATAGGTGGCTATTTAATAATAGAATAATGAAGTTTATACCATATTCAACAATATTTCAGTCCAATCAAATAATAGAATACATTACTCCCTTTCCTTCTCATTTTTATCCTGTTTATGCATCTTCTTCCCCTTAGGTAGCTGTATGCAGATCTCATTCCATGGATTGTTTAATATAGCTGCCTTAGCAATAATCAGATAATGGTGATTATGCTATTTTTAACAATATTTCAATTCATTTAAATAATAGAATACATTACTCCCCTTTCCTTCTCATTTTTATCCTGTTTATGCATCATCTTCCCCTTAGGAAGCTGTATGCAGATCTCATTCCATGGATTGTCTAATGTAGCTGGCTTAGCAATAATCAGATAATGGTGATTATGCTATTTTTAACAATATTTCAATCCATTTGAATAATAGAACACATTACTCCCCTTTCCTTCTCATTTTTATCCTGTTTATGCATCATCTTCCCCTTAGGTAGTTGTAGTCAGATCTCATTTCATGGATTGTCCAATATATCTGGCTTAGTTATAATCAGACAATGGTAATTATGCTATTTTCAACAATATTTCAGTCCAATCAAATAATATAATACATTACTCCTCTTTCCTTATCATTTTCATCCTGTTTATACCTCATCTTCTTCTTAGGTGGCTGTAGGCAGATGTCATTTCATGGATTGTCTAATATATCTGGCTTAGTAATAATCAGATAATGGTGATTATGCTGTTTTTAACAATATTTCAATCCATTTGAATAATAGAATACATTACTCCCCTTTCCTTCTCATTTTTATCCTGTTTATGCATCATCTTCCCCTTAGGTAGGTGTAGTCAGATCTCATTTCATGGATTGTCTAATATATCTGGCTAAGTTATAATCAGACAATGGTAATTATGCTATTTTTAACAATATTTCAATCCATTTAAATAATAGAATACATTACTCTCCTTTCCTTCTCATTTTTATCCTGTTTATGCATCATCTTCCCCTTAGGAAGCTGTATGCAGATCTCATTCCATGGATTGTTTAATATAGCTGGCATAGCAATAATCAGATAATGGTGATTATGCTATTTTTAACAATATTTCAATCCATTTAAATAATAGAATACATTACACCCCTTTCCTTCTCATTTTTATCCTGGTTATGCATCATCTTCCCCTTAGGACGCTGTATGCAGATCTCATTCCCTGGATTGTCCAATATATCTGGCTTAGTAATAATCAGACAATGGTGATTATGCTATTTTAAACAATATTTCAGTCCAATCAAATAATAGAATACATTACTCCTCTTTCCTTATCATTTTTATCCTTTTTATGCTTCCCCTTAGGTAGCTGTATGCAGATCTCATTCCATGGATTGTTTAATATAGCTGGCATAGCAATAATCAGATAATGGTGATTATGCTATTTTTAACAATATTTCAATCCATTTAAATAATAGAATACATTACTCCCCTTTCCTTCTCATTTATATCCTGTTTATGCATCATCTTCCCCTTAGGTAGTTGTAGTCAGATCTCATTTCATGGATTGTCCAATATATCTGGCTTAGTTATAATCAGACAATGGTAATTATGCTATTTTCAACAATATTTCAGTCCAATCAAACATTATAATACATTACTCCTCTTTCCTTATCATTTTCATCCTGTTTATACTTCATCTTCTTCTTAGGTGGCTGTAGGCAGATGTCATTTCATGGATTGTCTAATATATCTGGCTTAGTAATAATCAGATAATGGTGATTATGCTGTTTTTAACAATATTTCAATCCATTTGAATAATAGAATACATTACTCCCCTTTCCTTCTCATTTTTATCCTGTTTATGCATCATCTTCCCCTTAGGTAGGTGTAGTCAGATCTCATTTCATGGATTGTCTAATATATCTGGCTTAGTTATAATCAGACAATGGTAATTATGCTATTTTTAACAATATTTCAATCCATTTAAATAATAGAATACATTACTCTCCTTTCCTTCTCATTTTTATCCTGTTTATGCATCATCTTCCCCTTAGGAAGCTGTATGCAGATCTCATTCCATGGATTGTTTAATATAGCTGGCATAGCAATAATCAGATAATGGTGATTATGCTATTTTTAACAATATTTCAATCCATTTAAATAATAGAATACATTACTCCCCTTTCATTCTCATTTTTATCCTGTTTATGCATCATCTTCCCCTTAGGAAGCTGTATGCAGATCTCATTCCATGGATTGTCCAATATATCTGGCTTAGTTATAATCAGACAATGGTGATTATGCTATTTTAAACAATATTTCAGTCCAATCAAATAATAGAATACATTACTCCTCTTTCCTTATCATTTTTATCCTTTTTATGCTTCCCCTTAGGTAGCTGTATGCAGATCTCATTCCATGGATTGTTTAATATAGCTGGCTTAGCAATAATCAGATAATGGTGATTATGCTATTTTCAATTAAAAGAATTTTTTTTCATATTTATTTCTTTCTTTTTAATTTTTTTTATTTTAATCTATTTTTTTTATTTTTTTTTTATTCCCGTTCTTCAATTTTATTATTAGAAACAATAAAACATGTATGATACGAACGATAACTCATTCTTAATTGATGATTCTAGCGTAAAAAAATAATTAGAGTAGAAAACCTAGTACAAAAAGAAATGGTTCGGAGCGGGAATTGAACCCGGGACTTCATGATTACAACGCAGATGCTCTAGCACTACGCTACCGAAGCTTAGGGTCTGCGAGCAGATTTTCCCATCTCAAATACACGATCATCTTTCCGTAGCCGCTTGGCCGCCAAGTTTGAACTGAAGTCTGTGAAATGTTTGATAGGTTAGGTCATTGATGTACTAATTATTTATTAATTATAAAGGGATTTTCTTATATTTTAATACATATTATGTTAACCAGTGCTGTAAAAATTCAAACGAATCCAAAATCATCTAAATCGGTTCAGCCGTTCTGGAGTTATAAGCGAGCGTACAGACACCAACTCTCTTTTATTAATATAGATCTAAGATCTATAATACACTCTATGTGTACATTCTTTATACACTTCAGTATTCTTATCAAAAATTCAAATAACGTTAATAATAGAATCCGTTTATACTTCAATGTCATTGATCGGGAGCATTCTTTATTTTTCAACTACAACCTATATTGGAACATGAATACATTACTATTGTTTAACCTGTTATATGTTCACTTGAATAATATTGATTACAGTACATAGATTTACCGATTACTTAACCTTGACTTTGAAACACAGATCCTAATGCCTAGACTGCACTAAAACTGATAGTTTTATGTTAGCTTCGTATGTTTTGTTCATTTTGTAAGTGGGTAACTTAACCCCATTGTTTGTGGGAAGAATGAATTAATTTATCGTTATTGGGAATAGTTGGAAGATATTTATCACTTTATTATTATGTTTTACAATATATTTATGTACGTAATATTTATCTATCGGATTGAGACGCTGGGAATAATTTTCGAATGGTTTTAATGTTCATCAATGTTTCTTCAGTTTCGTATATTGATGTTATCTATTTTGAAAAACGATTTATTTGTCCAGTAAACGATTCAGTTGCTTTGTACTATACTGTATTGTACAATGATTAACTTATTGTAAAATTGACGATGCTTATGACGCGGTTTCACGATACCAGTAGACGTGTAAGTTACTGGCATGCAGGTTTGTCATATGATCTTCAACTCTATACAAACAAATAGGGCAATGCACACCAGTCAGTGTGCATTGCCCTATTTGTTTGTATAGAGTGGAAGATCATATGACCAACCTGCATGCCAGTAACCTACACGTCTACTGGTATCGTGAAACAGCGCCATTATTGTAAACATGCTTCTTTATTTAATCGGAAATGACGTTCTTGTATTCTTGTAATTGTAGAACTGCACTATTTAATTGAAAATGAAGTTCTTCTATGTTTAGGTGATATAATTTTTTTATTTTTTCCCACCAGCTAGATCCGCCTTTGAAACTAGACGTGCATCTTAACAAGGCGGCCTGCACCGGAAGCCTGGTTTACACTGTGCCCTGGATAGTCGAGTACCTGGGCATGATGGATGCGGTCGCTCCACACTTGCCCTGCTACAAAAGTGTAATCGTGACGCTTTTCAACATTTATCTGCTGTGCTCGCCCCAGCGAAGCGTACAGAATGCTGACAAGGCAACTAAAAAGGTGGAAAAAGTGGGAAGTCAGAAGAAAGATGAAACTCAGGAGAAAGATGAAACTCAGGAGACAGTGGAAGAAGGAGTACGAGACAAATCAACAACATTGAAAGATGGAGTTCAGTTGAAATTGGTAGATACAGATGGAAATCAGGGGAAATATGTGGCAAAAGATGAAATTCTGGGGTTGAACGATGGAATAAGGGAGACTTCGGTAGATGTAGATGGAAACCAGGAGAATACGGATTTAAAATATGGAATTCTGGGGTTGAACCATGCAGTTCAGGATTTAAAATTGGTTGACAAAGATAGAAATCAAGAGAATTTGGGGTCTGAACTGAAAGAGACGATTGATGGTGAACATACAACTTCAAAAGATGAAACGGGTGTGAAATCTGTTTCAGAAAATGTAATCCTTGATAAATGTTTGATAGAGGCTGTAAATTGTGTAGTGAATTATCCAATCCATAATAAATCTGTGTCAAAAGATGAGGTATCTGTGAGAGCTGAAGGTGTGAGTGTTGTATCAAATGACTCGGAATCTGTATCAAAAGATGGTAGTTGTGTATCAAATGATGCGTGTTCTGTATCAAAAGACTCGCAATCTGTATCAAAAGATGCTAGTTGTGTATCAAATGATGCAAGTTCTGTATCAAAAGATGCGGAATCTGTATCAAAAGATGCTAGTTGTGTATCAAAAGATGTGATTTTTGATACAGAAACTGTCTCAAAAGATACAAACAATGACGAATCCTTGCCCAAAGGTGGAACAGAGGCTGTATCGGGCTCACAAGCGGTATCTGCGGGCAATAAATTTATTTGTAAAGCCGATTTTATTCAAAGAATGTTGGGTACAAAGCGTGATAGCAGTGAGTGTGGGCGAGTGATTGAATTGTCCCCGTTGGTTAGCGCGATGCTGCGTTTGTGTCTGGGTTGGCTGTTCGGATCGGCTCATCTGTCTCAGGAACTGATGAGCAGGGTTGCTATGCAAAGCAATGTTGACCGGTTTCTAGCGGGTGAGTGAATAATTATTTAATTTCAATTTTTAGTAGTGAAACAAGTCTCTAGTTATTCTGATATGTTTTGAGACCGTCTAAGACCGGTTGCACAAGATGCAGTGACTATAGGATATGGTATTTATTTAGCGTATGGCTAAATTTGGCGAGGTGGAACCTACCCGTAAGGGTCTCCCCACCGATAAAATGGTACTATACTATTCTACAGTCACTGTAGCACAAAATTGAATTCAATTAATCTTAGATTTCAACTTATTTGTAGTGATCTTATTGATGTTGTGGAACTCCATGATGAAATAAAACACTGAAAGATATTGTCAACAGTAAGGCAAGGCGTACACCAGTTAGTCAAGACAAGACGACATTATTCACGTTTAGTCACAGTAATTCACATAGCTGCTTATGAAGCAGCACACACCGAAGCAATGACTAATCGGTGTGTGTTGCTTCATAAGCAACTATGTGAAGAACTGTGACTGAACATGACTAATCTCGTCTTGTCTTGACTAACCGGTGTACGCCTAGCCTAACACTGTAGTACGAATTTCAACAGTACAGTGAAATAAATCACTAAAAGAAAATGTGACTGGTGTAGCCACGAAACCGCGGTTCAGTGCTGTTAATAATAAAATAGTGGAATTGACACTATCTTTCAGTGTTCTATTTAATCTTAGATTACTCAGGAGCATTAACATTTTTGATTGGAGATCAAGCTAGTCAGACATTTGTGCAACTGGGGCGTAGTATTTTTTATTCTATTCTACAGGAAACTATTTAACTAAATTTTTAGATGTGCTCTTCAATTCTCCATCCTAGTCATCTTTTTGTATTATATATTTATTTTTTCAGAAAAATTCCGAACCACCCGCAACAAATTGACAATGGACAGCTGTTCGGATCTGGTGACTCTTGAAATAATTCACAAATTCTGTCCGTATTTGAAGAGTTTTCACGCGCTTTTGGCCAAGAAAACCACTCAGATAGCTGTGGCCAATATCAAGCATGTAACTCCCGTATCAAGTAGCAGCACTCTTTTGCCGACTGCTACCAATGCCTCGTTGGTACCACCCGAAATTGCTATACAGGTAAAAATTATTCTCTACTAATAACTAGTATTTACAAGTATTTCGTCATGGAAAACAGCATTAATTATTCTCTATTTTTCGACTTTATTCTCATATTTTTCATATAATTCAATTTAATTCATTGATAATGTTCACCCGAAATTGCTTTACAGATGAGAATTATTCTTTATTTTTAGGAGTATTTAGATGTCTCTCATTCAATTGCATTCATTCATAGTCTGTTCAAAAAGTATATCATTCAGCCTGTATTTAAAGTAAATGTATAATCAATCAATTTTGTGTGTAAATGAGTATTTTTTACTACAAATGTATAGATTTGTTCAGGGACATTCTAATTTTTTTGCTGTAGATATTTTATGGGTTGAGTCCTGTAATACAGAAAAAAGGCGTATGCACACTAGACTTATTATAGTATTTTCTACTACAAATGCATATGTATGTTCAGGGGCATTCTAATTTTTTGCTCCAAATAAGTACTGTATAGTATGTGTGAGGTCCTATTATAAAGGAAAAGTTGAATAGTGTACATTATAGAGTGAGAGAACTCAACAGATGAAATTGAATCTGTCTACATGGTGTCAGTGATTGTAGGTACAGACACTGTATATTCGCAATGTGGTCATAGCCTAGGTCAAAAAACATCCATAACAGTGTATTGGAACATTTCATTTCCCGCCACCGCCATACTTTTGTAAAATTTTATTATTTTTATTATTTGCCAATTTTTTAAATTTTTATATGGGATTACAGGCAAACATGAAGCCACTCATTTGTCAAACTTCTTCTGAGAGAAACAACATTAAAAATAACGGTTATTTTTATGTATAGTGTAATGCAATAGGTCTTCTAAGACCTGGCATGTCAATAAAAAGCAATTAATCAATCTCTACTTTTGGTATCGCTTTAAAAAGGTTCAAAATGATGAAAACTAACATTGGCAAAGGAAAATTGTTTGTAAGAAGCGAATCACTCGACATGACTTCATTATGATTTGTGTATCGTTTCAATGCAATCTTATGGGAATTGGCAAAAGTATGGCTGGATTCGACCGAGCTAACCAATCAAAAGTGTGTCATTGAGATTGATTGTGCCACACTGCGATTATACACTATCTGTAGTTGTAGGAAATAGTCAATTTGGAATTGTGTCGTTGTATATTTTAACTGCATATTCCAGTTGTAATATTGGAGGGTTGCAATTTCAGCTGCAACTGGAGGACCACTTCTTCATGGGCCAGTCGGAGTCGGTGAAGAGAACGGTGGAGTTTGTGGCTGAACGCATCGCGTCGGCCTGCATCAAAGAGGTGATCGGCACCGTCGTCGTTGAGCTCAAGAAGAAGGTCGCTGACGCATTGCAACGCCATTCTGCTCGAGATAAGAAGGTTCGTTTGAAAATCATTCACATAAATGTTATAAGGTATTTTTATAACGCAATCATTGCAGTTTCATAATTGAAATCTCCTCTAGTTATTGTTTACATATTTTTCTTTCAGTATTGAAGTTTTAATTAGGTTTAGCGTAAACCGTACATATTTTCACTTTTTACTCTGTTCACCTACGATATAATTTCATTAAGGACCCGATAGGGTGCTTAATGCGATCGTACTGGTGTCCGTCTGTCCGCACGATAACTAACGAACGGAAGATCGTACACTTTTGAGATTTGGAATATAATATCTTCATAGATGAAGTAAGAAGCCTATTGATTTTGAATATTGAGGGTTGAACTTTAAAAAAGTTACAAGCAAAAAATAGGTACTGCATTTCAAATACATGTTACAGAGAAGTATAATGACATTGAACTACTCAAATTTCAGCCTGTCATCCCAATGCCTTGATGGCGCAGTTGGTAAAGGCCACGTTCTCGTCTTTGAAGCCAGATTCAATTCCGAGTTTCCAAGTTGCCGGTTCGAGTCCCATCCGGGACTTTTTTAGTTTTTTCTGCTAACAAATTTTAAGTTTCAATTATCCATACATTTTTGATTGTAATAAATTCATTATTGATGATTTGAAATTATTAATTAGCTATGATTATTATTTATTACAATAGCCTATTCTAATTTTATGAAAGTAATCCAAATGTTCAAATGTTCAGTCAAGTGGATGTGAAACTGGCAACCAGCTGGTAGGCCTAAGCCCACATAGGGCTGTTGAGCCATTGACAAACAAACAAACAATCCAAATGTTGAAACGTTTCTCTCAATTGCAGAAAATAGCTACAATGTTTACTACTTGAGCAATTCTTGAAAGTACTGTTTTTTCTGTTAATCTGTACACTACAATATCGGGTCCTTGGATATTCCGTTGTATCGGTTTATTCTGCTTGTTTTAGACGTCGACAGCAGCAGTGGACATTGGTGGGCTGGCGGCCGAGTACCGACGCCGGGTGACAGAGCAGCTGTCGCTGGTCAGTGAGCAGCGCCTGGGCGTGGCACTCGGGGCGCTGCTGGGGCCCGACATGTGTCGGCAGTCGCTCCAACTGTGTCAGCTGATAGCCGCGCGCAAATTCCACGAGCGAGTTGTCAACTGGCTGCAGGCGCACATCAACATTGAGGGTGAGTGCGGCGGTAGTGTGGCCATTGGTGTGAAAGGGAGTCAGGGCTGATTAAATAAGGGAGCTCGAGTAGACGGGGTTCTGAAAGATGGTGGACTTCTGAAGAGTTACGACTGTGAACTGTTTCATAATAATTGAAACTTGGAGATCCCAGGTCGCATGAAACTGCGACTATTGAACTGCATGAAATAGTTTCCAATCCTCCTCCTCCTTTATCTACTTCTTTTCAATTTTCTTCTCCATCTTCTTCGTGTTCTTCTCCTCCTTTGTGTATTCTCCTTCTTCTTGTCCTTCTCCTCCTTCTTTTCAATCTCTATCTCATTCTTCTACTCCTCATTCTTCATCTCCTTCTCCTCCTTCTTTTCAATCTTTTTCTCATTCTTCTACTTCTCTTCTTCATCTCCTGCGTCTCCTTCTTTTCCATCTTCTTCTTCTGCTCCTTCTTTTTCTTTTGTATTTATTCTTATTCGGCTCCTTCTTCATCTCCTGCTCTTCTCATTCTTCATCTCCTTCTACTTCTCCTCCTTCTTTTCAATCTTTTTCTCATTCTTCTACTTCTCCTTCTTCATCTCCTTCTTCTCCTCCTTCACCATCTTCTTCTTCTCCTTCTTTCTTTTTTTCTTCTCCTTATTCATCTCCTTCTCTTTCTTCATCTCCTTCTCCCTCTCATTCTTCATCTCCTTCTACTTCTCCTTCTCCTCCTTCTTTTCAATCTTTTTCACATTCTCCTTCTTCATCTCCTTCTCCTTCTTTTCCATTTTCTTCTCGTTCTTCTTCTTATCCTTCTTCTTCTTTTCTTTTGTCTTCTCCTTATTCATCTCCTTCTTCTCATTCAGCGTCTCCCTTTTCTCATTCTTCATCTCCTTCTACTTCTTCTTCTCCTTGTCCTCCTTCTTTTCAATCTTTTCTCATTTTCTATTTCTCTTCTTCATCTCCCTTCTCCTTCTTTCCATCTTCTTCTTCTCCTTCTTCTTCTTTTTCTTCTCCTTATTCGTCTCCTTCTTCACCTTCTCCTTCTTCTTCTTCTACTTCTTCTTCTCCTTCTCTTTTTCGTCTTCTCCTTATCATGTCCTCCTCCTTATTCTCCTTCTTCTTCTTCTTCTTCTTGTTCTTCTCCTCCTTCTTCTCCTTCCTGTTGTAGAAATGAAGCTTCTGCTAAGCGTTTCTAGTTTAATATTATAGTGCTCGTACAAAGACCAGAAATTTGGCAGAGTATGAACAGAGATCTAAGGTGAAGACTGAACACGACTACCAACATTCCCTATGTGAAAAGGCCTACACCTAAGCTATATAAATGTGACTACGAATATTATAACGGATAGCAAACTCGCAAAACATGATGCTAAAGAATGCCATTCAGCAAAAAGTAGAGAACTGACGATAGCCTAACCTAGTAAAAGCCATTTCAGAATTATCACGCTTAGTGCAAGCTACTCAATGTAGACAAACTGATTTTATGCTAACATTTTCAGAGTTTCGCATGCGTAGTAGCAATTCTATCTCCATCTCACTCATTTCTTGAGGATTCTGATACCTTATTTATTTGAGGGCTAAGTGTAAGAGAGGGCCGACTGCGCCCTAACTTCGCCCTCCCAGGTAAAAGTAAAGGCAGTTATTCAATTCAATTCAAATTTCAAATTTTTCTCTTGGTGGGAACACTGTACTAGCGCTCTCGTGAGGAGAAAGCAACAATCGGTGACCCTTCAAAATAAGGGCCATATTCATAAACGATCCTTTCGTGAGATTTCCTTTTGTAAGATAAAATGTCAGAAACTAGCAATCACAGAGGCTAAACCAACTAAGTGGTTTCCTTAGTGTTTAGATATGTAGTTTTCATTAATTTGTCTTGTTCTTGGATGTTTTCATATGTAGACCTTTTTAAATTTATTTCAACTTTCAGATATCCTTGGATTAGTATGCAGTGGATGCCATTTTAATCTATTTAATGAATCCATCAAACAAATTGAAAGCGTATTGGTTATCAAATATCATATTATTTTGTTATTTGTTTATCATATTAAGTATGAAAATATTTGCTATCTTCCCTAGTTTTCAGGTTAGGTTCTCTTTCTCATAGAATTGATTATGATTGTTAACAAACATTTTTGTTTTGTTTGCAGAGATATTATTGAAAGTGGTGACCAACTACGAAAAAGAGCATAAAAGCAATAACAATAATGATGAGGACGATGCTTTGGAAGATTTTTTCAAAGTTGAAAAATTGGAACCGAACAAGATCAATGAAGAAGACAGTTACAGTAAAGAGTTCTCAATTGACGAAGTGACTGTTTGCTCAAAAACTTTGATTCATATTCAGGTAAATATTGCTTTATCATACAGTTATGATTGAAAATTAATATTTTTTCAACATTTTATGTAAAATGAAATAAAATTTAACATGTCTATTGAATTTTCTCGTTTCATTTCTCAATTTTCTTTTTCAATTATTCCTTTTGAATTCAACTTCTACATGTGTGTTCTTTTTGGTTTCTATTAGGAAATTGCCAGTGACGCTCTGGAGACGTTTGGAAAGCAGGGCATAAAAAGTGCAGCAGAAGCGCTGGAACTTGTATCAGCTGTTGAAAAGAGCTTGACAAAATGCCCTAGTCCACCCATAAAGAAACAGATATGCATAGCCCTGCTGGACTATGTCATACTGATGAGTAAGTTGATTAATTGCTATTCTATTTTGTGTGTACTGGAATCCAGTTGACTAGTTTTTAGATTATTTCTGAAATCTCAGGTACGGAAACGCTAATTTTCTTGGTAAAATGGTATTGTAGATAACATTGTAGTATTATGGTATCATGAATGTCATTAATACTAATATCTATTCACATAATTCTTATAAATAAACCTACAGAAGCAAGTATATTCTTATTCAAGCTGATGATGTGGTCATGAAACCATGGTTCTTGAATCAGAAATAAATATGTAAAATAGACAAAATGTGTGTTCTTATTGTAATTATTATGGAACAGTTCACAGTAGTTACTCTTTAGAAGTCCAACATCTTTCAGAACCCAGTCTACTCGAACTTTAGCTATCTTAGGCTAGGCGTACACCGGTTAGTCAAGACAAGACGAGATTAGTACGTTTAGTCACAGTAATCCACATAGTTACTTATGAAGCAGCACACACTGATGCAATGACTAATCGGTTAGGCTAGGCGTACACTGGTTAGTCAAGACAAGACAAGACGAGATTAGTCACGTTTAGTCACAGTACTTCACATAGTTGCATATGAGGCAACACACACCGATTAGTCATTGCATCAGTGTGTGCTGCTTCATAAGCAATTATGTGGATTACTGTGACTAAACGTACTAATCTCGCCTTGTCTTGTCTTGACTAACCGGTGTACGCCTAGCCTTAAGCTGCACTTTTCTTCGTAAACCGGTAATTAAAAATTTTAATTAATTAACTAACCTAAACTAATTAATTAACTAATTTTAATTAATTAATTTTAATTTTAATTAACCGGTAATTACTTTAATTCACAAAACCGGTTGAAACCGGTTTTTGTTCTTTTGTTTGTCTACATCAGTCTCTTTCCGGCCGGACCAAGTGACTGACGAAATGCTGTGTCAGCTGTCGCGTGTGCTGGGTGGGGGCGGCGGCCTTCAAGTCAACCATTTGTGGTCGCAGCGCAACGTGATGCTGTTGGTGCAAGGTGGGGGCGGGGGCGGCAGTGACGCCTGGCGTCGGTTTGCGCAGCTGACAGTCGCCTTGGTCGAGGCAGGCGTTGTGGAGGCGGACAGCCTAGAGCAACAGGTGGTCGCGCTGTTCAGATGCACCTGGCCCGATGTGAGTGTGCCACGACACCGTGTTATAACGCAATCATTACAGTTTCATAATATTGAAATCGAAATGGAATTTGAAACTTGTATTATAATGACGACTTTATGAAATGGATTCCATAGCAGGATTATTTTAAATTGTCTGAAAACAGTTGATTGATGTATGCTCGTTTACTGACGTTACATCAGCTGTTTTCTGACAATTTAAAATAATCCTGCTATACGAGGGTAAGTTAATTATTATCCGCAATAAAGGTATGTTTTTGTTTATGTTGGCAGTACTGTTGTTTTGCGTTGATGACATGTTTTTTTGAATATTTGAGGTCACATCTGCGCATGTTTCAAGCTGCTAGGTTTGTTTCATTGTCGCTTTCTTGCTGTTAATCATGGCCGCTCCGCTTTCAGTTTGCACCAATGAAGAGCAACGGAAGAGAGTCGGAAGGTTTGTTAGGGGCCAAAACTCATAGATGACTTTCGGAATAATACGGAAATAGTGTTTCGCCACAACGGAGTGTTTATGAATGGATTAAAAATTCAAAAATTGACGCACAATAGTGTTACGCATGATAAAGGAGTCGTGAGCAGCGTTTAAAACTGATGCTTACGGTTTTTTGGGACTCACAAGGTCCAATATTGGACATTATCAGGGAAGGGGGACAAAAATAAACAGTAATATAATACAGTGAGATGCTTACTGCCAAGCTAAAGCCTGCAATTCGAAGCAAACGCCGAGGATTGCTGTCAAAAGGTGTTGTTTTGTTGCACGACAATGCCCGTCAGCATACTGCTGCCCACACTGCTGAAACGCTCAGAAAATTAAAATCTGAAGTACTGGATCATCCTCCACATAGTCCTGATCTTGCTCCTTTTGATCATTACTTGTTTGGTCCATTCAAAGAGGCATTAGAAGGCCGTAGATCCACCACGAATGAAGCATTGAAAGAAGCGGTGCATTCCTGGTTTGCATCTCAACCAAAAACATTTTTTTATGAGGGTATCAGGAACCTTGAACAACAATGGACCAATTGCGTTGAAAAGCAAGGAAACTATGTCGAAAAATGATGTACCTGTAGGTTTGCTATTTGATTCCAAAAAAATTTTATAACTGTATTGCGGATAATAATTGACTTACCCTCGTATTATGAAACTGTTCTTGTTCAATCTGTTCCAGTTTTAAAACACTGGAACGGAACAAAACACAATCGCAGCTGATGAAAGCACTGTAGTTGATCATGCGTGTGTGCTTTTAGCAGCTTTCTAACCTACAAGATGAACATTGAAATAGAACAATCCCTATGTCCACACTTGGTCGATTTTTGTCTGTTCTTCGATTTTCGTCATAGCGCATGCGGTGCAGCATTCGTTTTCCCGTCTAATTTCAATAGGATGCGTGAAGCGCAAGACGAATACGACAAGCATGACAAAACGTCTAAATGACGAAAGTCGAAACGAAAATCGACAAGATGTGGTCATAGCTATTGGTCGTTAGAATCAAGTTTAGTTTAGATTGATAATTAATGTAGATACTATTGTTTTTTGTTGGTCGTAGAATGGTGTATGCAATGGTTGTATTTTAGCCTTTAAACGACTCTTGAGATACCTTAAAATAGCTCGCGGTGTTTCCGCTCGTATACCTAGGTATTTCACTCGTCGTTTAAAGGCTCTCATAATTACAACCATTGCATAAACTACTATATTGAATCACACATTGTTTCGATCGACAATGAAAATACAGTTCAGGATAGCCAAGTTTTCAGATAATGTGTATTTTATCATTTTGTGATCAACCTGTTGCCATAATATGTTTACTATGTTACTAACTACATTGTTGACTATTTCCTCTCCACGATAATTGAATTCAAATTCATCTGAATAGTTTTTGATTCCATTTTTTCATTATTTTTTTTTTGTTGCAGAATGTTTTAAAAACTATTTCTGAGGGGATTCGGTGTACAGTGACCGATCTCAAGAAGAAAACACGCTGTGATCCAGAATTCCTAGACCTTCTATCAGACATTGCTGTTGATATCAGCGGTGATATTGAATACGATTTTTAATTTTATGTACATTCTATCTTCAGGTTTTAATACTCGACTCCTTTGTTGATGTTCAACATTGTGTATTTATTGTTAGATTATAGTAGCCTATCAATTGAATGATAAAATTATTCAAACAAATGTATGACTAGAACTTCACAGTTGACGAATAAATATAATATATTTTTTGAAAAATTGTTTCATTTTCTTGAACGTTTATATTTATGTGTTCATTGTCAGTAGTGTATTATTTTATATTTGAGATGTAAAATACTGCTTGTATTTCCAGTTAAGAGTATTATACAGAGTGATCATGAAGTCTCTTCGCAATAATTTTGTAGTGACGGGATGTTCCCAATTAATCGAAGGGAAAACTGGCCGTAGTCAGCTCTCTAGGTACTCACCGGTCTTGATCATTCTTGGTAGCTATCCTCGCTAGTAGGTTAGCAGCATAGAGAGCCTGTGCCACCTGACTACGGCTGGTTTTCCCTTTGACTAATCGTCTATAGCAGGTTTCTTTTAACTTGTCAGAAAACAGCTGAGTTAACGTTAGTAAACGAGCGTATATCAATCAGCTGTTTTCTGACGATTTAAAATAATCCTGCTATACTTCCCTGTGGTGGCGTACTGCTGTGTTCTGGTTGGAAACCAATTTGACAAGTTACTCCGCTTTATGTGAACTCGTCCAACATTATTTTATTCTGAAACAGCTTTAGAGCCACAGTGCATCATTACAGTAGTGTAGTTGAATCACTAATGTTCCAGTGATTGGGTATTTTAGTCTCTGGGAAGAGACTTTTTGAACACTCTTTACTTTCGGGAGAAGCATGAAAAAATCCTCTCCTCAGTTAACTGGAAAACCTGTGTCCTTCTACTATAACAGTGTCTTTTCAAATGTGTTTAATTCTGATTCTACACGGTTTGAGACTTATTAAAGGTATTAAAATGATTGTCATATAATAATTTGAATACCTTGTAAGAGTAATTGGTGATGTTTTGTATAGTGAAAAGGGGATTTTGTTGTAGGGAGTGGAGAGATAGTTCTTCCACCCTCACGCTTGAAATGACCTCTAGTTGATTTAATGCACTCCTTTTACGAGAAATTAAGCTATATTTCGCTCAGAAAAGTTTTTTTTTAGATATTATACTGCTGAATGGGGGCACCCCATTTCACTGATTAAGTGCCACACCGGTACATGAAATTCTCTTTCCACAATAATCCCCCTCCTTGCACTTTAATTTATGAAATTGAATATGAGGATTGTTTCAAATTGATTGGAGTTCCATATTGTATAGAATAGACATAGTTATTAGAATGGATAGGTAGCTTTCACAAGAAAATAAAACAAGTCCGCTTTTTTAAAAATTATTTTTTGGGAGTAGAGCTGTGCTCATTTCAAAAGATTCTAGATGTGGATAGCGCTCCAAAATAAATACAGAATCGGTTAAAAATGTATCACACCAAATTACAGACTAAAATAGGCCTACCTTCTTTTCCTTTTCACTGGGTTATTGAAGTCTTGCAGATTGTATTGTTTTTCAAATATCCCGCTTTCTGAATGACGTAATAAGATGGCAGACAGTGAAACAGCTGGCCATCGGATATCGCAATCAGAATCAGTCAGAACAGCTGGCGAGTGAAGGAAGGCTCTGAAGCGAATTCATATCATATCATGCGAGTTGACGAAATAAACATGGTGTTCTCTGTATTATTTCTTGTGTGCAAGGTCGAAGATCCAGTAGTCCTAATGAATACTTTTCCTATTTTATCAGTAAGATCTCGTTGTTAACTGTAAAGTTCAGATTATCATAGAATACACATGCTGCAATGGTAGCTTCCTACGTTCGTGCAAACTTAACTTTTTGGGGCTCTAGAAATGTCGGGGGACGAAACACCTATTCATTATGTAAAAACCATAGAATGGGATATGATGGACAAAACAAAATTTTTCCCCCTGAGCATGCTGAGTTCGTTTTGTGTTAGATGTAGTCTTTACCCTTTGACACTGATCAAAACCAGATTGCAAATTCAGAAGCATGGACAAATGTACAATGGTGAGTAGCCTCAATAACACGCTGGTAAGATTATGCAATATTAGTGTTTTGTTAACCTCTTATCAGTTATACTCTGAACCGTTATACCCAAGTCAATATTTTTATTGTTTGGTGTTGGCTGTCAATGCTCTAAATAACTGGCATCTTTAGCGTACTGAAACATCATGCAAATTTTATGTTTCAAGCTAGATGTTCAGGAAAGTTCTAGGTTATCTCACATCTCTAATATTCATGGCTTCATTTCAGTCAAATTAGTACATTTACGACCAAACAGACCAAGTCGAAATCAGGTCACAAGTTGCAGACAATAATAAACAATACAATATTCTCAATGTACCGTTTGGGTACCCGAAAGGGTCTATCCGCCAAAAAAGCCATAAGCTTAATAATAATAATAATGTACCGTTTACAGAAGTAACTGCACTTGAGCCGATGTTGAAGATTGAGTGAGCTTTTTTGAAATAACTTGATTTTGTTTCATCATTTGACGTGTGTCACTGTGTCAGAATTTTGTTTCTTTAACAATCATCTCATACATGTAGGCCTATGCCTTTAATTTAAACGAAGCCCTATCGGCTAAGAGTGATATTATTCTCCTAGATACAATTATAGTGAGGAGAGAAAGGTTAAGGTGTGTTTTCGTTACTGCGACAAAGTGCCGCAGCGAAGCCCGACCCAGCGTTGTCAGATGCAATTTATGAAAAATCCCAACTAGCCTATTTAGTGGCCTATTTATGAAAAATCCCAACTAGCCTATTTAGTGGGGATTTTTCATTAATTGCATCTGGCAATGCTGGGTCGGGCTCCGCTGCGGCACTTTGTCGCAGTAACGAAAATCCCCTTTAAGATGCAGGCTGTCTAGATTTTCTTTGGGAGTGATTCTGTCACCTGTTGAATGATCGTATTTAGGTTACCGTATGTATTTCGATTCGCAGGCCTGTTTCAGTTACTTTTTCAGGTTGTACATTTTTGTTTACAGGCCTATGGGACGCCGGCAACAAGATCTACCGCACCGAGGGCGTTTCGGGCCTGTACCGAGGCTTCTGGGTCAGCTCGGTGCAGATTGTGTCGGGGGTGATGTACATTGGCACCTATGAGGGTGTGCGCCATGTGCTCAGCCAATACAGTTCGCCGCCTTCGGTCAAGGCCATGATTGGGGGCGGCGCCGCCTCCCTGGTCGGGCAGACCATTATAGTGCCGTTCGACGTCATATCGCAGCATCTCATGATACTCGGTCTGTCAAGCTATAAACAGGACCAGCCTAAGGTGGGTTCTTATACAGGGTGATCGTAAAGTCGCGCAACCCAAAATGATAACAGTCTGATGCCCGGTTTTTCAGTCGCTCAATAGACAGTTTATGGATCCAATAGCACTATTGAATCAATAACCATGTGTTTTCAAATACAAAAAAAAGTTATTGATTCAATAAGTTTATTGAACGACTGAAAAACCGGGCATTAGAAAGCTGTAATGTGTTATTGATTTTTTTATATGGTCGATTTGTTTGGTACTTTAGCATCTGGAAAGGCATTGGAGAAATTAATGTTCTTGACACTTTGCGTAGAATTTCGATTCACAGTAACTCAAAACGATAGAAACACGTTGTTCTTGCGTAAAAGACATTGTGACTTGAACTGGACAAACAAACTGATTTCTGGCTAATTGTCGCCCGATGGCGTGATCTGGCAGTGCAGCCACCTGCTGTACTACTGGACGAAAAATTTTCATATGCAAATCATACTTTACAAATTTACCTGTCATTCCTACACGGCTTCAAACATTGGGTTGCGCGACTTTACGATCACCCGGTATTAAGCTGCGTTGTAGAACTTATTGTAAAAGTAGGTATACCGTAGCAGATGTTTTTGGGTTGGCAAATGACTGTTTCCTTGTTAATGGGTGTTATCATGCTCAGCTCTGTTTGAACATAACATCACATAGTCCACCATAACATCGTATATTATTATTATTGAGAAGTAGCTCACAAACATTAGCGCGCTCAAGTGAGAGACAGAGGAACAACCTTTCTTATAATGTTATCTTACTGCCCTATAGCAATTAAGGTATTTCTATGTAGTGTATTAGTGTAAATTCTATCATAATGTGTAATTCCAATGTTAAAAGAACTCGGTGTCACGCACAGGTTTTTTAAACCCATGTGACACCAAATTTATTGTATTTAAAATTTTTTGTACTATGTAATTTTTTTCAATAAAATTTCTGATTTCTGAACCTGGGGGAATTGAAGATAGGTTATCATTGAATCAAATGTAAAAATGCCAAACCCATCGTATTTGATGAATATTCAGCCGAAATATTCCAGTAACTTATAAAATCAAAGCTAGGATGTTCAAGAACACTTAAGTTGTCTCTTTAAGAGAAAAGAAAAAAAGATCATTTTAGTTTGATCCTCTTTCCAAAAGAGAGTGGGATATGTAGTGATATAAAATAAATATATAGCAGGATTTAATTAACTCGTCATAAATCAGCTGATCCAGTAATAATTAAACAGTGATTTCGACACAATAATCAAAAGGCTTGATAGTCTTAAAGACCTTTAAAGTCTTTAAAAGACCTTTTTAAAAAAAAATGTTTCAAAGAATAACTTTTTAAAAGAACTTTTCAATAATCTGAGAGATTCAGCATTTGTAGGTTAAGTATTGTGATATTGCTCTTTGAAACAGCTGATTTCTGACAAGTTGAAAGGATCCTGCTATATACCGTAGCAGATTTTTTTGGGTTGGCGAATGACTGTTTCCATGGTAATGAGTGTTATCATGCTCAGCTCTGTTCGAACATAACATCACATAGTCCACCATAACATCATATTATTATTATTATTGAGAAGTAGCTCACAAACATTAGCGCGCTCAAGTGAGAGACAGATGAACAACCTCTCTTATAATGTCATCTTAAGGTGGGATTTCGTTACTGCGGCTCCGCAGCCGATCCCGACACGACCAGCCAAGATGGCGGACAAATTCGCAGTCTGGGCACCCCACTGCCTTCGAAGGCCATGTATACACCCCAGCGGGTGTATACATGGTGCAACAGATCTCGTTCAAAACTTATTCAGATATTGTAATTCGCCGGTTTAAAGCCCTTTAATATCCCATTATTGTTCAATTCGATGTTATCAATTTGATTTGATAACGGCCTTCGAAGGCAGTGGGGTGCCCAGACTGCGAATTTGTCCGCCATCTTGGCTGGTCGTGTCGGGATCGGCTGCGGAGCCGCAGTAACGAAATCCCACCTTTACTGCCCTATAGCAATTAAGGTATTTCTATGTAGTGTATTAGTGTAAATTCTATCATAATGTGTAATTCTAATGTTAAAAGAACTCTGTGTCACGCACAGGTTTTTTAAACCCATGTGATACCAAATTTATTGTATTGAAAATTTTTTGTACTATGTAATTTTTTTCAATAAAATTTCTGATTTCTGAACCTGGGGGAATTGAAGATAGGTTATCATTGAATCGAATGTAGAAATGCCTGTTTTCAAACCCATCGTATTTGATAAATATTCAGCCGAAATATTCCAGTAACTTATAAAATCAAAGCTAGGATGTTCAAGAACACTTCAGTTGTCTCTTTAAGAGAAAAGAAACAAAGATAATTTTAATTTGATCCTCTTTTCAAAAGAGATTTAGATTTATTACTTTATTCATGTAGATAACAAATATGACGGCTTAAATTCTAGATAATAATAATAAATTTATACTATACAACTAATTATTCGTCAAATTTACATTAGCTTATGAATTATGCTATGAGTAGATATAGAGCAAAAGTATACTGATGATATAATAATAAGTGGGATATGTAGTGATATAAAATATATAGCAGGATTTAATTAAACTTGTCATAAATCAGCTGATCCAGTAATAATTAAACAGTGATTTCGACACAATAATCAAAAGGCTTGAAAGTCTTAAAGACCTTTAAAGTCTTTGAAAGACCTTTTTTAAAAAAAAATGTTTCAAAGAATAACTTTTTAAAAGAACTTTTCAATAATCTGAGAGATTTAGCATTTGTAGGTTAAGTCTTGTGATCATATGCTCGTCAATCAGCTGATTTATGACAAGTTAATTGGATCCTGCTATACAGCTGTACACCCTGTACAGCTGAGTACTGAATTCAGTTTCATAACGTAACATCTGTTGGAACACTGTTAGCTGTAAAGCGAATGATTCAGTTTGATACTGTATCAATATTGTTGGCTTGCATTTTGTTGCAGATAGCGAATCCTCTGGGCATATCGTTGGATCCGACCCGTTCGAAGTTCCGCACCACGCTGGACATTGCTCACATCATCTATAAGACGGACGGCTTTCGCGGCTTCTACCGGGGCTATTTCGCCTCCCTGTGTACCTATGTGCCCAACAGTGCTCTCTGGTGGTCGTTCTACCATTTCTACCAAGGTGAGACACAATGGAATCAAATGAAATTGAGTAAAGAGCAATGAACAGATAAGATTCAGATACACTCCTGTGTTTCGGAGGATATGTCTAGTTGTAGGTCGTGGCTGCCAGCCAGGCAGTAGCCACCTAGTATAGAAGCTAACTAGACAAGAGGATAATTTCCTCTTTCTTATCTTTCTTGCATCTTCTGACGCCCAGAAGGTGTAAGGTAAACTAATCTTATTGATAGTTGAATTAAGCTCTTTCATAAATCAATACATGATGGTATTGTGATTTTAAACAATATTCCAGTGTAATTTAATATAGTCTTCTATAATTCTATAATATTCTATAGTCGTGTATAATTTACTCTTCTTTATATCTCAGTTTTATCTTATCCCGTGCCACCCTGAAGGGCGTAGGTCACTTATTTTATTGATGGTTGGATATAGCTGTCCCAGTAATTATTGAATAATGATGTTTATGTCAACTATATCTCAATAGTTGAGAGTCAAGTGTAAGAGAGGGCCGACTGCGCCCTAATTTCGCCCTCCCAGGTTAAAAAATAAAGGCAGTCATTCAATTCAATACTTCAATAATAAAATACAATGCTTCGCTTTCCTTTTCATTTTTATCTTCTTCCTGCTCTATTTTTGCATCTTGTGTCTACCATAAGGGAGTGGTCGAAACTCATTTTAAGATAATTTATTTTAATAACAAATGAAACACATAATGATGCTCATGTCATTGATAATAGTATCTTAGTCTAATTGAATAAAATCGCACAAGACTTTACTCTCTTATACAGCTTCAATCTCTATTTGCTTTGTATTGCTCTTGCAACTCTTGCTGGCCTGAATGTTATAGGACATACTCATTTTTCGATAGTATAGCAATAGTATTAGTGTAGCAGTAGTATTCTAATGTGATCCTATTGCCCGGTTTTTCAGTCGCTCAATAGCCAGTTTATGGATCCAATAGCACTATTGAATCAATAACCATGTGTTTTCAAATGCAAAAAAAAGTTATTGATTCAATAGTTTATTGAACGACTGAAAAACCGGGCATCAAACTCATATATTCCCTATGTGATCCACATATCTGATTCCCTATAACTATTAACCCTATTAAACTCTTGTCGATTTTAGTGTGCTTCACAGCATGCGACCAATGCTTAAGCATATATGCAGCATGCTTGAGTGGCACAGAAAACCGACCAATTGTGGATAAAGATAATAATTTATGTGAAATTGTCGTTTCTATTGCAGATCAATTAGTCCTAATGCTTCCCAAAGACGTATCTCACCTGCTGGTGCAGTGTATAGCTGGAACCCTAGGAGGCTTCACCACCACCCTACTAACCAATCCTATGGACACAATTCGTGCTCGACTTCAGGTAATTCATGTCTCTTATGCCCGGTTTTTCAGTCGCTCAATAGACAGTTTATGGATCCAATAGCACTATTGAATCTATAACCATGTGTTTTCAAATGCAAAAAAAGTTATTGATTCAATAAGTTTATTGAACGACTGAAAAACCGGGCTTTACGCTATTTTTCGTAACGTTTTATGTCTCACTTTTGCTCTTGTAGTCCAAGTGTGTCTGTGCTTTTATCTATTACTATGTTATATCGGAATCATTGCAGATTCATAATTGAAATAGAAACAGTAGCTTTTTCGAAATGGAATTTGAAACTTGTATCGTGATGACGAAGCTCCATTGGGAGCCTGGCTAATCGTTAGTAAGGTTAGTCAGTCACTCCCTATATTTTGGAGGCATATTAAATTGTTGCATTGCACTATATAGCTGCTTAACACAATGTTATTCAGCAGTGCTTTGTTCTCATCACTGGGTTGCGAAGACTAGCTTATGGTTGAGATGTCAATGTGCTAACCACACGTTACATCTTTTCTGGTTAATGATCATTCACCTCTGCTGATTCAGTCAAGTGGATGTGAAACTGGCAACCCCCTTTCATTACCCACAAGATTAGAGCTCATCTGGGCATCACCATTAGAAAATAATTCTAGCAATGTTTGCCTTTAATTTAAAACCATCCATACATTGCTGTAAACCGGTGGCCGCATTTCTTGTGGGTAGTTGATGCATGGTTGTCAGCAGGGAGCTGACGAACATAACCTCATCTTCTAGGGAGTAGAAGTAAGAGAAATCAGAGTAGTAGGATGTCGGCCATTATTATTGGACCCAATTTTTGCGCTGTATCTGAAAACATCTACATAACTTCTACCCAAACCAACCTAAAAAACACAAAATCCAACAAAAATGTTGTATTTTGCCGTAAATATTAACTATATTCTCCCAACAGTTGTGATTTATACCGCAAAAGATACCATAAACTTTCGAAACTCTTCATGAAAATTAAATTTAACATGATGGCTCTGAATTCAAATACACCACCAAAATTCGGCCCAGAGTGTATTCGGCCAATGAGAACTCAGCTACAATTCAGTCCAAGTGAATTCGGCCAATGAGACCGAGACACAGGCTTCACCCACCTTTAACATAGGGAAGATAGGATTGTTACACTCCAGCAATGACAGCCCCCTGGTTGTCACGGATGGTTTATGAAGAAGCCCGTGATAAGTTTCTTAGGGCCGGGTCATGAGCTCGGGATTTAGCCAAGTCCTAGTCTAAAACGGGTGGCCACCGCAGCATCGACAAACGTTAGCCTCGACACTATGTACTAAGGGCTCTCTATGCTGTTAACCCACTAACCAGTCGAGACAAACGTTCGTCGATGCTACGGTAGCCACCCGTTTTAGTCTAGGACTTGGCTAAATCCCGAGCTCATGAACCGGGCCTTAATGTTCTATTATTAAGGATTTTGTATGAGCTACAGATAAACCATCTACCATCCACGCAACAACCCAGCAGTGTGGCCTCAGCTTAAAAATAGCGACCCGAGGAGTAAACTGCTGATTGATTGTTTTCATGGTTTTTCCAAAGTTATCAAGGTGAATATTGTACTGGGTGGCGCAAGAAGAACGGGTGGATTTGAGTGGGATAGTATCAGTGGACTAGAGCTGTCTGTGACCGCAGAGCGACACCATTTTGTAGGTCAAAGTATCCAGTTTTAGTATCAATGGCGCAATTGACCTTCCAAAATCGCGTATTTGCTGTAGAACAATATTTCCAATAGAATGAATCTGCAATCGTCGTTCAACGGAGCTTCAGCAGAAAGTTTCAAGTCGAGCTTATTGGCATAAGATTCTTATTTACTTGAAATTCAAGGTTACTATCGTAAATATCGATAAATTGAAGATTGAGAGTGGTTGCTAAGTAATCACGTGGTTAAGTAACAAACATTCAAGACCGCTCTCGGATGGGTGACAGACACAAAAAATTGTGCAATGAGGCGAGGTGGAACCTACCCGTAAGGGTCTCCCCACCAATGAAAGCCATACGATAAAAAAAATTGAAGATTTGAATACTGCAATAAATTAATGAATTGCTGCTGTATCAAAAGTTAAGGACCAATTTGAGGCTTTTAATGAGCATTAACGCATTAAGGGCGCCATCTTTCCTATGTAATTTTTGAAATATACTCGAGTGTTTTGGAGTTTTTCATATAAATTCTCAAATAGGGGTTATTTACTTAGTATTTTGGTGTTAGGAAGATAAATTAATGTATGATTCAAATAAACTATCACTTTGAAAAACATCCGTTCTTTATGCGCCACCCTGTATTAAGCGAGTTGCACTGTGGTGTTGCAGGTGCAGCGAACCAATTCGATACTGACGACGTCGAAAGCGCTGTGGCTGGAGGAAGGCATGTGGATGTTCTCCAAGGGCCTGTCGGCTCGGCTCGTGCAGTCGGTCTGCTTCAGTGCGTCCATCATTCTGGGCTACGAGACAATAAAACGCATCAGCGTGCGCCACGAGTACAAAGACGTGGTTAGGTGGTAAGCTAGAACAATATTATTGTAGTTTATTTACTAGCATATGTGTCGTGTAAAATAGCAGGCGAGTGTGCTCAAACTGGAGACCGAATTCAAGTGTGTTTGCACGCGATCACATTGTTATATTGATAAAAGAGAAATAACATGGTTCAATAATTAATACCAGAGTAGTTGAATAAAATGTACTCGCTGTTTCTAATCCAGTTCAGCGACATTGGAGTTTTATACAGGTCAATGGTAATCATTTTGTTATATTAACTATAGCAGGATCCTTTTAACTTGTCAGAAAACATATGATCGATGAGCATATGATCACAATACTTGACCTACAAATGCTGAATCTCGCAGATTATTGAAGAGGTCTTTTAAAAGTCATTCTTTGAAAGGTCTTCTTTAAAAAGGTCTTTAAGACTTTTAAGTCTTTTGATTATTGTATAGAAGTCAGTTTAATTATTACCAAAACAGCTGATTTCTGACAAGTTAAATGGATCGTGCTATAATAATAATCGTTCTATGATTGTAGTCTGATCTAGCGTTTGGCTTTGGTTGGTGAGGAGACCCGAACGTAGTTCCACCTCGCCGTGTATAACCTATAATTCCATTAGGTTGAAGTTATATGATAGTAGTTTGTGTTCCTGATTTATAGCTTCAAATACATAGTCTACAAAAAAGTGAGTACATTCTATTGAAGTACTCCGTAATTAACAAGGTAACAAACATAATGAGACTCGAGTGTTGAACACCATGACGGAAACTAAACTTAATGAAAACACTTGGGCCGTTCGCCCACGGAGCAACTGCTATCTGATTTCAGTCAGCAACCCAGCGTTGCCAGATGGTTTTAGCTGATAGGTTAGATTACCCGAAAAACAGCTAAATGTCGTCTGACAACGCTGGGCTGCTGGCTGAAATCAGATAAGAATAAGAATTTTTTTATTTGCCATTAAACAAATACAATGCAATAGGCTTCGTTATACAAACATAACACATGAAAAACAGTTAGCAGTTGCTCCGTGGGCGAACGGCCTTAGATGTAGTCAAATATCACTGAAATTTGACTACATCCTAGTGTTTTCATGACAACATCTCACCAGACACTGTGGAACTATGAAATGGAACCAGACACTATGTCGGAACTATCCTTTATAAACTGTTATTTTTCGAAACCTTTTTTTTCTGGGGATGATGCCCACATAAGCTCTAGGCTAGAGCCTTATGGGGTGATGATGATCTCTCATCATCACCCCAGGATGATGATGAGAGATGAATGGACCTACAGCTTTAGATGGGTTCCAAACCACCGGGAAGCGATTTTGAAGCTCATAAATTTTTGTATTTAGGGGAACCGGTTCACAAATTTCCCTTACAATAGAATAACATTGAATTGAACAGCTGACCAGTCATGGTATTCCTTAGTATCTATTTCCTTACTATCGAAGTGTGGTAATACTTGAGAAAATATTCCTAAAAACTCTTTGATTATTATCAATTATTGCACATTCGGTCTCCAGTTTGAACAAGAAACTAAACTAATTGTAGCTACCAAATGATTGCAACTATTCGTAAAACGATATTATGTGTATAGTTATAAACATGTTATGCAAAGAATAACTATGTTGCATTTCTTAATAGATAGAAACTGTAGTCTTATCTCATTAAGAAATTAATTACTATCGTAATATTATTGTTGATTTATAAATACTCAAGATGACAAAGTTGTTTTTCTATAGATTAGATTGCTATTTCTAGTCCTTCAATCTTAATAGGGGTTTTTTTTTAAATAACGTATCATTTTTCCAATAATCACAGTTGTGTATTATTTGCAATATTACTTGGTAACAGCGAGTGAGTTTTGTATAAAGTTAAGTTGTCTATATTAATGATTGTAACATTAATTTGATATCAAATATCACGATAAGTTTGTTCAGTAGAGAGATGAGCTTAGCTCAGATTGAACGAATTTTGTGTGAATAATAATGGAAAAAATGGGCTAGTAGTGAATGCTATATACCGTTCATGTAAGGTACGAAAGTTGTAAAATAATCAATCATAATAATATTGTGCTATTAAACTTACCGGTATTTGTCAGCTAATCAATTTTTCTATAAAAAACAGTTGTTTTATTCAGTTTCTTGTCAATTTATTTTTAAATTATATTTTTTAGGTTTCCTTGTTAGATATGGCAAAGCTAATCTATATTTCTACATTTTCAATGATTATATTACCTAATTTAAGAAGAGCATTATTTTTGAGAAGTTTATCATCAATAAAGTATCAAAGTACTTTGTATAAAGTTTTTCCAATTCCTATGTTGTTTCTGAATGGTTAGGCTATATGATTTTATTATATTTTTGTCCATGTTATATGCATTTTGCCTATTAATTCACTTCCTAAGCTAACGCTATGAACCTTTGTAAAGTGATGTTCTCAGTTCCCTTCTTGAAGAACAGTATATTTTTGGTAGTTTTTCGTTAAATGAAAGAATATTTTTATTATTATTAAAAAAGAAACATCAATTTCTTTGGAAACGATTAGGTCTTGTGAGCGGTATGTTTTTCATTCATTAAATTTCTATTACAATGGACCAACACCAAGTTAAATATATTTTTTCTAGAACTATTGGTTACAGCTGACTTTACTACAATTGAGCCATTGTTGTTTTGGCAGTGTTGAACTATTATTGTGTAGATATAGTTGTTTTATATAATATGAATATTGCAGTATATATATATTATGATGAATGAATGTGTACAGTAGCTAGTATAATATAATACATATGTTGTTGAAAATTTCTAGAAAGAAAATGCGAAATTTTCTATTGAACAGTGAAGGAGATAGCACATCATAGTTTTAAAATAAGAGGTCGATTATTTGAATTAATATTCTCCGACAAAATTCCGTATTTTTTTTCAATTGAAATTTTTTAATAAAATATTGTATGTGAATTTCTACTGAAATTTATGGTTATACGATGATTTACATTAATTTTTATTAATTATTGACGGCTGGGATAAAACTGGAAATAAAGATGAAAATTTGATCAATATTTTTGTTTGAATCAATCTTATGACAAACATAAACAATTTTAATATCTCTTCTATTTTATGTTCCACCCATCATTTGTTCACGTAATGTTTTGATTCATTAGTTTATACGTTTTTTTTTTCAAAAATAGTTTTCACTGTGTTATAGGTTTTATGCACAAAATTTAGCTTAGTGTTACTGCCAAATAATTGATTGTACCTAGTACACATATGTTGTTAATTCCTATTATTAAGGTATATTATGTTAGTTGCCATATGAACTCAAAGTTTTTTTATTGTGGAAGTTGAGTGAAGCAGTGTTAGAATGAAGTCATAATGATTATTCTCGATCACTGAAATTTAATGAATCAATGTAATTAACTCAAGTTATGGCAATCGAGATCCAAATAGTTACGATATCAAGATTTTATGTGAAAACAGGCATTAGTTTATTTAAAAATTAAATTAAATTTGTACTGCATATGATATATTGTAATAATACTCAACCCTTACAAAAATACTAAGAGTTAGTTACCTATGTTGTAATCAACTTCGATGATATTTACCAACGAAGTTGAATTGAAATTACCTAAAAATGCAAACTTAAATTATTATCTAGCGGTATTTGAAAATGAAAAGTGTTATTTACCAATTTCATTTGTATAGGAAGAAACTGCATCAGTTAATATAAATTGTTTGTGTACAAAGGATGTAATTTTATAAAGGTTTTAGTTGAATTAATTGATTGATAAATTGAATAAAACTTTTTAAAATAATTTTGTCATGGAATAGATAGAAACGAAGTAGATGGTGCTTCTAATATACTATTGTCAATATATAAGATGTCAATATCGTTACTTTATAAAAAATACATATAAGTGATTGCTCTTTTCAGGATGAATTAACTATTACATTGTATGTTTCAATAGCTTTGCTATACTGTATTCAAGTTATACGAATTTAATTCTCAGATATGATTATTGATTGTGTTGGTGGGTTTGAAGGCGAGAATCTAGGGTTAAAAAAGGGCTAATGAGGGTTTTCAGTTTAAAATACAGGTCAATAGGTCACAAGGCTGATAGTAAAATTTTATTTATTCGTTCACTAAACAGTGGATTGCCATATTTTCAAAAAAGGTAAAATCTATCATATTAGCACAAGATCAAAATATTGCATTCAACCTTGATCTTGAACAGATAAATTGAACAGTGATAAATCTTTTTACTTTAAATTATTTTAAAAGGAATAAGAAGATTTACCAATATCAACACGGCTTTGAAGATACGATATGAATACTTTTCAAAGAAGTTCTGAATCGGACAGAATTGTTTGCATTCTGATTATTTTATTGAGTAATAATCCACTAAATACAGTTCCTATCAATCTATTTTTAACACAATTTTTTCACAACTACGATGGTTACTTCGTGGTTAAGTGGACATCATTGTCCAAACTTCGCCACGTCAGTAAAATAAAGAAGTCATTCTATTCTATTACTTTTGAAGACAATCTTCTTACAATTGATAATTATGAATAAAATTAATTTTGTTCTAGATAATATCTTCAATTTATTGTTACAGTAACATTAGTAATGAATTTGATAATTTCTCTCAGATCCTTTATGTACAGTAAACTATGGAACTACATTCTAGACATCTTCAACTTCAACGTAAAGAATTTTAGTTTGTAGATTAATAATTTATGTTTGCAATAATGTATGTGATACTATGGGATGTAGTTAAATAATAATCTGAAAATTGTTATGTTGAAAGGAAATAAACAAATTTCGGTTTGGAAATATATTAGTGTTTTCTTATTCAATCGACAGATAATCCTCATAACATAGAATTCATAATTAATTACATTGAAGGCAAGTCACTTGAATAGTTGATAGACTATCCATGAAAGTCTTACAATGTCTTATTATCTGTAGGTAAGAAGCTTAAAATTTCCACAAATCACAATCCAGAAGCTTATTTGAGAAGAGAATTATTAAAACAGTGAAATAGTGATAAGAACAGGCATATAATGGTGCTTCAGCTTTTATGCCTTCAAAATCGATCAAAGAAATAGAGTTAATAGAAATTAGAATTACTCTACTGCTGAAATCTGAAAATAAACTTCTGAGGCCTGTTTAACAAAGTTTAGAGGTCTTGTAATACAGGAAAATGGCAAACTCACACTAGACTAACCTAGAGACTATCAAACCAGACTAGCTGGAAGATCAGTTATAGTAACTTACAGAAACTTTTTGGGGAAATTTTTCTGTTTTATTCAATACTACGGATAACCCCTGCTACGCCACACGATGAACAAGTGTTTCAACCTATGGGAAATATTTCTAGGGGAACGGGTACTTCACTGTTCTGAACATTCGCTGGATTTCCTGATTCTCAGTGAACATTCAGTGTTTTTAACTTTGGGTTTACCTGTGGGGGAAATACACCGAAAACACGTTTACAAAACCGGGGAACGGGTACTTCACTGTTCTGAACATTCGCTGGATTTCTCCATTCTCAGTGAACATTCAGTGTTTTCAACTTTGGGTTGACCTGTAGCTACGGCGCTCAAAAATCCAGCGAAGTTCGGTTTTGGCTGTAGCTCGCCGGCTGATGTGTAGCCTTAGTGGGTCGTCGACAAAAATGGTTTTCTGTCTCTTACGTCGACAAACTTTGACGTCTGTGCTGATTATCAGTTTCAAGTGTCAGTTATGTTTTAATTTTTTTCTCACACACTTTCTCATGCTCCTTGGAAATGTAATTACATTCATGTATTACATTTATGTATTTATTGTAGATTAATCTACATTTTCAACCAGGACTTCAATTTCTTAAAATGAACTTGATTCGATTTCAATCCATGATATTCTGAGTTTTCAACCGGATTGATTCATTGATTTACTCATGATTCATTGATTTACATTTTTCTTTACACATACTCTTAATAATAATGCTACTTTGAAATTTAATCGACATTTCTATGAAGAATTTCAATTTTTAGAAATTAGCTTGATTTGATTCATCTATGGTATTGTGAGTTCTCAACAGGGTTGAGTAAACTCATTAGCACAATGAGCAATCATAAGAAATACGGCATTTAAAAATTTCACCACTTGCTCTTGCTACTTGTCACAACTACAATGCAAATGTTAAGTATCCTATTTTTAGGCTTTTGAGAGTATTTTCAAATTTTAATAAATAAACTTTAGTTGAATGTTTCTACATGGCTCTCACGGTTCTGGCTAAATTTTATATTATATCCCTGTTATGATTGTAATAGTAGAAAATTTCTTCGCTTAATAATTTATTATTGCTATGAAAGGGTGTTTGAGGCACACCCGCGGAGATTTTCATTAGAATAATCTATCCAGATCTAGAACACACTTTGTAGTGATTCAACTATAGTTCTTCACTTTTATTAGCATTATCAACGCAAGTGATCAGTACGTACTTTCTTCTATGTATGATATAATGATATAATAGAAATTGAAAATAGAATAACTTCATTCTTTATTATCTTATCCATGTAACTATGTTCCATATATATCCATGTTCTATATTATCTTTGCATGTAAACTTTGACATAGAACCCGAAAAATTATAAGTGATTGATTAGGCTTATTCGATAGATAGGAATTTTCGTCCAAGTTAAATGAGGTTACTTATAGAAAATTTGGGATACATTTTTGATTGATTGGAGAGTCTCTATATATATTATGTTTTTATCATCCTGGATCATACTGTAATTATTTAAAGATATAATGTTCTGCATTAAATTACTTAAGAATATGGTGCATTCTGCTGTGTTTTCATGTCGAATGTCGAGACATGAGTCTGATCAATTTTAGTTTTGAAAACTATAGAATTCGAGAGTATATCGTCCTACAGAGGTCAAGAACATGAAAAACTCGAGATTGCGTTTGTCTTGTAGAGGTTCTGAGCTAGGAACCTAGGAATATTCTATTTATATATAGAGGTTAAAATCAGTCCTAGCCCAAATCACAGAAAATTTGTATTCTGGAGGTTTTATACTTTGTATCTAGGTGATTTTAGCAGTGTACCTGTGTCATTTACGAAATTTGCATGGGTCGACTGTATTGTGAGCGTAACGGTACTTATCTGGCACTTATAGCCCTATCCTTTCTCATGTTAAATCTCCATTCTTATTCTGAATGATGGCAACAAAATTCGGTTATGGGCACTTCCGTTATCCATGTCCTCTATGTACTCAGTGAATAAGATACATATTGCACAAGGTCTGCTCTCCGCAGAATTGCTTTTATGTGAAAGAAGTTATCTTGAGGTTGTTATGTTATAAGTTATAATGTTCATGTATAATTATGTTATAATGAGGTTGTTATGTTCAAGTTAATGTAATGAGGTTGTTATGGTATTTAGGCTTCCCAATAATTGAGTCAGCGCAAAACGGTCATTTATCTTCCTCATAGGTATATTGTTATAATGACAAACCGGTGGATTGTAACGATGGAAAAATACACAGACATGGTTTATTGTTTTGCCATGGAAGGACGTCTCACCAGGAATTTTTCAATACAATGAAATCTGCACATGTGCAGATTGCTCATACTCTCTTACGGTTGAGTGATTATGGAAGGTGTACTGGTATATCCTTCTCCAAGAATGGACATTTATATGTTCAAACTTCGCCGTTTCATGTACATACAGAGTAATCATATAATTGTTAGAAGGCTATATCAAATCTTATATACTTGTAAACAAATAATTTGCTCAAGTCTTTCATGATTTGTACAATAATTATTAGATACTATTTAATTAATTGTTTAATTCGATATTGTATAACTAATTCGACAAATGTAGAATTTTTCTATTAATAGTACATTATGATATTAACAACTTATCGACATCATGATATCCTTACCATTACACATGTCTAAACATTAACAATCAATACTACCGTATAATAATTATTCTATTCACTCCCATTTCTAAATAACATCTGATCTTCCATCATAATCAATTAAGAAATTATTATTTTTCCCACCACTTGATCAGAAAGCTACTCATTATTAAACTGGGAACAGTGTGCAAAGTAGCTCATTCCCGCACGCCGTGTGCAAAGTACTCACTTTGCGCACGGCTCACTTTGCGCACGGCTCTAGTCGATAACATTGATATAAGTATCGATTCTCGATTCACCATCTAAAACAAACGTGAATTTTTTCGTGATCTCAATGTTTCATATCGAGAGTTGAATAGTCGAGTATCGAGTTGAAACCATAACCTTACTTTTAAATTATCTAACAGCTGTTTTTCAAATTCCATTGATATTGCTTAAGAGACTTTCAATATTAATGTAATTATAATAATGATAATGAAGAATAAATGTTGTTTTAGGAGTTTTACAAATGTGTTAATAAAGTTATGATTGTTGAGTAAGTCCTATTTTTCATTTTAATTAGTTGCTATTTTGACTATTCGCCCTACACAGCAGTCGATGGCATTGGCATCTCAGTCATATCAACAACAGCTGTTTTTTAAACTTCCAAGTTCATTCGCATCAATGAACAAATATAACCTAACTTTCAATATGAGTAACAGCTCTTTTTCAAGATGCAATTGTCATTGTCTTGGAATATTTGAATATCACTGCATAAATATTTATTATCACATATTTATATGTTCTCAATAATAACTAGAGTGGTGGGAAAAATCTTGTGTGTAACTAGTGTGCAAAAGTTCATTACCAAACACGATAGAATGGCCGAACTCAGCTGCGCTTCGGTCGGCCATCTTCTATCTGGTTTGGTAATGACCCACTTTGCACACATGTTACACAAATAGCTATTTCAGCTATTCCTCCGATTTACATTAAGTTTTTTTTATTTAATATATTTGTTTTTATTGTTTTATTAGTACTTATTTTGTCTTTTAAGGTTCCATAATTTTTTAGTTCAGACAAGATAAATTTTTTTATCTAAAAAAAATTGTAAATTCTATATTTTATTCTACCAAGGTCAAGTGTTGATGAAAAGGATATCTTTGTAATTGACATACTTTGCCATTTCATCTAGATAAATCACAATTATCAGTATCATCAGATCAAGATCATCAGTATCTTTCTGCTTTACTGCTTTACATCTTTTCATTGAATAATTTGAATTGAATTTTTATTCTCAATACAAAAATACACATACATTTTAGAAAAGCAACAAAATAATAAACATACACAATAATAATACAAAATAATATTAAGAAACAAAAAATTAAACTTATTGAGAAAATACATTCCAGCACATCAGAATGATAAAACTGGAGGAGAAATTTATAAGATTATAAACATTTGTCGAATAATTATTCGTATACTTATTATACTTTCATATTACACTTTCTCACTCTCTCTCCTCTCTCCCCCTCTCTCTCACTCTCTCTTTCTCTCTCTCTCTAAGTCGAGCGAGCTTCATTCTAAAATTGGGAAAATATCAACTTGATAAGATTACTGAGCCTGACCAACCCTAAAGCACTGCATGACAGTCATCTTTCACCTCATACTCATTGTAATTTACTCATAATTCAAATCATTATTATTTTAGGTATTCACTAGTATCCAACTCCAAATTATCTCTAGAATAATGTCCAATTCTAATCTTAATTAACGTCCATAATGTTTATATACTGTAGTATTGTATCATGTTTCCTCATCGGCATTATTTTTAACTAAGTCAATATTGACGAATGTAGAGTTTTTCTATTACTATCATATTGTAACATTACTTTGACCACTCATTGTCATCATAATATCATTACCATCAGACATCTTCTATCACAATCAATATTAATGATTAATTATTTTTTTCAGCTATTCCTTCGATTTCCATTTGAAATTATTTATTTTTTCAATTACTTGTTTTATTTATTTCATATCATCGTTTTTATTGTTTCATTAGTACTTCTCTAGTCTTAAGGCTAATTTAAATCTTTTATTCCAGTCAAAATATGTAAAATTTATATTTTTTCTACTAAGGTCAAGTGTTGATGAAAAGTTTCTCTGTAAATCTCTTTTTCCAAGAATGGACATACATAATATGTCCAATCTTCGCCTTTTCATGTAGATAACTCACAATTAGTATAACATCAGTATCTTCTTCCTTTACATCTTCACATTGCATAATTTATAAACTTATGTACATTCGACGAATAATTAGTTGTATAAATCTACTATTATAAGCTAGAATTTAAGGCGTCATATTTGTTATCTACATGAATAAAGTAAGAAATCTGAATCTCTCTCTATTCGTGGGATAGGGTGGAGGGTGGGACTGGCAATGTATTTTGGGATTCTACCTGATATGGACGAGAGTCATTTCCTCTTCTAGGATTCACTAAATGTAGTCTGCAGATGTCAGGTAGCAAAATTCTTTTTGAACGAATGAGCTATTAATATACACCTCTACAATACACCTGTCACCAGAAACTATTATAGTCGGCGATAACATTTTTCAGAGTTCTTGCTAATGTCAATTTCTGAGAAGAATGTAATTGTAGAATAACCTGAAGAATAACAAAGTGGCTAAACTGAGGATACAGATGTTCAGCTATTCATTTTATAGCATTATATATAGCATTATATATTATTATTATTTATGTTATGTACGAATCTTTCTGTTAATTTTTTTTCAAAGTTTGAAGAAATTTGAACACATCTTTGATGTTTTGAAAACAGTGGGGGATTTGAAAGATTCAAGGCTGACCTACAAATATATTTTTCAAATATATTCTATGCTAATATTATTTTCAGAATCGAATATCAATGTATTTGAATTTTGAACAAAGCGTATCACAAACTAATATCTATGAATTGATAATTGATAACTGAGATGAATCAATACTTATTTACGCTACCTGTCAATGACAACTGAGTTGTGGTACATTTAACTTGTTTTCCATATAGCTTGCTCTAAGCACCTATGAAAAATATGAATGATTTATTGAAAAATATTTTGGAAAATTTTTGAAACCACTGACTTTGAAATTGAAAATTTCACTGAACATAAAACCAAAATATTTAGGGATTACAACAATTATGTCAACAGTTTAAAGGTTGAATTTGAATATAACGAGAGTTCGTTCATCAAGTTGTACTTTTTTCAAGCCATTGTAGCTAATAGGACGGACAAAATTACATGGAATAAATAAAGTATTACAATTGCAGATCCGTCACCTCAGCCTGTACTTTACAATGCTTATGAGACGCAGTTGATTAACTTAATAATTGTTTCATGAACTTCATTTCTGGCCCACTTTTTCACCCACTTCATAATTTGCCGGCTTCTTCGTCGGTCAACTTCGACAAGGTCTGGTCGGCTATGAGTGGGTGGTAAGCGGGGGAACTCCACCGAAAACACGTTGTAGCCAGTGACCATTCCAGAAAAATCCAGCGAAAGTCCGACTTGGCTGCGCTCGCTTCTACACCCAATGTTCAATCCACCGAAGACCCCCAACCCGCCGTGACCATTCAAGAAAAATCCAGCGAAAGTCCGACTTGGCTGTTTTCGCTTGTCCACCCAATGTTCAATCCACCGAAGACCCCCAACCCCTGAGCTAGAAATGGGTTGGTGTTCTAGCTCAGCCTAGGTACACCCAAGTCATAATTGCAATAGCCGCATCGGAACTGCTACCTTACCGCAGTGAAGCATTGCAGACCACATAGACAAATACCGTCTTTTTCCTATATTACAAAGCTTCTAAATTTTTACTAAACAGGCTCCTGTTGATAAATAATAAGGTTAAAATACTGTCACCACCAAATATTATCGAAAAATGATGAAATACGGTCTGTTCACGGAAAAAAGTTAGTGCGCGTGAAGAAAGTGTGCGTGCGTGTATCGGAAAACAGCTGGACGACCGAGTCAAAGGCATGTTCTAACTATAGCAGAATTCTTTCAACTTGTCAGAAAACAGCTGATTTAACGTTAGTAAACGAGCGTACATCAATCAGCTGTTTTCTGACAATTTAAAAGAATCCTGCTATACAAACCAATATAGTTCAATGCACAATGAAACAGCTGCTTTAGGTGTGCATTGGACTATTTGTTTCTATAGCAGGATTCTTTTAAATTGTCAGAAAACAGCTGATTGATGTACGCTCGTTTACTAACGTTAAATCAGCTGTTTTCTGACAAGTTAAAATAATCCTGCAATAAATTTCTCTCGCTCACAATCCGTATCAGCTGAATACGCGATTAGTTGCATACGCTGAAATGTGAACATGCAATGCACTCACAAAAGACACACACAAGCTCACTCAGCTGTTACATTTACTGACTGGTTTCAGTGAACAGAGTATAGTATATCACATCAACACACGAAATGTTTTTGTTGGAAAAATCTATCAATAACGTCCAAGTCTTATTAGTTATTATTTACTATTAAAACTGAAAAGAGATATTTCAAGTATGATTTTAGAAGAACTTACCTAATGCCCGCTTCTAAGCTCCGGGTCCCTGACGGCTGAAGAGGAGAGACGAAGATAGCCCTCTTATACACTACAAAAACGGGGTTTCGATGACGTATTGCATTCCTCCCAGGAACACGTAACTTAGAACCGGGAACCGGGCAGTAGTTTTCCTTCTACTGAAATGTTTTCATGCGAAATTTTGCTTTCATGAATAGGAGGATATCTAGCACACATTGATTTCAAATATAACAATATTTTTTACATCTTTATTGGATCAACCAAACAAATACAAATAGGGAGGAACAACAGTCAGTTCTTTAATTTATAAATTTATGACACAAAACGGGCAGTATGAAAACGAGAATTGAAGCTAAGAACTTACAGTCGAGATTCAGAAATGGCTTAACAATAACTTACAAACTATAATGGCTAAATAGTAATTGCTAAAACAATATTATAATCATAATTTCTCAACACTAATACAGTTAAAAAATACTGAGATATAATTCTTCAACACTAATACAGTTAAAAAATACTGAGATGGCAAATAAGTCCACAAGTTTTAATATCTTCAGTTCTATTACACAACTAAAAAGCGAGAGCAAAGGAAGTATTTAGTCTTAATTTCGGTATTTTTTCTTACAAGTCTTGAAAATAACGTAACACATAATTATTATTTGTAATAAGCAGAAACAAATTAAGTACTTAATTTTAATTTCGGTATTGGAAAGTAGCACATAACTTATTATTAAAAATAAGCTGAAACCAAGGAAGTATTCTGTTTTAATTTTTAAAAGAAACACATAATGTTATTTGTAATATAATAATTGTGTTTATATTATAACTGGGAGAATCGGGATGGCGGACAACACTAGAGGTAGTGAAGGGTAACTCTGCAACTCATGAACTGTAATGTTTGATAAACTAATGAATTATCATGTCCAAGAGTGTTATTTATTTGAAAGACTAAACAGTCGGCAGTCGGTAGGACACGAACCTACGCTCCCAAAGACCCAGTAAGATAAAATGGGTATATGGGTTAAATTTACAAATGCTCATTTTCACAAATTATAAGAAATAACATATAAAAGGAGAGAAAGAAAAAAAAATATCCGTAAAAAAAAAAAATATAAATATATATAAAATTATATATATGTTTATAATATTAGATAGAATAATTAAGCAATTGTGTACATAAATATTTTCTGTTTTCTTGAGTGCATATTTTTTGTAATAATATCATATAATCTTAGAAATAGAATTGAAGAGATTTTTCAGGTATAGAGATGTCGAACACATTTCAAACGATACAATCATGCAACAGCCCAAACAAGGGTGAAAAACATTCTGAATGAGGTTCGGGAAGAGTCATGTAGTATGTCAACATACAATCCACCACCTCACAACTGAATGCCCAAGGGCATTCAACGGGACTTTTCAAGACATTTTTAATCTTACTGACGAAGCAAAACTGTGGATTGAAAACCTTGACATCAAAATATAAAAATAGGAATAGAACAAAAGCATGAATCATGATCACAAGGAAGGATGGTGCTAGGCACCTTGAAGCGAACGATATATATATATATACAGCATACAATGTCAATCACACATGAAACTCTGATTCAGACATAACCCCGGCGGTCAGGAGCAAACACTCGATAAGGGAAATTATGTTCGACGACAAAGATCCGCAGGAATCGACTAGCGTTCAAGCTCTAATAACTTGTGCTGGGCACAACCTTGAGTGTAGTGGTCTGATGTGTGCCTTAGAATTATACCTGAATTTCTCCAAGGTTTATAATACTGGAATATTCAAGGTTTATAATACTGGATACAACATAGGTGAACTCAAAATGCACCTGGATAGGACGAAAGTGGACAACATAGAGCTGGGAAAGCTGCTAGAAAGTTGGACTTCTCAACCCATGCACATACAGATACTATGCTCCATCATGTTGAAGCCCGTTACCATGTGCTCCAAAGTAAGAAATACACACTTTTACCCGCAGAACCAACACGGAGAAGTGAGGTCCATGATGACAGAGAATGCCAAAGGAGTGAAATTCAGAATGTATGATGGAAGGGAAATGCTGGCAGCGGTGGGATTCAGCTGCAAGAATGCCCGATATTCATAGAGTACGATTCATTTCCCATGTCCATGACATCGCTGAGTTTGTAATACAGTTGCTCTATATTTTGGATGATAGTATTCCTAATTCCATTGAACAAAATTTTGCAAGAAACGTAATTATAATTCTGTTAGAAATTATAGAGGCTTTAGTAGAATTATTGTTATATTAAATTTGAGAGTTCTAAATTTTAATTTTGTTAACCATACGTCAAGTGTTTTGAGATAATTATACGTTACGAAAATGTATGTCGGGGAGCAATTCTTATAAACTTCAAAGGTTCTTATTCTTATAAACTTGCAATTAATAGCAGTTTTGTTGGAACTACTCCCGCTCCGCGATCACGAAGAAATAGCATTGGAAGCCGCCATAATGATTGTAGAATTGTGTGACCCATTCCTGGGCGAATAGTTTACTATAAGAGTCTTATGTAATAAATTTCTATTTGATTCCTGCAATGAATAAAATAAATAAAAGAGAAATAGAGAGAACCCTTGAAAAACAAAAATGATTATAACTTTATTCTGCTGGATGAGTAAAATGAAACCAAATGAACAAATTATCGAATGTAGAAAGTATTATTGATGATTTCTTTGAAAAGTCTATAACAAGGAATTATTATAAGGAAAGTTGTTGTTCTCTCTCTTTTCCTTTATTTATTTTTCTGGTGGATTACTCTGAATATCAGTTTTAAAATGGTTATCGAACGGGAGCAGCCCAACCCTCCCCCACCATCGAATCCTCCAACGTCCAACCCGCCTCAACAACCACCATTGAATCCTCCAACATCTGAGAGACAACCAGGCACGTCGGGAACCGTAGGCGAGATGGAGGAGTTAAGAAGACAATTGGCCGAGCTCAGGGCCCAGCATACAAGAATTGAAGAGGACGGAAACCATCAGAACAGATTGGAGCTACAGGGTGCTGCTGCCCAGTTGCCCCGCCCCGCCACTTCAGCTAGACGAAAGGATCTCAGCGTCCAATCCATGTTGAAATATTTTTTGGGGAAAGAAGGCTCTCAAATTGTGCGGGAGTTCGTGCAGAATCTAAAACTGATTGCCCAACTGGGAAACTGGGAGGACAATGACCTTAAATTCATATGCCAAATGAAAACAAATGACGGGTGCGGCAGCCACTTGCCTCGACGCTCACCCCGAGCTGATGTCGCCTCAATCCACGTTTGAAGACTATGAACGAATCCTGAGACAAAGATTCGAAAAAAGCTTGGATCCCGAACGATGGCTCTTCACACTTAGTGCCATCAAACAACATCGTGGAGAGACCGCTCGCGCATTCGCCGACCGCTGCCGCGAAATCGGGCTGAAGGCGATGCCGATTCCAGCCGACCCCCAACAGGCGATATGGGCTCGTGCACAGATGGATAGAACCCTTCTGACCGCTTTTGTACGAGGGTTACAGGGTACAGGGTACCTATGACTTTTGTTATTACTTGACGAGATCCATGTATATTTATATTTGTTGATCAATAAAAACTATTCTATTCTATTCTATTCTACAGCAGCGGTAACCCTACAAATACACCCACCAAGAGATTTGGAGGAGGCGGTTGTGGTTGTGGTATCATAGTACTGTATGTACTTCTTTATTATTAGGCATATTTAATTTAATTTTGTTTTTATTATTTTTAATTTAATTTTGTGGAGTTCTGTGCTTGGTTTATAGGTTGGTTTGTTTGTTAGTTAATAGGTTAGTTTGTTATGAATATAATTTTCTAAAAAAAATCCATGTGGGTATTTGTAGGTGGTTTGCAAGGGAATGGACAAGCTGTGGTTGTTTTTTGGATATTAAAACTTGAGCTAAGTATTTTGTTTCCTAATACTTCAATAGTTCTTGAGAATTGATCCAAAGTCAAGCACATATTAGTACATGTGAACTGGAAATTTCTTTCCATTTAATTTATCTTCAGCCCTTGCAAAGAGGGCTGATGCATATCTGTACTGAGGCCTTTACTGTTCATGACCTAAATCAATAGGTAAATAGGCAATAGATGAAAAACAAATGCAAAAATAAAAACATCCCAACCCCTAACAACCCCCCTTAGCCTTACATCACACTCATCTACAAAAACAGCAAAACCCACAAAATAGCAGCCTCATTCAAAAAACTAAAGTACAGAGTAATATACAGGACAAACAATTCACTCAAGAAATGGCTACAACCACCTCCTCTAGCAGAAAATAAGCACAATAGACCTGGCATTTATAAACTAAAATGTAAAGACTGACAAATTCTATATTGGAATGACTATAAGATCATTTTTAATAAAATACAAAGAACATGTCAGAGCCATCACCCACCCCAAATCACATTCCACCTTTGCAGACCACATCATCTCCACCAATCACTCATATTCAGACATAAATTCCACCCATGAAATCCTCCACCTCTCACAGAAAAACCGAACACTCAACACTCTGGAACAATTTGAGATATACAAACACAACAAATCACAGCCCCACAATATCCTCAACGACCACATTCATTTCAGATCCCACTCACTTTTTGATAAAATCCTCGAAATTTCAAACTTCCCGCCCACTAATCCCCCACTCCCTCTCCCATAAACACCTACCTACTTCCTTCCCATAGCCTTAATCTAGTTCACCTGTACACTTATTCCGACGATGCGGCACAGTGCTTCACGAAATTTACATCAACACATAATTTGTGAGTACTGTACCATCTTACTTTCTAAGTGAATTTAGTGTCTATATAAAGTAACATACAGGACAAATCTCAATCTAGTTCACCAGTAAACGTGTTCTGATGATGCAGCACAACACTGCGAAATGATCATAAACACAGTAATTTGTGAGTACAATCTTACTTTTCAAGTCAATTTTAGTGTCTATACTAAATCAATAGGTTATCTAAAATACTCAGGTTGTCATAGAGGAAGACAGAACTTCAATTTAATATTTGTGAAATTAACCCAATTCTGTGACCAAATGAAAAACTATCAAAGATGAATACTTCGAATCTACAGTCAAAATGACTTTCTATGCCATGTTCACAGGCAACTTTGCTATTTCTAATGTAATATAAAATTGGCAGTACTTTTACAAAGTTTCAATTGTTTTGAAGAATTTTTTATGTTTAAAATAGAATTATCTGTTCCAAAGTTATTGAACACAATTCTAATTGGAAAGATTCACTGATAACTTTGGAGATGACAAGTCAATACATACAACCATTGCAAACTTTATTGCAACAAACTCAGAACATAAAGTTTCAAGGGTTAGAATAAAGTTACAAGGGTTTGAAATAAACAAAGTATTATGAAACCAATTTTTCAAATTATCATTTTCCCAGTTTATCAGTCATTGAGTAACAATGTATTTTACAGTTAACTGCATTAGTAAACAATGGACTTCTTCAATTGATAAACCATTTCATAGATTTAGTGTTGTTTTGTGAGCCCAGTGGACCTCTTGCAAATACTTCAATGTGTTATTGTATTGTACATTTTTATTAATGACTAGTGCACTTTGAGTGATGGTTATCAATACAATTTTCTAAAAAAAATCCAAGTTGGTATTTGTAGGCGGTTTGCAAGGGAATGGACAAGCCATGGTTGTTTTAGATATTAAAACTTGAGCTAAGTAGTTTGTTTCTTAATACTTCAATAGTTCTTGAGAATTGATCCCAAAGTCCAGCACATATTAGTACATAAATGCACTGGAAATTTCTTTCCATTCAATCTGTTGAAGTATTGTAGTTTTCCTTCTTAATTACAGGTGGTCGACATACTAGTTTGTAAGGTCATGAATTTCTATGCCTCTTGTAGACCGTTTTCAAATGGGCAATGTGGTATTTCATGAAATATTTATCTTGATGACTTCAGAAGGGTTTTGGTATAAAGTGTCAAGGTTTTGATAGATTAGACTAGACTATTCTATTACCAAAGATTGAGAACATGGAAAAATGTGGCTAGGCAAAAAACTGGCCGGAAGTTTACCTAATAGATGAATGAATTTACATGTATGATGCATTCAATTAAAAATTTATTGGATAATCCGTTCAGTTCATGACCAATTCAGGAGAAAATTGAAATTAAGAGACTTGGTAGACCTACGCCAAATCTTGAGAATTTTACTCAGACTGTTATATCAGAAATATTCATCTTGATTCCAAAGCTGGACCTGAATCAGCAGGCTCCCTAAAATACTCAGGTTGTTATAAAGGAAGGCATAAGTTTAACAATGTAGACATTTTTTTAGGGCAGTAAAAATATAATAAGAATACAATAAGTTTTCAACTCAATTCAAATTTTCTTATCTGTAAAAGTCAAGTGATTCAATCACAATAATGATTTATCAAAATATATACTATTTTAACAAAATTTCAAATTGTGTTGAAGAATGTTTTCTGTTTGCCATATCACAGGTATTTGTGTCAATTGTATTGTACCTTGCAATCAATATAGTTTTTACTATAAATATCTGCATAGTAATAAAACCGTGTAAAATTTTACTTGCAGAACTGTGACAAGAGAGTTTTGATAAGGAAGGGAAGTGCAGAAGTCTTGGGTGATGATCGATTTCCAGCACATCATCATGGTCCACCAGACATCCTTCTGGAATCTAAACACATCCTGCGTGACACAATTTTTGAGAGAGTTGAGAAGGAGGCAACACCACTCAAAAAAAGTATTTGTATGCATTTTTCAAAGTCTCTTCCTAGTCAAAGACAAGCAATTCATAATAGAACATTGTGCATGACACAATTTTCAAGAGAGTTGAGAAGGAGGCAACACCACTCAAAAGAAGTTTGCTTCTTATCATTTGTCAAAAAACTGTGTACAAATAATGTAACATGCAAAACTGTGACAAGAGAGATTTAGTAAGGAATGGAAGTAGAGAAGTCTTGGGTGATGATCGATTTCCAGCACATCATCATTGCCCACCAGACATTCTTCTGGAATCCAAACACGTTCTGCATGACACAATTTTCAAGAGAGTTCAGAAGGAGGCAACACCACTCAAAAGAAGTATTTCCATGTATTTTTCAAAGTCTCTTCCTAGTCAAAGACAAGCAATTCATAATAAAACATTGTGCATGACACAATTTTCAAGAGAGTTGAGAAGGAGGCAACACCAATCAAAAGAAGTTTGCTTCTTATCATTTGTCAAAAAACTGTGTACAAATAATGTTACATGCAAAACTGTGACAAGAGGGGTTTTGTAAGGAAGGGAAGTAGAGAAGTCTTGGGTGATGATAGATTTCCAGCACATCATCATGGTCCACCAGACATCCTTCTGGAATCCAAACACGTTCTGCATGACACAATTTTTAAGAGAGTTCAGAAGGAGGCAACACCACTCAAAAGAAGTATTTCCATGTATTTTTCAAAGTCTCTTCCTTGTCAAAGACAAGCAATTCATAATAATAAAATTATTTTACAAATAATTATATTACTTAATACCACCCAAATGTCAATGATCTGGTTCTTAGAACAATTATGTATGGGAAAAGAGCTCTGATAAACACTGCAAAACCAGCAGACTTCCAAAACTTCAGGAAACTTGTTTTGAAGGTTAGGACTTTGGTCTTACACATAAAATTCAATAAGAAATGTTTACAACTCAATCTGACACCATCTTATGCCAAAATCAACATAAAATCAAAAGGAAAAGCAGCTGAAATAACTGAGAAAAAATCACAAATAGTATTCATAAAAGAGTCAATGAAACAGCTACACAAGAAAAAAGATAGGCTACACCTGAAAATAGCCCATGTGTACCAAGAACAGATCCTTCTAGAAACTATAGACCACACATACCTGACATAATAAATGACCAAATAAATTTTAAATCAAGTACCATTTTTTCATACATCATGGCCACACAGTCCAACCCCTAAAAACTAGCGCCCCTGGCGGCTGGCTGATGAAGCTCCTCATCAGGAGTGAAATGCATTCCAATAGTGTCCAATAATGTAAGTAATAGCATTAATTATTTACAGTGAAATACAAGTCGTTACTTCAACTGAATCTGATAAATAATTATGTAATATACAGAATTGCAATCCATATTAAACTCCCCACACATTGAGAAAAGACATGAAGGCTCACTTGATATAAAAAAATTCCCAAGGAGTAAGAAACACAAAATTAATGATTTTTTCTACACTGGACTCTGAAGGGTGGAAAAAGATTCCAGAAATCATCAATCAATGAATAATTAAGTTAAGGAATCAAATCAACACCTGTGTCACACCATCTAGTGCTTGTCACACACTGGGTCTGCTCAGTTCAGTCAAAATTTGGAAACCATGTATTCAAATGTAGAGCTACACACCAAATCCGTTCCGCCATTCAGTTTAGTCTGTTCCGGCCATCTCTGCCACTTTTCGGTGAGCGAGCAATTGAGGAGTTATTTACAAAAAGAGTCATAGTCCAAAAATCTGTATTTCTGGTTATGGCATCAGTTTACAGCTCATTCTAGCCTCCAGACGTTGAACTAAGAAGATATCCAAAAACAGCCATGGTCCAATAGCAATAAGGCTTTGAAAATCTACTGTTATTACAAAAACAGCCTTAGTCCTGGACATTGGCTGTTTTTGTGATAATACCGTAGCTCAGCTGACTGCAGACGACACAGTTACATACTATACTACACTGAGGCTTCCCACTCAATATTGGAATAGCGGGTACTTTATTCTTAGCTTGTTTTACATCGTTTAAAAACAGTAGAGATGAACGGTAATGATAATAATGAATTGAGTGATATTCCCAGAAGAAAGAAGTGAAAAATCAAGAAGGAAACACTCATAAAGTTGAAGAAAGTAAAAGGAGAAGAGCATTTCAAAATTATTTTGACTGAAGCGCCCGCCCTGCATGAGCGGAGTGCTGTTGTTGTTCAACTGAACTCGGCGTCATAATAACTCAATTTGAAACGAGAGAATTGATAACTGGATGGCTCAACATTATCTGGAATTCAGACATCCAGCCCAAGTATGGGTTGGTGGGCTAAGCAACAGAACAAATAGCCAGCCTGCAGTCAGTATTTCCGCAAGTATTCATCTGTACATTTCACAGAGAACAGGCGTGGACTAGATGGCTCTCAAAGGGAAGCAACTGTTAGGCTAGGCGTACACCGGTTAGTCAAGTCAAGACAAGACGAGATTAGTCACAGTACTTCACATAGTTGCTTATGAAGCAACACACACCGATTAGTCATTGCCTCTGTGTGTGCTGCTTCATAAGCAACTATGTGAATTATTGTGACTAAACGTGACTAATCTCGTCTTGTCTTGACTAACCGGTGTACGCCTCGCCTAATATTTCGAAAACGGAAGCTCTTCATTTACTTCGGCAAGTTGCAAATGCACCGACAAAAGAAGACATGCGGAAGCGGCTTTGCAGAAACTGAGAGCATATATAACAACACTCACTTCAAGAGGTATTTTGAAGTCACACGGTTCAAAGAAATTGAAAGGTGGACATTGGCTTTTTAACCATTCGACATGCACATAAATACTAACAATGGAGTAGAGCGTCTCAATAAGGAGATAAAATATAGTTTTCAAGAACTGCTCTCTTTCAGAATTGATAAATGTAGTAGTGATTCAGTTCTTTCCGCAAAGTTATGCCAAATACGTGTCCGAGAACCTAATGATGAGTTCAAAATATAGAAATATAATGTAAATATCCCCAAATATTCACATGGGAGGCCAAAGTGGCTTATCGACCATGTAGTCACTAGGCTATCATTGGCGAATAAAACGACAGCTCAGGAGGTAATTGAGGTGAAAGAAAGTGAATTCCTGGTATGTTCAATGACATCAACGCAACTTAAATAGGCCTACCATGTAAAATTTGATGTTTCGGAAAAATGGAGTAGTTGCTCATACCCAGACTATTGCAAAGAACGATTAATTTGCAAACATGTTCTTTTAGTTGGAATGAAAGTTTCAAAATGGAGTTTTAAAACAATTCATCATTGGCTTGTGGGTGATCCGGTTTTCAAATGCGACGAAACTTTGGTTGGCACTGAAATAGAAGAAATTCCTACTACATCCACTATATCTAGGCCTACATCAAATGAAAACCCTGCATTAACCGAAAACCAAAGCCAGACTGCAGCTGAATGTCTTGAAAATGCACCCCAATATGGAAATATTCCATTGAGGGGTAGCAAGCGACAAATATTATAAACGATTGCAATGCTACCATGCGGTCAATCCACTTTGTGGTTTGTAAAAGAGGAAAAACGTCTTCAATATTCCAGATCTCTACAAAAACGTTTCATGATTGAAAAACATGCATAATATACTGTAATTTTATAATTAATTAAGATTTTTATTTCTCTTCCCACATTTATCACACTGTTTTACTTGATGCAGCAGCTGCAGGATATAGATAATTTATATGATTTTGGTTTGCATGAAAACGATTCCACTTGAAAACGCCATATCTACAAAAATGTTTTGTGCCAATTGTATGAGATATATACAATTTTTGAGGGTAAAAACGTTATAAAATAATGTAGAATATCCTAAATAATGGTATTGGAATGGGCAAAATTATAAACCACGTATATTTTGTAATCTACTAGGTTTTTCTGAGGCCTTTTCAAAATGACCGATTCAATTACGAAATTGCAAATTACGAGATAACTAAAGGTGAATTGGAATTTTTCTTCGAACATTCTGATTTTATTATCTTCTAGAATACCGTTTAGGTAATGTGATCACGTTTTGCAGAGAGGAAAAAACAAAATACTTCCTTGGTTGAAAATAAGTAGCATAATATAACAAGTTATAAAAAATAATGACGTAAGAAGTAATAAAAATCGATAAAACAGTTATAAATAATAACTATTTTATAGTCAAGTATTATTTCTAACACATACTATCTATCACACATTGATATAATCTCTGGGAAATTCAACAGCTATATAGTAAGTTTCTACATAGATTTATAACTATAATTATTGCAGAACAACACTATAGAAGTATCTAGTTTGAGCATAGAATAATAGGTTCGGGCAAAATTGATGAAATATTCAGTGCAATTTGGGGGAAGGAAGATATTTTTATCCTATCAATCACAGAAACATGTATGAATCAAATGGTTAAACCACAAGTGGGAAGTATTGGCCAGATTAATCTACACTGCAATTTAAAATTAATTGATATGTTATATGAACACAATTTTTTTACAATAATTAATATTAGCTGTACTAATGACAAATATTGTGCATATCTTTTAGTTTATTCATAAGGGAATAATTTATTCATTTATTTGCAACTAAGATCTGATAATATGAACTGATACACTTTTAGAATTTCCTTTTTATTTCACGCAACCATACTTATTCAGTAAGTTCACCAAAATAAAAGAATGAACAAAAATTTATTATCAATGAGAATAAGGCTAGGCGTACACCGGTTAGTCAAGACAAGACGATATTAGTCACGTTTAGTCACAATACTTCACATAGTTGCTTATGAAGCAACACACACCGATTAGTCATTGCATCGGTGTGTGCTGCTTCAAAAGCAGCTATGTGAATTATTGTGACTAAACGTGACTAATGTCGTTTTGTCTTGTCTAGACTAACCGGTGTACGCCTAGCCTAACCTGATCAATCAAGGGTATAAACTAAATACAGTGTGGCCCATATAAAACCGGCCCGGGTGATATAAGGAAGAAATAAACCCGGGTCGGTTTTATATGGTCCACCCTGTATAAGGAGAATTTTTCATAAAATTTTAGAAGTCCTATAAAACAGACAAAAAGCCGACACTCCTTTGATATATCACGGCATACTAAGCAAATAGTTTAGTGTCAGCTTTTTTTTTGGTTACAGGACTTCAAAAATTTCACGAAACAGAGGCTCCTCATTGAGAAAAAAATTCCTGTCTAATTCAGAAATAGTCTTGAAAACTAAACTTTTATGTAGTAAATTCTTTGTAAATTCAAGAAAGCGTATTCACAAGTTCAAAAGATTTAGGTTCACCAATTTTCCAACTTTTGAATGCATCGTAGGTCCCATCATTCTAAACTAATAATACTGAAAAAACAACAAGATATTGTCAATTATCACGATTTTTAATAATAAGAAACAGACATGTTTCAGCACCTTAGGTGCTATCATCAGTGTTACAATTATAGCAATGAAGCTAGGTTAGGAAGTAGATGGTTAATTACAAAGTATATTATATTGAGGTGGCATAGGATGACAGAAAAAATTTGAATACAATGTGAATAGTAAATGAGAATAAAAAAGGAAATAGTAAGAAAAAATATATACCAGCAAGAAAAAGGCCTACCAAAGGGATCACCACTCCTAGCAGAACTATTTATGAATAAGTTTGAGCATAACCTTTTGCATAGTGGATCACCTCATTTGAAAAACATTGTCTATTGGCATAGGTATGTGGATGATGTCATCTGCCTCTGGAAAGGTACTGATAGGCAACTGAATAACTTTCATTCTTTTCTCAACTCATTTCATCCTAACATTCATTTCACAATTGAAACTGAGCTTAACCAATCAATAAATTACCTCGACCTCAATATTTCACATTCTAATGGCATCCATGAATTCACAATAATTATATAGGAAACCAACTCACACTGACCTTATCATTCCCAACTCATCTTGTCACAAACTAGCATCTTTCAATAGCCTAATTTACAGAGCCATCAAAACACCACTAAACCCTGCTAACTTCAAAAAAGAAAAAGACACAATCAAATATCTAGCTTCAATCAATGGTTACAGTACAATAATGATTGACCAACTCATAACTAAAATCAATAGAAAAATTGCCATACCTGCTATCTACCAAGCTAAAACAGCAGATGAAAAAGAAAAATGGATCTCAATCCCCTACTTAGGAACTGTCTCTGATAAAATAAGCAAGGCCCTTATCAAACAAGGCTATAGAACCTCTTTCCAATCAAAATCAATCCTTGCAAATTTCTTCAGTAAAAGTTAAGACCCCATAGATAAATGGCACAAAAGTGGGGTTTACAAATTAAACTGCTCTGATTGCCAAGCCACCTACATTGGCCAAACAGGCAGAGCTTTCAAAACCAGAGTTAAAGAACACTTCAAAATACTAAAAGGATGCCAAGGTCAATCAAACTTTGCAGACCATCTAATTGAAAATATCCATACTAGCAACATAGATAACACCCAGCTCCTTCATTTCCAATCAAAAGGCAAACTCCTTGATGTCCTTGAAACAATAGAAATTAACCATGCCATGAAAGACCAAAATAGTATATGCTTAAATGATCAAATCTTTTTTAATCACAACATCTTCAAACTCACTCATTTTTAACCCACATCATCTACCTAACCTTGCAGCTATTTTCACATCATTTTAATCAACTACTCCATACTTTTTACCAATCATATACACTAGAATTAAGTTCAATTGTTTTAATCCATTTTCAATCAAGCATTTCTTTTTTTTTCTTTTTATAACTTTGTAGCTCTTAAGTTTATGTCTACTTACTTTTCATACCTTCATGTTAGGCTATTACTTTAAAATTAGCTCAGTTAGTGTTAGTTCAGCTATATTTGCTTTCATTTGAATTAACCTCCCTCTCCACTGCCACCCCAACATTAACTTTACTTGCCCTACACCTTACTACATCTACTTGCCCTACACCACAGATATTACTACTTTATCTGTGCCTACACCCACTTCCCACTTTCCTTAAACCCTCTATCTCCTATACTGTCTTAACTATTAGTTTGTAGTTTATTAGTAAGTTATATATTTCATTTTATAACTATGTAACCAAATTATTTTTACTATTTCCTTTTTTATTCTCATTTACTATTCACATTGTATTCAAATTATTTCTGTCATCCTATGCCACCTCAATATAATATACTCTGTAATTAACCATCTACTTCCCAACCTAGCTTCATTGCTATAATTGTAACACTGATGATAGCACCTAAGGTGCTGAGACATGTCTGTTTCTTATTATTAAAAATCGTGATAACTGACAATATCTTGTTGTTTTTTCATTATGAGTAAGTATCACTACATCTCACCAGACACTGTGTCAGAAGTTACTGATGATACTGTCGATTTAAGAGGTTATAGTATACGATATAAGTACAGTACTAATGCTTCATTCTCCGACTACATTATAGGAAGCGATTTGTGTTAAATTTTTGAAATTGTTTTAAAAAAGCTACAATCAATTTACTGATTCATAATAATGTAATCGACAAATTAGACGACTTTTTCTAAGTAATTGACTTGACGGCGAGGTGAAACTACTATTTGAAAAGGCGTTTACATTCGATACGAGTTGCAAGCCAAAGGTAGGCCTACCCATACACTAGACATACATATCATATTTTGCAACATTATAACAGAGCATTTCTCTTGTGTGGGTGGATACTTTTAGCTCGCAACTAGTACCAATTCGCAGGATTCTTTTAACTTGTCAGAAAACAGCTGATTTAACGTTAGTAAACGAGCGTACATCAATTGCTGTTTCTGACAATTTAAAAGAATCCTGCTATAACTGCCGCCTTACAAGAGCCATGTTAATTTATACATCCTCTTCAGCAAATCTGGTTTAATTTTCTACCTTTCCAACAAAGAACATAGACATCAACATAATATAAATCAAACCACACTTGCTGGAGAGTACGAATGAATCAACATTTCTCCGGAAAATTGTGGCTTGGATTACATGTAGACCTTTTGGATCCTTGATTTTGTGAGTAGTGATAGACGTTAGAATAATAATGATTTTTAAAGTAAAAACACGATTAATTAAACACTAAATATTAATAGTGGGTAGAGACTTCTCACCCATTCATTTGTTTCTTCAAAACTGCATTTTCTTTCTAAATCGATCAACAGAACAACTATATACAAACAATAACATATATATAGGCTACCATATTCTTAATTATCTTTCAATACATCGTCAATGTTTTGTGGTACTTTCTACCACACTTCTTTCAAAATAGAATCATAATATACTGTAATAAAAAGCGATAGAATACAACATATATATTGTTATTTAGCTTTGTGATGGAGAAGAGAACACGAATCAAAATCATTAGGTACCATTCAAAATCACAGATCTTGTGATCGAAATCACATTACATTATTAAAATTGTAGCCTATTCATTCTGTAATGAAAAGGGTCGTTTCAAAATCATTACCATTTTTAATCAAAACAGGGAGGAACAAATAGAATTATTTGGTTGACTCACAACTCCTGGTAGTAAGAGGTCAGTGAACACCTGGTAGTAAGACGTCAATGAACTCCTGGTAGACAGTGTGATGAATGGGATGATCAATGGTTGTAGTGATCTAAATCTGATGAATCAGCAAATTCTGACGAGTTTCGCTCGCTGAAACCAATCACGACGAATCTTCAGAGGCGGCTCCGTCCACTATTCTGCTGCGGGGATATTCGGTGCATTCTCTTAGATGATGAGGAACTTCAATCACGTGGATGCCGTTTTTCAGTAGAGGAGTACCTTTACCAGTGCCTGCAACAAAGCACCAAAAATTATTTATTTATTGAAGTTATTTCAGTTTATTAAATACATAATTTGATACCATGTGAGACAGGACTCCCCAAATTATCTTCAATCTATCAATTTATGATCTCTACTTTAGTAAAGAACTATAACTAAATCTTTAATTTGTGATCTTTATGTGAGATGTACTCTGATTATTTTGTTAATCTACTAAACTTTTATTACCTCATTATAATATAATATTGTTCAAGTTTTCTCCAATGAATCATCCATTTTCACTTGTATTAACATAGTAGTTTATGCAATGGTTGTATTAGGAGAGCCTTTAAACGACTCTTGAGATACCTTAAAATAAGTGGCATCCCAAGCCACAATTTTACGGAGGAATGTTGATTCATTCATAATCTCCAGAAAGTGTTCATGTGGGAGTTGATTCCTTATTTTATAATTTATATTTTATCTCGAGTGTATGCTTTGTATCTGTACAATTGTATGCTTGTATTTGTTTTTGGAATCTAATAAAATTCAATTCAATTCAGTGCGGTTTGATTTATAATGTTGATAAATATGTTCTTTCTTAGGGCCGCTTTCCCCAACGCTGCTTAAGTAATAACAGCTGACGCTCAATTTTTTTTCTATACTTTTCCTATTCTCCGAATGAGGTTTAAGCCAGATGTATTGCTTAAGCAGCGTTGGGGAAAGCGGCCCTGAGAAAGATAGAAAATTAAACCAGATTAATGAAGAGGATGTATAAATTTACATGGCTCTTGTAAGGCGGCAGTTACATTGGATGCGAATTGGTACTAGTTGCGAGATAAAAGTATCCACCCACACAAGAGAAATGCTCTATTATAATGTTGCAAACTATGATATGAATGTCTAGTGTATGGGTAGGCCTACAATTGGCTTGCAACTCGTATCGAATGTAACCGCCTTTTCAAATAGTAGTTTCACCTCGCCGTCAAGTCAATTACTTAGAAAAAGTCGACTAATTTTCAAATGAATTGAATCGGTTCAGTAACAACTGGGGTTCTTCAGCAAAAGACTCAACAATACTGACCCAACACATTGGCAGTTAGCAGGAAAGTGATGAAACGATCAGTTTTTCCAACGCGTAGCTGTATGACGTCAGACAATGTGGTCTCAGTGACGGCGCTAATTTCGAAGTTCAAATAGAAGTTATCAGAGTCGTGCGACAGATTGAAGTGAGCTATGAGGGGCGGGTCGGGGGCGGCCGAGCCCTCATAACTGTACGACTGGCAATCAGTGACGGGCATCTGGTCTTTGGCAATGGGAATCGTCACTTTGTAGCGCACTTCGTGCTGCAAAAAGCCCAGGTGGATCATGAATTCGTCGGCTTTCGTTTGATCGACGGTGATCTCATTGTCCTTGATTCGTATGTCGGTGAGACTGAATCTGACTGCAAAAAAATTAAATTAAAACATTTTTTAATGTTGCCTGATTATACAGTGTGGTCCAAAAATAATAATGCAGTAATAAACTAATTAAACTAATTGATGCAGTTGTCTCATCTTTTGTAAAAAACATTTTTTTCAACAATGTGCCTGATTATACAGTGTGGTCCAAAAATAATAATGCAGTAATAAACTAATTGATGCAGTTGTCTCATCTTTTGTAAAAGTGTAGCTTAAAGTCCAACTCAAACATATCGCTTTAGCCCGTTCGCCCACGGAGCAACTGCTATCTGATTACAGTCAGCAACCTAGCGTTGCCAGATGACATTTGGCTGTTTTTTCAGGTAATCGGGTAATCTAACTTATCAGCCAGTGTCATCTGGCAACGCTGGGTTGCTGACTGAAATCAGAATGCAGTTGCTCCGTGGGTGAACGGCCTTAGGTATTCAAAATGGCCACCATTCACATCCACACACACAAACGATGCCGCCAAACTGCTGCACAAACTACCCACTGTCTGCAACGTGTTCAGGTGGATATTCAAGATATTTGAATATGAATGTACGATGGATTCTCGAAATTCATCAAATGTGCGTGGCTATTGTCGATAAACGACGTCCATCAATGTTCCTGTCAGCTAAAAGTCCAGAGTAACATGAAATGAAATAATTCATGAACAACATCTCTGAATTATTCAATTAAAGTTTGGTATGGAAAAAGTCAAGGAAGAATGTTTGGTTTTTCCTTATTGTAATGTGCCGTGTATTATAAATGAATCCACGAATGAATAGGCTAAAACACATGCTCACTTCTAAATCTTGTATGATAAAAGTTATCTCCAAGTTATGGTCTCTTCAGATGATCAACATAGTAGATTACTTTTCTGTTAACTTACCTCAATTAAAAATTCTGTTGCAAGAGATTGTCAACTTTTACTTCTAAGGCAAGTTAAATGAATATCTTACCTACTTATAGAACAAATGAAGTAGGAGCAATTACAGCCTATAAGTCGAAAACAATTACTATGTCCACACCGATATGTTTGTGCTGCACGTGCTTTTGCATTGATAGCATGCTGTGCAGCACACAAAATCGACCAAGTGTGGACAAAAAGAATGACGAAGAAATAGCAATATTGAAAACGCTTCCTAGGTAATGTCATAATTTTTTGAAAAGAAGGCGGTATTTACTAGCTATTCGTCAGGTTTTCCGGTTGGGTTGGGTTGTTGGGCGAGCTATGCAAGAAGCAACCCATTAAAAACCATTTCATCAGTCAAAATACCAACTGAGATTTCTAAATACCATGACTTAGAGCAATGAAGAACAAGATTTACGATCTTGTAATCCGTACGCCTGTAGCCTATGAAGATAATATTGCAACCTAGAATAAGGACTTTCTTGAAAACGTGGTTAGCCCAGCATGCTCAAGCCAATTTCTAAGCTTAGATCCATTCAACATTTTGGAACATTATAAAAAATAATTAATGAATAACAATTTTTATACAAAATAGTAAGAAACAATTGCTTAAATTTAAGATTATGAACTAGATTACCTGCGGAACTACGACTAGATTCAGAAACGCGGGGTCTTTCAGTCATTGAGTTTGATCGGTTGGAAGCTTGAGAACGAATCATTGATATCAATAGATCGTAAATCAATTGGCAGTAAGTTAAATTGAGATTTAAATTGAATGAAGATTAGTTTTGGCACATTGTCAGGTAATTAAAACATGAGCAACATTCAAATTCCAATCATCTCAATTATCTACACAAACACAACTTCAAATTTAACGAACAGCTGGATACTTGGTTGATATCGAGTGTTGCCAACTTAAGATAATATGCTTTGGCTTCTATTGCCAACCTCAATTCTGTTATTGCTTTCTTATTCAATTTGTGTCTTTATTCGTGATACAACACAAAATACTTCTTGATTTCTTTGATAATTTGAATATAAATATGAATTGATGTGTTATAAGCTTATGATTATTTGACCAGCCGCCCTCCATGTACCACCCCCCCCCCCCGTTAATATAAACGTCTTTATTCATCAATCAAGAAAGAAAAATAGTACTGTATTTTATAAAACTTTTTGAACTATGTGGAATAGTTTCAAATCCTCCTCCTTCTCCTCCTCCTGCTCCTCCTCCTCCTCCTCCTCCTCCTCCTCCTCCTCCTCCTCCTCCTCCTCCTCCTCCTCCTCATCCATCAACTCCATCAATTACTACTCCTCCACCCCCCTTCACACCGCACCTACGCGTCACACCACTCTTGCCCCTTCATTCTTACCCTTTCACACTCACTCTTTCTCTTCCTCTAAAGCTTTTATTTATCTTAATCTTCAAAAACTAATTCAAAGTCAATAAGAAGCTCATAGCTTGATAGATTGTTGTAGAACCTAAATGTAACTGTTGTTGTATCAAAAATGTAAATGTATGAAAATGTAATATCCACAACATTAGGTGCATTCCCAATCAACAGATATTATTACTCTGCATTCACAATAATACAGGGATTCTCCTATACATACACATGTACCGGATCCAGGATCCGGAGAGGAGGGTAAACTGAGACGGTACGGTATTTCAATACTCCATTGAAGTCTGGGGTGGGGCAATGAACATATACATATAAATAAGTTTATCTCGCTTCAAAAACATATTATTAGAGCGGCATTAGGTAGTAGACCTAGGTTTATCCTAGTAAATTAATTTTTGAAGAATTTGATGAATCAACTATTAAACAGTTATTTGTAAAGAGAATTGTGCCCTATTCCTGTGCTAATAAAAATCAATTTTTGAATAGGCAAATTACTTACAATAAATAAGACTTTCAAGCAATAGCATTCACATTCCGCTCTATCATAAAAAATATGCAGCATATACAATATCATGGAGCAACCTAATGAATATAATCCCAATTCAGTTCATAAATAATAAAATTACCTGTAAACTTAGTATAGAATTAGTTTATTAGATTACAAATAACTTTTATTTTAAAATTGGTTGCTTAATATAATATAGTTCTTAAGATTGGTCTAGTAATCCATATCAATCTTTATGCTTATGTTAGTAGATATCGATATTATAAATATTGTTGAGTAGTATTATAAACAAAAATACATCAGGGCACAAGCTTAGCTTTGCTGATGTATATGGGTATTCTCATGAGTAATTTTTTATTATTATTACATTAGTATAATTTATTAAATTGTTATTGTATGTAATTTATTGTGAATAAAGGTTGATTGATTGATGCTAAACTTTATTATGAAGTTCCATTTCAACAAGTGTAAATTGAAAGTTTAAGGAGGCTCTAGCCTCCTTTAGCACCCCCAAGCCTGGATCCGCCATCCTTAAACACTCACACAAAATCATGATGACTCGCTCTCAATTGAAACTACTGTATATGAGCAACACGTCATTTCAATAATCAATACAAAATAACAATGATCAAGAGTCATTTATTACTTCGTCGGAGTTCTTGACCAATTTAATGAAAAATGAACTGTTTTCCTTATTTATTCAAGCGTTACCGGTATGTATGCAGATGACTTGCATGCTTACTTTTTTGATCGAGATACTGTAATTATTATAATTGAATTCGATAGAGTACTTCGTATAGGTAGTTATTTCTCTAGTTCAACTCGAAAAAACAAATTTTCAATAGTTGAGTACCCTACTTGAACCGAACACAACAAAGATTATAATACTCAACTGTGTTATCATTGACAGCTGAATGTTCGCTACACTTCAATAAGTTATTTATGTATTAACAGCTATACAATCTTGAAAGTTTGAGCTAATGTCTTCGAATTGATTTAGATACAGAATCAACCGAAATCGCCAATTTGAAAAAGAATGTACATTACCAACTTGAGACTGTTCAGATTTTTTAGTGTTTGTGTAGCAGTGAACTGTGTATGATAATATTTACCGTATCGATGATTATCACAAACTAATTAATGATAGAAGATTCAGATGTTGATTGCAGTCCTCTAATGATTTGACGCTTTCGAATTGGATGAATTGATTGTAAGTACCTAGAACAGCATAATCAAATTAATATCAATAAATAGAATAATAATAATAATTAATTGAACGAAATTCCTAATTAATGCCATATAATATTCTGAAGACTTTGCTATTTGCAAATATTGACAACAGATTAATAGCTAGTAAGGAAATTCGATGAACGCTACTGCACAAAAAACTTTCTCCCCGGGCGGGCGGAATCGAACCCATGCAGCACCTCTGGTATTCCGGGCCAGCGCCTTAATTCCCGCCCGGGGAGAAAGTTTTTTGTGCAGTAGCGTTCATCGAATTTCCTTACTAGCTATTAATCTGTTGTCAGTATTTGAAAATAGCAAAGTCTTCAGAATATTATATGGCATTAAAATTAGGAATTTCGTTCAATTAATTATTATGATTTAACAGCAACTGTATGGTTGCAATGTCTCGTTACCTTCCATCTTTGAATAAAATAAGTTCATTTTCATAATTTTCTGAAACAATTTATTTAGTTTCTCAACGAAAGAATCTTTATGTCATATCACTCACTGTCTGAAGATGCTCTCATATAACGACTTGCCGATGGTTTGGAACCCACTCAAGACTGTAGGTTCATTTAGTTTGAATTTTATTTTATTTTTTTTTGCTAGGGATGATTCCCACATAAGCTCTAAGCTTGTGCGTGGGTAATGGGAAGGATGATAATGAGAGATGAATGGACCTACAGCTTTAGGTGAGTTTCGATGAACCACCGGGAAGCGATTTTGAAGCTCATAAATTTTTGTATTTAGAGGAGCCGGTCACCGTTACAACGGGAGTGGTAGGCGCTGTCTCTTATCTGATCTCACCGATTAGACTCGCCTCTACCACTGAGACAATCGCTTCCCTAAAGTTTCTTTCATTAAAAGTTTAATTCTAGGACTCAAGTAAAGCACTACTCACAAGTGAATACTCAAATCGCGTCTGTTTTCAAATGATGACTCTCAAGACGAGTCTGTAATCGTCTTGTCTGAGCGTCATCATTTAAAAACAGACGTTTGTTTTCCGAGTCGCTGAGTATCTGCGTGTCATGGAAATAATAGAATTCATTACACCCCTTTTCTTCTCGTTTTTATCCTTTTTTTGGTCATCATTGCATATTCTTCCTCCCAGAAGGCTGCAGGCTGATCTCTTTTTATGGATTGTTCAATATTGCTGGCTATGTAATAATAAAATAATGATGTTCATACCATATTCAACAATATTTCAGTCTAATCAAATAATAGAATACATTACACCCCTTTCCTTCTCATTTCTGTCCTGTTTATGTATCTCCTTCCTTGTAGGTGGTTGTAGGCTGATCTCATTTCATGGATTGTCTAATATAGCTGGCTTAGTAATAATAAAATAATGATGTTTATGCTATATTTAACTATATTCAAGTCCAATCAAATAATAGAATACATTACTCTCCTTTCCTTCTCGTTTTTATCCTTTTTTTGTTCATCATTGCATATTATTCCTCCCAGAAGGCTGAAGTCAAATCTCTTTTTTGAATTGTTCAATATAGCTGGCTAAGTAATGATAAAATAATGATGTTTATACCATATTCAACAATATCTCAGTCCAATAAAAAAATAAAATACATTACACACCTTTCCTTCTCATTTTTATCCTGTTCATGCATCTCCTTCCTTGTAGGTGGTTGTAGGCTGATCTCATTCCATGGATTGTCTAATATAGCTTGCTTAGTAATAATAAAATAATGATGTTTATGTTATATTCAACAATATTTCACACCAGTAAAATAATAGAATACCTTACTCCTCTTCCCTTCTCACTTTTTATCCTGTTTATGCATCTCCTTCCTTTTAGGTGGTTGTAGGCAGATCTTATTTCATGGATTGTCTAATATAGCTGGCTTAGTAATAATCAAATAATGATGTTTATGCTATATTTTACAATATTTCAGTCCAGTAAAATAATAGAATACCTTACTCCTTTTCCCTTCTCACTTTTTATCCTGTTTATGCATCTCCTTCCTTTTAGGTGGTTGTAGGCAGATCTTATTTCATGGATTGTCGGATATAGCTGGCTTAGTAATAATAAAATAATGATGTTTATGCTGTATTTTACAATATTTCAGTCCAGTCGAATAATAGAATACATTACTCTCCTTTCCTTCTCGTTTTTATCCTTTTTTTGTTCATCATTGCATATTATTCCTCCCAGAAGGCTGTAGGCAGATCTTTTTTTATAAATTGTTCAATATAGCTGGCTATGTAATAATAAAATAATGATGTTTATACCATATTTAACATTATTTCAGTCTAATCAAATAATAGAATTCATCACTTCCCTTTCCTTCTCATTTTTATTCTCTTTATGCATCTCTTTCCTTTTAGGTGGCTGTAGGCAGATCTCATTTCATGGATTGTCTAATATAGCTGGCTTAGTAATAATAAAATAATGATGTTTATACCATATTTAACAATATTTCAGTCCAGTAAAATAATAGAATACCTTACTCCCCGTCCCTTCTCACTTTTTATCCTGTTTATGCATCTCCTTCCTTTTAGGTGGTTGTAGGAAGATCTTATTTCATGGATTGTCAAATATAGCTGGCTTAGTAATAATAAAATAATGATGTTCATGCTATATTCAACAATATTCCAGTCCAGTCGAATAATAGAATACATTACTCTCCTTTCCTTCTTGTTTTTATCCTTTTTTTGTTCATCTTTACATATTCTTCCCCCAGAAGGCTGAAATCAGATCTCATTTCATGGATTGTCTAATATAGCTGGCTATGTAATAATACAATAATGATGTTTATACCATATTTAACAATATTTCAGTCCAGTCGAATAATAGAATACATTACTCTCCTTTCCTTCTCACTTTTTATCCTGTCTATGCATCTCCTTCCTCCTAGAAGGCTGTAGGTAGATCCCATTTCATGGATTGTCTAATATAGCTGGCTATGTAATAATAAAATAATGATGTTTATACCATATTTAACAATATTTCAGCCTAATCAAATAATAGAATACATTACTCCCCTTTCCTTCTCATTTTTATCCTGTTCATGCATCTCCTTCCTTGTAGGTGGTTGTAGGCTGATCTCATTTCATGGATTGTCTAATATAGCTTGCTTAGTTATAATAAAATAATGATGTTTATGTTATATTCAACAATATTTCAGTCCAGTAAAATAATAGAATACCTTACTCCTTTTCCCTTCTCACTTTTTATCCTGTTTATGCATCTCCTTCCTTTTAGGTGGTTGTAGGCAGATCTTATTTCATGGATTGTCGGATATAGCTGGCTTAGTAATAATAAAATAATGATGTTTATGCTATATTTTACAATATTTCAGTCCAGTCGAATAATAGAATACATTACTCTCCTTTCCTTCTCGTTTTTATCCTTTTTTTGTTCATCATTGCATATTATTCCTCCCAGAAGGCTGTAGGCAGATCTTTTTTTATAAATTGTTCAATATAGCTGGCTATGTAATAATAAAATAATGATGTTTATACCATATTTAACATTATTTCAGTCTAATCAAATAATAGAATTCATCACTTCCCTTTCCTTCTCATTTTTATTCTCTTTATGCATCTCTTTCCTTTTAGGTGGCTGTAGGCAGATCTCATTTCATGGATTGTCTAATATAGCTGGCTTAGTAATAATAAAATAATGATGTTTATACCATATTTAACAATATTTCAGTCCAGTAAAATAATAGAATACCTTACTCCCCGTCCCTTCTCACTTTTTATCCTGTTTATGCATCTCCTTCCTTTTAGGTGGTTGTAGGAAGATCTTATTTCATGGATTGTCAAATATAGCTGGCTTAGTAATAATAAAATAATGATGTTCATGCTATATTTAACAATATTTCAGTCCAGTCGAATAATAGAATACATTACTCTCCTTTCCTTCTTGTTTTTATCCTTTTTTTGTTCATCTTTACATATTCTTCCCCCAGAAGGCTGAAATCAGATCTCATTGCATGGATTGTCTAATATAGCTGGCTATGTAATAATACAATGCTGATGTTTATACCATATTTAACAATATCTTAGTCCAATCAAATAATAAAATACATTACACCCCTTTCCTTCTCATTTTTATCTTGTGTATGCATCTCCTTCCTCCTAGAAGGCTGTAGGTAGATCCCATTTCATGGATTGTCTAATATAGCTGGCTATGTAATAATAAAATAATGATGTTTATACCATATTTAACAATTTTTCAGCCTAATCAAATAATAGAATACATTACTCCCCTTTCCTTCTCATTTTTATCCTGTTCATGCATCTCCTTCCTTGTAGGTGGTTGTAGGCTGATCTCATTCCATGGATTGTCTAATATAGCTTGCTTAGTAATAATAAAATAATGATGTTTATGTTATATTCAACAATATTTCACACCAGTAAAATAATAGAATACCTTACTCCTTTTCCCTTCTCACTTTTTATCCTGTTTATGCATCTCCTTCCTTTTAGGTGGTTGTAGGCAGATCTTATTTCATGGATTGTCGGATATAGCTGGCTTAGTAATAATAAAATAATGATGTTTATGCTATATTTTACAATATTTCAGTCCAGTCGAATGATAGAATACATTACTCTCCTTTCCTTCTCACTTTTTATCCTGTCTATGCATCTCCTTCCTCCTAGAAGGCTGTAGGTAGATCCCATTTCATGGATTGTCTAATATAGCTGGCTATGTAATAATAAAATAATGATGTTTATACCATATTTAACAATTTTTCAGCCTAATCAAATAATAGAATACATTACTCCCCTTTCCTTCTCATTTTTATCCTGTTCATGCATCTCCTTCCTTGTAGGTGGTTGTAGGCTGATCTCATTCCATGGATTGTCTAATATAGCTTGCTTAGTAATAATAAAATAATGATGTTTATGTTATATTCAACAATATTTCACACCAGTAAAATAATAGAATACAGTACTAAACGTCCCTTCTCTCATTTTATCCTGTTTATGCATCTCCTTCCTTTTAGGTGGTTGTAGGCAGATCTTATTTCATGGATTGTCGGATATAGCTGGCTTAGTAATAATACAATAATGATGTTCATGCTATATTTACAATATTTCAGTCCAGTCGAATGATAGAATACATTACTCTCCTTTCCTTCTCACTTTTTATCCTGTCTATGCATCTCCTTCCTCCTAGAAGGCTGTAGGTAGATCCCATTTCATGGATTGTCTAATATAGCTGGCTATGTAATAATAAAATAATGATGTTTATACCATATTTAACAATTTTTCAGCCTAATCAAATAATAGAATACATTACTCCCCTTTCCTTCTCATTTTTATCCTGCTTATACATCTCCTTCCTTTTAGGTGGTTGTAGGCAGATCTCATTTCATGGATTGTCTAATATAGCTGGCTAGGTAATAATAGAATAATGATGTTTATACCATATTTAACAATATTTTAGTCCAATTTAATAGTAGAATACATTACTCTCCTTTCCTTCTCATTTTTATCCTTTTTTTGTTCATCTTTGCATATTCTTCCCCCCAGAGGTCTGTAGGCAGATGTCTTGTTATGGATTGTCGGATATAGCTGGCTTAGTAATAATAAAATAATGATGTTTATGCTATATTTTACAATATTTCAGTCCAGTCGAATAATAGAATACATTACTCTCCTTTCCTTCTCGTTTTTATCCTTTTTTTGTTCATCATTGCATATTATTCCTCCCAGAAGGCTGTAGGCAGATCCCATTTCATGGATTGTCTAATATAGCTGGCTATGTAATAATAAAATAATGATGTTTATACCATATTTAACAATTTTTCAGCCTAATCAAATAATAGAATACATTACTCCCCTTTCCTTCTCATTTTTATCCTGTTCATGCATCTCCTTCCTTGTAAGTGGTTGTAGGCTGATCTCATTCCATGGATTGTCTAATATAGCTTGCTTAGTAATAATAAAATAATGATGTTTATGTTATATTCAACAATATTTCACACCAGTAAAATAATAGAATACCTTACTCCCCGTCCCTTCTCACTTTTTATCCTGTTTATGCATCTCCTTCCTTTTAGGTGGTTGTAGGCAGATCTTATTTCATGGATTGTCGGATATAGCTGGCTTAGTAATAATAAAATAATGATGTTTATGCTTTATTTCACAATATTTCAGTCCAGTCGAATGATAGAATACATTACTCTCCTTTCCTTCTCACTTTTTATCCTGTCTATGCATCTCCTTCCTCCTAGAAGGCTGTAGGTAGATCACATTTCATGGATTGTCTAATATAGCTGGCTAGGTAATAATAGAATAATGATGTTTATACCATATTTAACAATATTTTAGTCCAATTTAATAGTAGAATACATTACTCTCCTTTCCTTCTCATTTTTATCCTTTTTTTGTTCATCTTTGCATATTCTTCCCCCCAGAGGTCTGTAGGCAGATGTCTTGTTATGGATTGTTCAATATTGCTGGCTATGTAATAATAAAATAATGATGTTTATACCATATTTAACAATATTTCAGCCTAATCAAATAATAGAATACATTACTCCCCTTTCCTTCTCATTTTTATCCTGTTCATGCATCTCCTTCCTTGTAGGTGGTTGTAGGCTGATCTCATTTCATGGATTGTCTAATATAGCTTGCTTAGTTATAATAAAATAATGATGTTTATGTTATATTCAACAATATTTCAGTCCAGTAAAATAATAGAATACCTTACTCCTTTTCCCTTCTCACTTTTTATCCTGTTTATGCATCTCCTTCCTTTTAGGTGGTTGTAGGCAGATCTTATTTCATGGATTGTCGGATATAGCTGGCTTAGTAATAATAAAATAATGATGTTTATGCTATATTTTACAATATTTCAGTCCAGTCGAATAATAGAATACATTACTCTCCTTTCCTTCTCGTTTTATCCTTTTTGTTCATCATTGCATATTATTCCTCCCAGAAGGCTGTAGGCAGATCTTTTTTTATAAATTGTTCAATATAGCTGGCTATGTAACAATAAAAAAATGATGTTTATACCATATTTAACATTATTTCAGTCTAATCAAATAATAGAATTCATCACTTCCCTTTCCTTCTCATTTTTATTCTCTTTATGCATCTCCTTCCTTTTAGGTGGTTGTAGGAAGATCTTATTTCATGGATTGTCATATATAGCTGGCTTAGTAATAATAAAATAATGATGTTTATACCATATTTAACAATATTTCAGTCCAGTAAAATAATAGAATACCTTACTCCTTTTCCCTTCTCACTTTTTATCCTGTTTATGCATCTCCTTCCTTTTAGGTGGTTGTAGGCAGATCTTATTTCATGGATTGTCGGATATAGCTGGCTTAGTAATAATAAAATAATGATGTTCATGCTATATTTAACAATATTTCAGTCCAGTCGAATAATAGAATACATTACTCTCCTTTCCTTCTTGTTTTTATCCTTTTTTTGTTCATCTTTACATATTCTTCCCCCAGAAGGCTGAAATCAGATCTCATTGCATGGATTGTCTAATATAGCTGGCTATGTAATAATACAATGCTGATGTTTATACCATATTTAACAATATCTTAGTCCAATCAAATAATAAAATACATTACACCCCTTTCCTTCTCATTTTTATCTTGTGTATGCATCTCCTTCCTCCTAGAAGGCTGTAGGTAGATCCCATTTCATGGATTGTCTAATATAGCTGGCTATGTAATAATAAAATAATGATGTTTATACCATATTTAACAATTTTTCAGCCTAATCAAATAATAGAATACATTACTCCCCTTTCCCTCTCATTTTTATCCTGTTCATGCATCTCCTTCCTTGTAGGTGGTTGTAGGCTGATCTCATTCCATGGATTGTCTAATATAGCTGGCTATGTAATTATAAAATAATGATGTTTATACCATATTTAACAATTTTTCAGCCTAATCAAATAATAGAATACATTACTCCCCTTTCCTTCTCATTTTTATCCTGTTCATGCATCTCCTTCCTTGTAGGTGGTTGTAGGCTGATCTCATTCCATGGATTGTCTAATATAGCTTGCTTAGTAATAATAAAATAATGATGTTTATGTTATATTCAACAATATTTCACACCAGTAAAATAATAGAATACCTTACTCCTTTTCCCTTCTCACTTTTTATCCTGTCTATGCATCTCCTTCCTCCTAGAAGGCTGTAGGTAGATCCCATTTCATGGATTGTCTAATATAGCTGGCTATGTAATAATAAAATAATGATGTTTATACCATATTTAACAATTTTTTAGCCTCATCAAATAATAGAATACATTACTCCCCTTTCCTTCTCATTTTTATCCTGCTTATACATCTCCTTCCTTTTAGGTGGTTGTAGGAAGATCTTATTTCATGGATTGTCTAAAATAGCTGGCTATGTAATAATAAAATAATGATGTTTATACCATATTTAACAATTTTTCAGCGTAATCAAATAATAGAATACATTACTCCCCTTTCCTTCTCATTTTTATCCTGTTCATGCATCTCCTTCATTGTAAGGGGTTGTAGGCTGATATTATTCCATGGATTGTCTAATATAGCTTGCTTAGTAATCAGGGGCGTCATTTGGGGTGGCAGGGGGGGGCATTTGCCCCCCCCTGATTCCTGGGTTACAGAAAATATTCTGTACTAGCTAATGTATAAATGAGCATTTTATCCGGCAAACACCCCCCCCCCCGGTGTTTGCCCCCCCCCCCCAAGGTTTTAGTGAAATGACGCTACTGTAGTAATAATGAAATAATGATGTTTATGTTATATTCAACAATATTTCACACCAGTAAAATAATAGAATACCTTACTCCCTGTCCCTTCTCACTTTTTATCCTGTTTATGCATCTCCTTCCTTTTAGGTGGTTGTAGGCAGATCTTATTTCATGGATTGTCGGATATAGCTGGCTTAGTAATAATAAAATAATGATGTTTATGCTATTTTTTACAATATTTCAGTCCAGTCGAATAATAGAATACTTTACTCTCCTTTCCTTCTCGTTTTTATCCTTTTTTTGTTCATCATTGCATATTATTCCTCCCAGAAGGCTGTAGGCAGATCTTTTTTTATAAATTGTTCAATATAGCTGGCTATGTAACAATAAAAAAATGATGTTTATACCATATTTAACATTATTTCAGTCTAATCAAATAATAGAATTCATCACTTCCCTTTCCTTCTCATTTTTATTCTCTTTATGCATCTCTTCCCTTTTAGGTGGCTGTAGGCAGATCTCATTTCATGGATTGTCTAATATAGCTGGCTTAGTAATAATAAAATAATGATGTTTATACCATATTTAACAATATTTCAGTCCAGTAAAATAATAGAATACCTTACTCCTTTTCCCTTCTCACTTTTTATCCTGTTTATGCATCTCCTTCCTTCTAGGTGGTTGTAGGCAGATCTTATTTCATGGATTGTCGGATATAGCTGGCTTAGTAATAATAAAATAATGATGTTCATGCTATATTTAACAATATTTCAGTAGAGTCGAATAATATAATACATTACTCTCCTTTCCTTCTTGTTTTTATCCTTTTTTTGTTCATCTTTACATATTCTTCCCCCAGAAGGCTGAAATCAGATCTCATTGCATGGATTGTCTAATATAGCTGGCTATGTAATAATACAATGCTGAAGTTTATACCATATTCAACAATATCTTAGTCCAATCAAATAATAAAATACATTACACCCCTTTCCTTCTCATTTTTATCTTGTGTATGCATCTCCTTCCTCCTAGAAGGCTGTAGGTAGATCCCATTTCATGGATTGTCTAATATAGCTGGCTATGTAATTATAAAATAATGATGTTTATACCATATTTAACAATTTTTCAGCCTAATCAAAAAATAGAATACATTACTCCCCTTTCCTTCTCATTTTTATCCTGTTCATGCATCTCCTTCCTTGTAGGTGGTTGTAGGCTGATCTCATTCCATGGATTGTCTAATATAGCTTGCTTAGTAATGATAAAATAATGATGTTTATGTTATATTCAACAATATTTCACACCAGTAAAATAATAGAATACCTTACTCCCCGTCCCTTCTCACTTTTTATCCTGTTTATGCATCTCCTTCCTTTTAGGTGGTTGTAGGCAGATCTTATTTCATGGATTGTCGGATATAGCTGGCTTAGTAATAATACAATAATGATGTTCATGCTATATTTACAATCAGGGCCGCCCCGAGGTCAATAGGCGCCCGGGGCGAGATTTTGATATGCGCCCCCCCCCCAGTATAGCGCGATAAGGTACAATATAGCACCCAACTATACAAAGTATTTTCAATTTAGGAATATCAACGGAAATTTAAAATTAAATAGGTTTTAGCCTGCAGAATACAAGGTTAGAAAAGAGTATAAGATAAGAAGTTTATCACCCAGCACACTCACCCAGCTTGGGACAATGAAGCGACCAATGACGACTTGCAGGTTGCAGGAGCAGTGGGCGTGCACAGGCCCTTTTAAAACTAGCTCATCTCTTTCGTTTTTGTTAATGAATTCCGGCCAAGAGAATGGATCTGAGTGTTAATTATGCCCAAGTCAACAGCTTTAAGACAAGAAATTGGTTCAGTTTCATCAGATCTATTCTCATTAATATTTTTGTCAATAGATGTTGAATCTTGTAGAACATCATTAGGTGTACTCACGTTCACTGAGACAGGTTCACTTATGACAGCGACAGTCGAAGCAGAAGAAATAGAAGGAGCAAAAAAAGATGTGAGCCTTGGGACCTTTTTTAAAAGCGCTTCCGTCACTGTCTCCTCTTCTCGTATTAACTTGCGTCTTTGTGCTCCAGACAGTTTTTTAGACAATATGTTATTATACTGTTTTCGAAAAAGAAAAAAATAACGACGACTCAGTTCACTAAACTAACAGACTAATGCGCTTCATTGAAGAAAATAACTAGAAATAGAATATAAAATTGTAACTGGAGTTACAATTTTATTAGTGGCTGAAGATGATACTCATCTGGTATCGAAACATATGTACTACGTATATTAAAACGTTCATGTGATATAATATAATACTACATCGTATTTTTATTTAATTATGGATAAATATCACAACATCTCACCAAAAACTATCTCAGAAATTTCCGGAAAATAACGTAACGTAAGGCCTCGGGTACGATACGAGCGGCGAGCGGCGAGAGCGGTGCCGCTCTGATTTCGGGTCTCATTTAGTTGCGTGTGAATTTGTTGAGACTGGCCACGATACGTCTGAGCGGCGGGCGGCGATGAGCGGCGCCGCTCAGCGCCGCTCATGAATCCATTTCCAAACCGATTTCATTTTTAACGCCGCTCGCCGCTCACAAATAAATCCATAGTTTGTATATCTATATTTCGTATTTGTACTAGGCTATATATGTTCAAAGTAAGGTGAGCGTTAAAAAGTATCGCTTGTATCGTAGCCACCCCCGCCGCTTACATGCCGCTCAGGTTGCCGCTCGTATCGTACCCGAGGCCTAACGGGTCGCGGAAGCTTCCTGAACCGAATATTATTTACTCCGAACCCGAAGTCCGAACGATGTCCACGACACGAGAGTACTGACAGACTGAGCATTGAGTTGAGTAGTCAAAATTGAAGAAATAACAATAATAAAGACAAAATTGGATTATGGAGAGGAAGTGCAAGCCGATTCTGTCAATAGATTTCGTAATTCCGTGCAGCCTTGCTCAACAGACGCCAACTGCAATTAAATTCGTCTGGAATTTTGTTGAATCAACAAACAGTAAACAATAGCCTATTAATACGAACTATAGTGTACACTTCAGATATAGATATAACTGAGCTATGTAGGCCTAGGTCTGTCACTATCACTAGAATACTCTTTTTCAGGAAAAGAAAAATATACGCCTATGCGTAGAGTGACTGTATTTACCAAAGTTTAGTCAGTGAACGTCAAGTTTTTATTGTTTATGCCACAATTCACACTACACATTTAATAAGTGTACATGAGTACTTTAATAAGTTATACATAGAAATGGGTTGATAAGAAAATGGTTCAAGATTTTTAACGAGAAGGTGAAATAAAGGTACTTGCTCCGATAATGTCGGGGCGGTAATCCTTATACGACCGCGGCGCCCCCCTAGCCACGGCGCCCGGGGCGACCGCCCCGGTCGCCCTGCCCTTTGGGCGGCCCTGTTTACAATATTTCAGTCCAGTCGAATGATAGAATACATTACTCTCCTTTCCTTCTCACTTTTTATCCTGTCTATGCATCTCCATCCTCCTAGAAGGCTGTAGGTAGATCCCATTTCATGGATTGTCTAATATAGCTGGCTATGTAATAATAAAATAATGATGTTTATACCATATTTAACAATATTTTGGTCTAATCAAATAATAAAATACATTACACCCCTTTCCTTCTCATTTTTATCCTGCTTATACATCTCCTTCCTCTTAGGTGGTTGTAGGCAGATCCCATTTCATGGATTGTCTAATATAGCTGGCTATATAATAATAAAATAATGATGTTTATACCATATTCAACAATATTTTAGTCCAATAAAATAATAGAATACCTTACTCCCCTTTCCTTCTCATTTTTATCCTGTTCATGCATCTCTTTCCTTGTAAGTGGTTGTAGGCTGATCTCATTCCATGGATTGTCTAATATAGCTTGCTCAGTAATAATAAAATAATGATGTTTATGTTATATTCAACAATATTTCACACCAGTAAAATAATAGAATACCTTACTCCCTGTCCCTTCTCACTTTTTATCCTGTTTATGCATCTCCTTCCTTTTAGGTGGTTGTAGGCAGATCTTATTTCATGGATTGTCGGATATAGCTGGCTTAGTAATAATAAAATAATGATGTTTATGCTTTATCTCACAATATTCCAGTCCAGTCGAATGATAGGATACATTACTCTCCTTTCCTTCTCGTTTTTATCCTTTTTTTGTTCATCATTGCATATTATTCCTCCCAGAAGGCTGTAGGCAGATCTTTTTTTATAAATTGTTCAATATAGCTGGCTATGTAATAATAAAAAATGATGTTTATACCATATTTAACATTATTTCAGTCTAATCAAATAATAGAATTCATCACTTCCCTTTCCTTCTCATTTTTATTCTCTTTATGCATCTCTTCCCTTTTAGGTGGCTGTAGGCAGATCTCATTTCATGGATTGTCTAATATAGCTGGCTTAGTAATAATAAAATAATGATGTTTATACCATATTTATCAATATTTCAGTCCAGTAAAAATAATAGAATACCTTACTCCCCGTCCCTTCCCACTTTTTATCCTGTTTATGCATCTCCTTCCTTTTAGGTGGTTGTAGGAAGATCTTATTTCATGGATTGTCAAATATAGCTGGCTTAGTAATAATAAAATAATGATGTTCATGCTATATTTAACAATATTCCAGTCCAGTCGAATAATAGAATACATTACTCTCCTTTCCTTCTTGTTTTTATCCTTTTTTTGTTCATCTTTACATATTCTTCCCCCAGAAGGCTGAAATCAGATCTCATTTCATGGATTGTCTAATATAGCTGGCTATGTAATAATACAATAATGATGTTTATACCATATTTAACAATATCTCAGTCCAATCAAATAATAAAATACATTACACCCCTTTCCTTCTCATTTTTATCTTGTGTATGCATCTCCTTCCTCCTAGAAGGCTGTAGGTAGATCCCATTTCATGGATTGTCTAATATAGCTGGCTATGTAATAATAAAATAATGATGTTTATACCATATTTAACAATTTTTCAGCCTAATCAAATAATAGAATACATTACTCCCCTTTCCCTCTCATTTTTATCCTGTTCATGCATCTCCTTCATTGTAGGTGGTTGTAGGCTGATCTCATTCCATGGATTGTCTAATATAGCTTGCTTAGTAATAATAAAATAGTGATGTTTATGTTATATTCAACAATATGTCACACCAGTAAAATAATAGAATACATTACTCCCCTTTCCTTCTCATTCTTATCCTGCTTATACATCTCCTTCCTTTTAGGTGGTTGTAGGCAGATCTTATTTCATAGATTGTCTAATATAGCTGGCTTAGTAATAATAAAATAATGATGTTTATGCTATATTTTACAATATTCCAGTCCAGTCGAATAATAGAATACATTACTCTCCTTTCCTTCTCATTTTTATCCTTTTTTTGTTCATCTTTGCATATTCTTCCCCCCAGAGGTCTGTAGGCAGATGTCTTGTTATGGATTGTTCAATATTGCTGGCTATGTAATAATAAAATAATGATGTTTATACCATATTTAACAATATTTCAGCCTAATCAAATAATAGAATACATTACTCCCCTTTCCTTCTCATTTTTATCCTGTTCATGCATCTCCTTCCTTGTAGGTGGTTGTAGGCTGATCTCATTTCATGGATTGTCTAATATAGCTTGCTTAGTTATAATAAAATAATGATGTTTATGTTATATTCAACAATATTTCAGTCCAGTAAAATAATAGAATACATTACCCCTTCTCACTTTTTATCCTGTTTATGCATCTCCTTCCTTTTAGGTGGTTGTAGGCAGATCTTATTTCATGGATTGTCGGATATAGCTGGCTTAGTAATAATAAAATAATCATGTTCATGCTATATTTTACAATATTTCAGTCCAGTCGCATAATAGAATACATTACTTCCTTTCCTTCTCATTTTTATTCTCTTTATGCATCTCTTTCCTTATAGGTGGCTGTAGGCAGATCTCATTTCATGGATTGTCTAATATAGCTGGCTTAGTAATAATAAAATAATGATGTTTATACCATATTTAACAATATTTCACACCAGTAAAATAATAGAATACCTTACTCTCCGACTCTTCTCACTTTTTATCCTGTTTATGCATCTCCTTCCTTTTAGGTGGTTGTAGGAAGATCTTATTTCATGGATTGTCAAATATAGCTGGCTTAGTAATAATAAAATAATGATGTTCATGCTATATTCAACAATATTCCAGTCCAGTCGAATAATAGAATACATTACTCTCCTTTCCTTCTTGTTTTTATCCTTTTTTGTTCATCTTTACATATTCTTCCTTTAGAAGGCTGAAATCAGATCTCATTTCATGGATTGTCTAATATAGCTGGCTATGTAATAATACAATAATGATGTTTATACCATATACAACAATATCTCAGTCCAATCTAAAAATAAAATACATTACACCCCTTTCCTTCTCCTTTTTATCTTGTATATGCATCTCCTTCCTCCTAGAAGGCTGTAGGTAGATCCGATTTCATGGATTGTCTAATATAGCTGGCTATGTAATAATAAAATAATGATGTTTATACCATATTTAACAATTTTTCAGCCTAATCAAATAATAGAATACATTACTCCCCTTTCCTTCTCATTTTTATCCTGTTCATGCATCTCCTTCCTTGTAGCCTGATCTCATTCCATGGATTGTCTAATATAGGTTGCTTAGTAATAATAAAATAGTGATGTTTATGTTATATTCAACAATATTTCACACCAGTAAAATAATAGAATACCTTACTCCTTTTCCCTTCTCACTTTTTATCCTGTTTATGCATCTCCTTCCTTTTGAGTGGTTGTAGGCAGATCTTATTTCATGGATTGTCGGATATAGCTGGCTTAGTAATAATAAAATAATGATGTTTATGCTATATTTTACAATATTTCAGTCCAGTCGAATAATAGAATACATTACTCTCCTTTCCTTCTCACTTTTTATCCTGTCTATGCATCTCCTTCCTCCTAGAAGGCTGTAGGTAGATCCCATTTCATGGATTGTCTAATATAGCTGGCTATGTAATAATAAAATAATGATGTTTATACCATATTTAACAATTTTTCAGCCTAATCAAATAATAGAATACCTTACTCCTTTTCCCTTCTCACTTTTTATCCTGTTTATGCATCTCCTTCCTTTTAGGTGGTTGTAGGCAGATCTTATTTCATGGATTGTCTAATATAGCTGGCTAGGTAATAATAGAATAATGATGTTTATACCATATTTAACAATATTTTAGTCCAATTTAATAGTAGAATACATTACTCTCCTTTCCTTCTCATTTTTATCCTTTTTTTGTTCATCTTTGCATATTCTTCCCCCCAGAGGTCTGTAGGCAGATGTCTTGTTATGGATTGACTAATATAGCTGGCTATTTAATAATTAAATAATGATGTTCATACCATATTTAACAATATTTCAGCCTAATCAAATAATAGAATACATTACTCCCCTTTCCTTCTCATTTTTATCCTGTTTATGCATCTCCTTCCTTGTAGGAGGTTGTAGGCTGATCTCATCTCATGGCTGGGCAAATATAGCTGGCTTAGTAATACTAAAATAATGCTGTTTATGCTATAGTCAACAATCTTTCAGTCCAGTTGCATAATAGAATACATTACTCTCTTTTCCTTCTCGTTTTTATCCTGTTTATGTATCTTCTTCCTTTGTGTGGCTTTAGGCAGATCTTATTTCATGGATTGTCTAATATAGCTGGCTATGTAATAATAAAATAATGATGTTTATACCATATTTAACAATATTTAAGTCCAATCAAATAATAAAATACATTACTCTCATTCCCTTCTCGTTTTTTTTTGTTCATCATTGCATATTATTCCTTCCAGGTGGCTGTAGGCAGATCTTTTCATAGATTGTCTAATATAGCTGGCTATGTAATAATAAAATAATGATGTTTATACCATATTTAACATTATTTCCAGTCCAATCAAATAATAGAATTCATCACTCTCCTTTCCTTCTCATTTTTATCTCTTTATGCATCTCTTCCTTCTAGGTGGCTGTAGGCAGATCTCATTTCATGGATTGTCGAATATAGCTGGGATAGTAATAATAAAATAATGATGTTTATACGATATTTAACAATTTATCAGCCTAATCAAATAATAGAATACATTACTCCCCTTTCCTTCTCATTTTTATCCTGTTCATGCATCTCCTTCCTTTTAGGTGGTTGTAGGCAGATCTTATTTCATGGATTGTCTAATATAGCTGGCTAGTAATAATAAAATAATGATGTTTATATATTCAACAATATTTCAGTCCAATCAAATAATAGAATACATTACTCCTTTCCTTCTCATTTTATCCTTTTTATACATATCCTTCCTTTTAGGTGGTTGTAGGCAGATCTTATTTCATGGATTGTCTAATATAGCTGGCTATGTAATAATAAAATAATGATGTTTATACCATATTTAACAATATTTAAGTCCAATCAAATAATAAAATACATTACATCCCTTTCCTTCTCATCTTTATCCTGTTCATCCTTTGCATATTCTTCCTTCCTTTAGGTGGTTGTAGGCAGATGTCTTCTTATGGATTGTCTAATATAGCTGGCTATGTAAAAATAAAATAATGATGTTTATACCATATTTAACAATTTTTCAGCCTAATCAAATAATAGAATACATTACTCCCCTTTCCTTCTCATTTTTATCCTGTTCATGCATCTCCTTCCTTGTAGGTGGTTGTAGGCTGATCTCATTTCATGGATTGTCTAATATAGCTGGCTTAGTAATAATAAAATAATGATGTTTATACCATATTTAACAATATTTCAGTCCAGTAAAATAATAGAATACCTTACTCCCCGTCCCTTCTCACTTTTTATCCTGTTTATGCATCTCCTTCCTTTTAGGTGGTTGTAGGAAGATCTTATTTCATGGATTGTCAAATATAGCTGGCTTAGTAATAATAAAATAATGATGTTCATGCTATATTTAACAATATTTCAGTCCAGTCGAATAATAGAATACATTACTCTCCTTTCCTTCTTGTTTTTATCCTTTTTTTGTTCATCTTTACATATTCTTCCCCCAGAAGGCTGAAATCAGATCTCATTTCATGGATTGTCTAATATAGCTGGCTATGTAATAATACAATAATGATGTTTATACCATATTTAACAATATCTTAGTCCAATCAAATAATAAAATACATTACACCCCTTTCCTTCTCATTTTTATCTTGTGTATGCATCTCCTTCCTCCTAGAAGGCTGTAGGTAGATCCCATTTCATGGATTGTCCAATATAGCTGGCTATGTAATAATAAAATAATGATGTTTATACCATATTTAACAATTTTTCAGCCTAATCAAATAATAGAATACATTACTCCCCTTTCCTTCTCATTTTTATCCTGCTTATACATCTCCTTCCTTTTAGGTGGTTGTAGGCAGATTTCATTTCATGGATTGTCTAATATAGCTAGCTAGGTGAAAATAAAATAATAATGTTTATACCATATTTAACAATATTTTAGTCCAATCAAATAGTAGAATACATTACTCTCCTTTCCTTCTCGTTTTTATCCTTTTTTTGTTCATCTTTACATATTCTTCCCCCCAGAAGGCTGTAGGCAGATGTCTTCTTATGGATTGTTCAATATAGCTGGCTATGTAATAATAAAATAATGATGTTTACACCATATTTACCAATAATTCAGTCAAATCAAATAATAAAATACATTACATCCCTTCCCTTCTCGTTTTTATCCTGTTCATGCATCTCCTTCCTTGTAGGTGGTTGTAGGCTGATCTCATTTCATGGATTGTCTAATATAGCTGGCTTAGTAATAATAAAAAAATGATGTTTATGCTATATTCAACAATATTTCAGTCCATTAAAATAATAGAATATCCACGTGTGAGTAGTGCCTATAAGAGCATCACACTCGAGATTGGATGAGAATGCAATGAGCTGATAGATTTTTATCTTTTCTTTCCAAGGGTGATGCCCACATGAGCTCTAGGCTTGTGCGTGGGTAATGAGAAAAGAGATGATGAGAGATGACGACTGTTTTAGGCAGTCGAAACCAACGGCTTTTCGTCTCCTCCGATGAAAGACGGGAAGTGGCCATTTTTATCAGAATCCGTTCCCTCAACTGTATTCGATCTAGGAACCTTTGGATTATCAGACAGGTGCTTATCGCCCTCGGCCACGCGGACCACTCCAAATCTACTATCTTCATACATACATACCACTGATAAAAGACTATATACCAGTAACATGCTTTAAGCTCTATGACTGTATGCTCTCTAGTGGATCCCTTTTTTTCACTTGTTCATTTTATTATTATTTTTTCAAGTTAATTTATTACAGTATTAATTTTCCACTGTCATTTTCCATTGTCAGTTGTAGCCTAATGCGTTTCACATAACTTGAGATATTATCTAATTTCATTTTGTTCCAGCGTTTTTTATGAATGGCAAATGATGTTTAGTTCCTCCATCCAGAACTGCAAATTAGTTTTTCTCATTTTTGCCCCATCATTCTGCCTTGTAAACTGCGACAATGAGTTTTTTGATTGGGTCGATGAGAAGGGGAATATTATCTCCTATGATATTCAACGCCAATGTGAGTAGACATTATATTTAATACATAACTTACACATTTTATTTTAATACATATAATATGCCTCCAATAATATCTTATAAATGAAAAGAGTTTTGTGCCCGACTTTGGAAAGTTCGTGGAGAAGTTTGAGTGGACCGATTTTGATGCGGTTTGCGCCAAAAGAAAGATATATGAGAAATTGAATTTTTGCAGACTCTATTTGTTTTTCATAAATATAATAATTTTAAATGAGAGACATTCGATGAAAACCAAAAATAGTTACCTGTGGCACTACATTTTGGCATAAAATGTACCAAATTATCAAACACTTTGAGATTGTGAAATGCCACGCATATAGATAGCAGCTTAGAAGATAGAAGCTAAAAGTAGTACAGTGACTATAAATAGTCGTCTGTACAAGGTAGGATTTCTTTGATTTTATTGAGCTGCTGTCAGCTGCAGATAGTCAAAATAGCAAATACTTAAAACTAAGAATTTTAGAAAATTCTAATGAGCGGCGCTTTGCGCTGCACGGGGTGAACTCGTATCATATTATCTTAATCTTATAATACGATCAGTAAGTTTTGTTCATTTTCTTGTATAAATATGTGTAAAAAGCTATGAATTCTATTAGTATACTCAGATAAAAAAAATTAAATGAACTGTATTCAGTGTTCAAATATTGGAACATTTTTTTTTCCAAGAATCGTGACATTTTTCAATACAATGAGATACTCTACTGGTGTTGATTGCTGAACAATCTTAAACTAAAAATAATTTTTCGTTAACAACCGAAACTAAAATTTAGTTTAATATTTAATATCATTGTTTCAATAAATCTGTGTTAGTGTCGTAGTAACAACTTTAAAGAATACCTTATTGAACCATTTCAGCTTGCTCTCAAATAATTCAGCCAAATATCCTTTCAATTTCTCAGAGAACATAATGTGAATAATTATTAAAAAATTTAAATACACTCAATAGAAATTTGTTCTTATTCTATAGCAGATAGTAGGTTGTGGGTTACACATTCATAATTCAGCCAAATATTTCTTGCGAATCTTGTAAAAAAAAATTAAGAATAGGCCTAATGTTATTGAAAGATAGTAGGTTGTGGGTTACACATTATAATTCAGCCAAATATTTCTGAAATCTTGTAAAAATAATAATTGGAAATAATGACAAAATTCATTTGATAAAATACGTTTTGAGGCCTATTGTGTTGCAGATGATGACTACTTGAAAAGTAACTTAAACAGTACAGAAGACCCTTATTCGTCTTGGATGCATGAAACATTCATTTGTTTCAACACACCGATATCGGATTGCTTGCTGCAAACGAAATCGTACGACAATTATACGATAGAAGACGAGCAAAAGGGTGGGAAGCAACATTTTAGTGAAGAAGAAGAAGAAGAAGAAGAACCACAATGGAAAACCAATAATGGAAAACCACAAGAGAATGGGAAACCTCATAAAAATAACAAGAATGAAGAACAAAGCAAAGATGAAAAACTAGAGAATGTCGAAAAGGAGGATAGAAAAATTCGCCATCTTTTCACTGACAGTTATGCTCTCAGAAATTTCAAAGAATTTAACAATTTAATCACAAAAGATTTGAAACTTCTGCTGCTGTTGGTTTACGAGAAACTGGACTTGAGAAATTTGATCAAATTGTTTCAAAATGCAAGGAATTTGGAAACGTTGCTGTATTTTACAAACACTACTGGGCCGATTATTGACATTCCTGAAGACTCGAATTTGGAAGAATTTGAAGTAGTATCTAGCCTGGATTATTTATACTTGTGCGGTGAGTATAGTCCTAGATATCATTAAAATATATACTTATTCAGCTCAAATTCATTTTTCCAATATATTCACTACTTGTTAATTTATTTATTACACATAGTTAGTTTAATAATTTATTACACCTATAAGCTAAGGCTTTATAAAGACGTGTTTATAGAGTCTACTATAAGCTAGCTGAAGACATTTATGATATTTATTATATGTAGTTAAGAATTTGAGTATATTTATGTCTTTCTGTTTTGTTCGTGAGAACTACAATGATAGTTCCACGCAATGAAGTATATCATTTCGTTAATAATTTATGACGTCTTGACGTTGTAATGCATAATATATGCATATATGCATTATGCAATATACGTATATGCATAATATATGTTCTCATAATTATGTGCTACTACAATAAAGTTTTTATATTTTATTTATGAGTAATTTTTTCAATGCACCATAATAATTAATGTTGAATGATAATCCAAATATAAGTTATGAATAATAATCATGTAGGCCTATTCAATTGGTAGTAATATTGAATAAGCAATATCTCATGATTCCTCCCATTTATAATGTATTGATCGACTTGGAGGCTATTATTCACATTGGTAAACGTATTTATCATCGTTTAAATTTCGGCTTTGTTTTTATTTCATAATTTTGTTTTTGGTAGTAACATTGAATAAGCAATATCTCACGATTCCTCCCATTTATAATGTATTGATTGACTTGGAGGCTATTATTCACATTGGTGAACGTATTTATCATCGTTTAAATTTCGTCTTTGTTTCCATTTCATTATCTATTTTTTTCTGTGACAGGAACATTCAATCCTTCAACGGCGAGCTTAATTCAAATATTGAAGCCAAAATTTCTAAGCACAAAGTACCTGGAAAGTGAATATGGTAAGTTTAGTGTTGCTGAATGCAATATTATTCTTTTAGTTTATTGGACTATTATATATGTATTATCAGGTTTATATATATTATTAGGACTATAATATATATATATTATTGGGTTTAGTTTATTGAAGAGAAACATCGAAAGTCTCGGCAGTGAAATATTCAACGGAACACTCAGCAATGATTTGATAACAGGTTATTTATTAATCAACAAAAAGTTATTAAAATTCACATTACAGTAAATATTGAAAGTACAGTAGCTTCTTTATTGTTGAATACTGCCAAAGTCTAAGCTCCATGTCCCTGACGGCTGAAGAGTAGAGGCGAAGCTAGAGGAGGCTACTATAAAATACACTACAAAAACGGTTTTCGATTACGTTTTGCATTCCTCCCAGGGACACGGAGCTTATAGACTCGGGCATTAGTAGTGCAGTTGCAATTATTACCGTGCAATTGAGTTATTGAGTGGTTCATTGTATCATAGATAACAGATTAGAATTAATAGATAGATTAAATAATAGATAGATTAACTACTATCTCTTATCTATTATTGTATATTTAACTGCGAAGGGACTTTCTGATCACTCTGTATTACCATAGACTGAGACTAAACATATATGTGGTTAGTCTATGGCATTATATTTTATCATTATTTTACTGTCCAACATGATTAATATTCCAGATGAATGAGGCACTTACTTGATATTATTTGTTCTGATAATTTCATTCTCATCTTTTAATAGTACTAAGAAGATTTTTGTTCATTTTTTTATTATAAATTTTGACGTATTCCTTTCAGATTTATCGATTTTTCAATACTTACCACCAGGCACATTCACAGAAATTGAACTAGGACGGTACACCAAATACTCACCAGACGTTTTCAATTTCCTATACTTGCAGAATATCGAGAAACTCGGCATGGCCAAATCGTATTTGAAAGAGATTCCTCAAGAATTAACGCATTTGGGACGCACTTTGAAATATTTGAGTTTGGCTTCCAACGATCTGTCCTCAATAAACCACGATACAAAATTTCCAAAAGTGGACGCTTTGCTTGAATTGGATTTACGATTTTGTCAGCTGAAATCATTAAATTCGGACTTCTTCGATCAGTTACCCTCACTGAAATCAGTTTCCTTGTCAGGAAATTCTCTCCTTCAATTCAACCACCAAAACAATCTGAACTTCTTAAGAAACGATTTTGTGTATTTGGATTTGAAATTGAACCCCTACAGTCATATTATCAGCTTGAAGTACAGCAGTTCAGAGTTGAGAGGATTCTCCAATCCTGAAGGTTTTTTTCTCGATTTATCCTACACGTATTTCAAAAGGTGTAAATCGGACTCAAAGTACTTCGAACAAAGTGTGACGCACTTATCAATCATCAACTCTGTCAGCTGTTTCAAAAAGCTCAACTTCACCAATCTAATAAATCTTGAAGCTGTAGATGCAAGCTACAATATTGCTTCAATCAGATCTCCATCGATTGTTGGCGAAGAAATCGACCACTTTTTCAAACGAATTTCAAATGTAAGAGTTTTATTGTTCAGAGAAAATCATTTGAAACGAGGTTTACTATCAAAACCGCATTTATTTGAAACAGATTTCAAATCTCTAGAAGTTCTACACCTGGGTGGAAACGACTTGGACGCGATTCCCTACCATTTATTTCAAATTCCCTCACTAAAAAGTCTGAATCTATCCAGCAATTCTATAAAAAGATGGAATCACCCGTTGTTGGGGAATAATCAGGATTTAGATTTGAAAGTGGATCTTTCAAGCAACAAAATAACATGGATCACAAAGGCAATGGAGCAGGACTTCTACAGGTTCAAAGAGATCAATTTGAAGGATAATGTTTTGCAGTGTAATGCGCAATTGCAGAGATTGGTATGTGCTACCCAGAGTGGGTCTACTAATGAAACATTGAAAATTCTAAATATGGAAGAGACAACTTGCTTTCATATGGTGTTAAATCAGTTGGTCACTCTTGAACAACTCAGGAAAAAGGAAAATTGTCAACGTAGCAGTGCCGGTAAATACTTTCATTTTTCTTTTCATTAATAACTTAATGAGCTATCTTATATCTATTCACAGATAAAAATTCACAGAAAGACAGAAACTATTTAAAAATTCACATCTATTCACAGAAACTTAATTGTAATGAATAACTATGATTAAGGGCTCCTTGCTAATTTCTCATTAATTTACTATGACAGTTCAAGAGTAATCAAGCATCCATTAGTAAGGCTAGGCGTACACCGGTTAGTCAAGACAAGACAAGATGAGTTTAGTCACAGTACTTTACATAGTTGCTTATGAAGCAACACACAGCGATTAGTCATTGCATCGGTGTGTGCTGCTTCATAAGCAGCTATGTGAATTATTGTCACTAAACGTGACTTATCTCGTCTTGTCTTGTCTTGACTAACCGGTGTACGCCTAGCCTAACTCTTACGTAATTCAAGTATTTTGGATGAATTTACTAATATTAGTTCACATTTCAAGCATACATTCCAAGAATTACCTGTTACCTTATCATATTATTGATTGAAATAACTATTCAATGCCTAATTTATCCACAAAAAATTAACTAAAAATATTAAAACCATTGCTTCCAGCATTTCTTCTGAGTGAAAACCCCAAGGAAACATCCAGTTACAATTATTTTAACACACAATTATTGTGGATACTGGGAACAATATTCGTATGCCTCATACTGTATGCTGCCTGGAATTGGAACAGCCTTTATCGCGACAATGACAATCTCTACTCGGTCTCCAAGAATCTACAACTAGCTGCCTATCTTCCAAGATTCACAAAGAAAAAAGAGAGTTTCTTCTTCAATTACCGCTACGATGTGTTCGTGTCCTATGCTGGAATCGACAGAGACTGGGTTATCGACAGACTGGTTCCGAATTTGGAGACTGATTCTGGAATAAGAATCTGCTTACACGAACGAGATTTCCAGGTGAATACTTCAAATTCTAATTCAGATTGGGTGTTTCATTGAATTTTAGACGTCTTGTTAGAATAAGAAAAAGGCGGCTTCGCACCAGACATGAGTAGCACGGCGTACTGCCATTGATTTTAGATTTTTTTCTATCTAAAATCAATGGTACTACGCAATAAACGTATGGCATAGCCCCCTTCAAACTACTGTAGTTTAAAGCCCCCTGCTGTAGTTTATAGCCCCCTCTCAACTACTGTAGTTTAAAGGGGGCTATGCTTATAGTCTACACTGTGTGGCCGTCTTTTTTCTGTTTTACAGGAGTTGCAAAATTTCTCGGAACAGGCCAAAGCTTTGAAATGTTCTCCCGTTGAATGTTTAAATTGAATTTTTATTGAAATATATTTATTATCAAAAACAAAATACATGCAAATAAATTTGAAAGAAGTAAGACAATATATATACATGAATATGTATATTGAACATCTTGAACGAGTCTATTATTCTTATGTTATGATTTGTAGAAACACAAGTAAACAAAAAAATTGAATTCCATAAAGTGGGATTTTAATTTCGAAAGCAGAAAGCCCAGAAGTGATAAGAAGTAGTTATATTTATCAGTTCCCTGAATAATTTATTAATGCTATAAAACTAATTCAGATAATATTAATCTGTATATCTGTATTTCTGTGTATCAAATAATAATTCCTGTGTGGTTTTCTGTGTTTGTCTTTTTTCTGATCTATTGGATTTCTGTAGTGTATAAATCTCGCTTCAGATTTCTATTTTTTTCAAATAATGAATTTATTCCCATCCAAAGAAAACAAACACAAATATAAAATATAAGTTTTGAATGCAAATCTAAAACATTAAGTGGCCACTACAGTATAGGAAATCAATATAATAGTTACTTTATACTCCAGAAATCCAATAGATCAGAAAAAAGACAAGCACAGAAAACCACACAAGAATTGTTATTTGATACACAGAAATACAGATATACAGATTAATATAATCTGAATTAGTTTTATAGCATTAACTTATTCAGGGAACTGATCAATTTTAGCCTATATGTTACATTAACCACTTATCACTATCATCATAGTATACTCATTATACTACTGATATTGTTACATTGATCACTTCTCAATATTATCTAAAGCTAGATTTGTACCATTTAAGAAGTCCAGTAGAACAGAAAGAAGGCAAACGCAGAAAACTACACAATAATTATTACTTCATATGCAGTCAAATAATGTTATTTTATCTAGTTACTTTAACTTTATTAAATAATAGTTACTAATCCAGTTACTTTAACTGAAAAAATAATAATAAAAAGTTCAGCCCCAATCTCCTTGAAACCAAGGAAAACTAAAAAAAAAACATTTTCCAAGTAATATTCTGCAATAATTCAAGTATTCAATAGTAATAGTTACTTTAATCTTATTAGATAATAGTTACTAATTCAGTTACTTTAACTGAAAAAATAATAATAAAAAGTTCAGCCCCAATCTCCTTGAAACCCAAGGAAAACTGTAAGAAAAAAATGTTTTTCCAAGTAATATTCTGCAATAATTCAAGTATTCATTTTCAAGTATTCTAAGTAATAATTCTTTCTTTTTTTCGTGTGTTTAACAGATTGGCATGGGTATAATGGAGAACATAGTGGAGTGCATAGACCAGAGCCAGTGCCTGCTGTTAGTGATCAGCAAGTCGTTTGTGAAAAGCAACTGGTGTCTGTTCGAAATGAACCTGGGCCAGTACTTCACCATCGAATCCAACAAACCGAATGTGATCTTGGTTCTGCTCGAGGAAATACCGAGAAAAGTTCGACCGAAAGTGCTCAGCTATCTAATGCAAACGCGCACCTACATAGAATGGCCGAAATATGCTGAACTTGATCAGGAAACTGAGTTTTTTCAGAGATTGACAAAAGCTTTGAATAGTATTAGAGTTTGATACATTGGCTAATTTGATCAATAAATGCAAAACTATCATAGGATAAATTGTATTGTTTGGTTTTGTATTTGGGTGTAATTATTGTTTACGATTATTTCATACCTGAAATTATAGAAAACTGAGTTTATTCACAGATTAATAAAAGCTTTGAATAGTTTTAGAGTTTGATATTGAGTGGTTTGATCAATAAATGGAAAAAATACATAGAATAAATTATTGTATTGTTTGGTTTTGTATTTGTGTGTATGTAATTATTGTTTACGATTATTTCATACCTGAAATTATAGAAAACTGAGATTATTCACAGATTAATAATAGCTTTGGATAGTTTTAGAGTTTGATATTGAGAGGTTTGATCAAGAAATGCAAGAATATCATAGAATAAATTATTGTATTGTTTGGTTTTGTATTTGGGTGTAATTGTTTACGATTATTTCGTACATGAAATTATAGAAAACTGAGTTTATTCAGAGATTAATAAAAGCTTTGAATAGTATTAGAGTTTGATACATTGGCTAATTTGATCAATAAATGCGAAACTATCATAGGATAAATTGTATTGTTTGGTTTTGTATTTGGGTGTAATTATTGTTTACGATTATTTCGTACCTGAAATTATAGAAGACTGAGTTTATTCAGAGATTAACAAAAGCTTTAAGTAGTTTAAGGCTAGGCGTACACCGGTTAGTCAAGACAAGACAAGACGAGATTGGTCACATTTAGTCACAGTAATTCAGATAGTTGCTTATGAAGCAACACACACCGATTAGTCATTGCATCGGTGTGTGCTGCTTCATAAGCAACTATGTGAATTATTGTGACTAACTGGTGTACGCCTAGCCTAATACTTTAAACTAAATTACATTCTTTTTTAATTACATTCTAATTACAAATCACATTCAAAGAATTACATTGTTTTTTGTCGTGTGACCAGAGCAGGGGCAGACTGCCAGGCAGGTAACCTGCCTGGAATCGGTAAGTAACCTGAACGGCAGGTAACCTGAACGTCTACGCTGGAATCGTGAAATCCAGCCATAAACACTAGTCGACTGGCAACGTGTGACAGCGACATCAGAATAGATAGATAGATAGATAGATAGATAGATAGATATAGATAGATAGATAGATAGATAGATATGAATAGATAGATAGATAGATAGATAGATAGATAGATAGATAGATAGATAGATAGATAGATAGATAGATAGATAGATAGATAGATAGATAGGATAGATAGATAGATATAGATAGATAGATAGATAGATAGATAGATAGACAGATAGATAGATAGATAGATAGATAGATAGATAGATAGATAGATGTAGATAGATAGATAGATAGATAGATAGAAGATAGATAGATAGATAGATTAGATAGATAGATAGATAGATAGAAGATAGATAGATAGATAGATGGTGATAGACAGATAGATAGATAGATAGATAGATAGATAGATAGATGATAGATAGATAGACAGATAGATAGATAGATAGATAGATAGATAGATGTGATAGATAGAAGATAGATAGATAGAAGATAGATAGAAGATAGAAGAAGAAGAAGATAGAAGATAGAAGAAGAAGAAGAAGATAGAAGAAGGATAGAAGAAGAAGAAGAAGAAGAAGAAGATAGAAGATAGAAGATAGATAGAGAAGATAGATAGATAGATAGAAGATAGAAGAAGAAGAAGATAGAAGAAGATAGATAGAAGAAGAAGATAGAAGAAGATAGATAGATAGGAAGAAGAAGATAGAAGATAGAAGATAGATAGAAGAAGAAGAAGAAGAGAAGATAGAAGAAGAAGAAGAAGAAGAAGATAGATAGAAGAAGACAGATAGAAGAAGAAGAAGAAGAAGAAGAAGATAGAAGATAGATAGAAGAGATAGATAGAGAGCGGAATCAAGAAGATAAGAGTGAGTATTTATATCAACTCCATCATGCGTGGTGATGGTTACAATCCCAGACAAGCACGCGTTCAGTTTCCACAAACTAGAATTGAACAAACATCTTTAGAGAAATTCGTGTAGCATGAATGAAGGTTAGGAAGTTTGTACTCAAATGACAGAGTAGGCTGAGGAACGACAATGAGTGGGTGGAGTAAGTAGAGAGAAGAAGAAGAAGAAGAAGAAGAAGAAGAAGAGGAAGAAGAAGAAGAAGAAGCAGGAAGGAGAAGAAGAAGAAGAAGAAGGAGGAAGAAAAAAGGAAAAATAAGAAAGAGGAGAAAGAAGGTGAAGGAGAAAAATGTTTTATTTTAAGAAAGTGTGCAAGAATTAGCGGAGAAAGAGAAAGAGTAAAAGGTAAATGAGAAGGATTAGGACAAGGAATGAGAGAAGGAGAAATATGAGAATGAGGAATTGGATGGTAATAAGAAGGAGGAGAATATGAAGGAAAGCGGAGATGATGAAAACAGAAACAAGAAGAGCAAGAACAAAAAACTGAAAAAGAAGAAGAGGAGGATGTGAAAGCTTCCTACCCACCCTTTGTGCTGAGATGCGATCGCGTGGGTTTGTTGGAGTTTGCGCAGACGTTGACAATTTTCCGGCCGATGAAAATCGGCGCTCAGTGAGTTTTCCGTGAGCGTTGTGCGTGGTTTGCGGCTTTTCCGACTTAATTCCGAGGTAAGACTTACCGCTTCTAACAAGTTTTCAAAAAGAAAATTGTTTTAAAAGTTAATTTTACTCTCATAAGTGTTGGTTGATGGATTGGATTAATATTATTGAAAAGCATTCAATAGTTTTCAACTTATGCCAGGTGACTCACAGTTTTTACAAGAAAATCAATTGAAACTTCTTTTTTATTCTTCTACAAGTCAGCGATAAAATAAGATTGTTTCCCGAGATCGCTTGCAAATTGATTGGCAAATATCAAGATTTTTTAATCGTAGCAAAACCTGAACATAATTACCTGACATTTGAAAGACAATACATGTACAGGGTGACGCAAAAAGAACGCATGGATTTGAGTAGGATAGTATCAGTGGAGTGGAGCTGCCTGTGACCGCCGAGCGACACCATTCTATATGTACTATCAAGTTTCAGTAACAATGGCGCAATTGACCTTGCAACATCGCATATTTGCTGTTGAACAATATTTCAAATAGAATAAATCTGCAATCGTCGTTCAACGGAACTTCAGTAGAAAGTTTTAAGCCGAGCGTATTGGCATGTGATTCTTCTTCACTTGAAATTTGAAGACTGCAATACATGGAATAAATTTCTGCTGAATCAAAACTCATTATTTAGTTAGTCTATCGCAATATTCAACTTACTGATTGAACATACGATTGTGGTTTGCACTTGACTTCACTTCACAGAAGAGTTAATTATGTGTTGCTTCTTGTTCACTTACTATATATAAACATGATTCATATAGATTTACTATGAGTAAGGAAGTGAAGTAAAACCAAGCTTTTGTTAGTGAAGTGAAGCAAGCCAGCACCACAATACCAGGCCCCAATGAAAGAGACCAATGTAGAGAAAATTAAATTGAATGATTTTCACTCATCTTTTTCTCATATTCACTTATTTCATTAGAAAATGAAGTTATTTGTGGTAAACCATAAAATAGAACAATCTTCCCTTATTGTTTAAGAAGATCTCAGAAGAAAAGTGGCAAGATTCAGATTCATTAAATCACGAGGAATTAGATAGATAGATAGATAGATGATAGAAGATAGATAGACAGATAGATAGATAGAAGATAGATAGATAGATAGATAGATAGATAGATAGATAGAAGATAGATAGATAGATAGATAGATAGATAGATAGATGATAGATAGACAGATAGATAGATAGAGAGAGAAATTTATTACTTCTTGATTTTGCTGATGACCGTAGAGTACAATGACAAAGAAATTCTATCAAATGCTATTAGATGGCTATCTAATGCCAAGCGTCAATTTAAATGAATGTGAGTATACATAATTTTACTAATACTTTTCACATTTTCATTCATTCCAAAAAGAAAAGTGAAGAGACTCGTGATGGACCAAAGACCATGATATACATAGACCAATCTTCCCTTATTATTTCGTTTCGGAAGCGTTCTTCTCTATTTTAGGCTATAGTGAATCCCTTTACATGTCTAATAAACCGGATCTCAATCAGTTTCCTGGACATGTAAAGTGGATGTAGAGTGATGCACTAGAAAAGATCGCTTTTGAAACGAAGCAATAAGGGATGAATGTGGAAAAATACTGCTCATAAAAAAAATCAGAAGCTTCAAAGAAAAATTTGAGTATTGTTGAATAAAGTTTCAACAACTTGTTACTAAAACACGTACCGTAGACTACATGAAAAATAATCAGGAGCTACAAAGAAAAGTTGAAAAGTTTCCAAAACTGAAAGTTTCAACAATACAATCACGTACAAAGATGTCCACGATGGATCAATCACCTACTCGTCATCTTGTCAATTACATTCACTGAGCGTGATCACTGCAGTGTGAACCAGCCTTAAACTACCACAGACACATTAGCATACGACTAAGCCCGTCACACACGTGGGCGGTATCCTAGGGGTATAGAGTAAATATACCACTGAATCCTATACGCTTTGGGTGGAAACCGATATAAGTGTGACAACACCCTTTGCAGATCACAGGACATGAGTGTAACGTGTTAGTAGTTACATGTGTGTAAATAATTGCGTTGAACATGTGTGTAACATGTAGTACATGTACTTCAACTCGTGTGTAAAGGACCCCTTCAAACGTTCGATTCCCCTCAAGTCGTGTCGTTATCTTCATTCAAAGGTAACTTGACTTGAAAGACACTAGAAGACACTAGAAAGGCATTAGAAAGCATTGCAAATCGTAGAGTAGATTTTTTAGTAAGACAGCTGAATCAAAGCATTCTAATAATCATTATAATTATTTTATTTTATTTTCGGCTTCAAGATTTCAAGTGAAATTTAATATTTTCAGAATTATTCTACTAATATTTTTGGCTTTTATATCGACCTTTTAAAATTCGAAATTTATAACTTACAGTTTTTAACTTTGGAAGTGAAAATTTGTGATAAATAGTGAATATAAACATAATCTTCATTTGAAATCGTTACCAAAATTAGGAAAAAAAAGACGTTTTGGACTTTGTGTCATCCTATGTTTTCATCCTATGAGTTAATTTTGTACTTTCTCGAATAAATAAATAAATAATTACCGTACAACAGCAAATGAACGTTTCCATACCTAAAATTTCAGAAGTAGTACTACAAAAATACTTATAATTTATTCACTTCATACTGGAATACCTATCACTTATCATACCTATTGTTTCACAAGTCAAAGCTTTGCTAAAGATTCAACTAGAATTTGAAAAAGGGGATTAAAATACACCTATCTTCAAGGTTTTTGATTCAGAAGCCAATTTGCACTTATTTTGAGATAGGGTGAGGTCAAATTATTCTTTCAGCTACCTTCACCTTTCTCCCACCCTTATTCAGCCTCTTCCGTTGTCAAATCTCGAGGAAAAATATACAAACTCATAATCAAAGGAAGCTTGTTAACTAAAACAGGGAAAGGCTATCATTAGAAGCAGTTGTCTGAATAGGGTGCAAGAAATCGCATAATTGGGGCTCTCTTTTGATCTAAGAATAACGTTGTTTTTATCATAAGAGCCTTCAATTTAACACAAACTTAAAAAGTGGAGATTAGGATCTTTGTTCAATCTCAATCTATTATGACTTATATTGATCTACATGTTCTCAGAACCTACAATACTTGTGGGCGTGGTCAAAACCATATCTAAATATCATATTCAAATTGTCCAAAAGTCCTAGTCACCAGCTGCCATTTTGTTTTCACTTATTATTTTTATCTCAATAATGGTGAACATATGGAATTGAACTTCGCAACATTTATGACAACTAGACAAAGCTACAAAAAACATTATGACAATTTTTTTTCATAAAAATGGCGGCTATTAGTTTGTTTTGAATAAGAACTGTTGATAATACGAAATTTTAGACACGGTTAGTAACATTTACAAATTAAAACCTTATTTGTTAAGATTGGACCAATATTTACCGATAAGCTTTAGTAGATGAACGCCGATAATTTGCACCCATTTTACCGTCTTGTACCACACAAAATGATCTAAAATCGCTTTAAAATAACAATGTTAGACTGTTGCATTTTTGTAACAGACTTCATCCGCAAGCCCAGGATGCACTGCAGCTCAGCGTATCACTAAAGTTGCCATATCTCAGTCAATATTGGTCCAATCTTTAACAAATAAGGTTTCAATCGATTTGTAATTAAATTTACTAAAAACGTTATTCTTATAAAAATTTTCGTATTATCAACGGTTTTAATTATTCCATAATAAAGCTATGCCATATCTCACTCAATATAGGTCCAATCTAACAAATAAGGTTTAAATCGATTTGTAATTAAATTTACTAAAAATTATTTTTGTAAATTTTCAATATCAACGGTTTTGAGTTATTTGAAAAATTTCAAATGGCTGCCATTTCGTTTTTGGATTTGAAAATTGTCGTACTTTTTTTGTAGCTTTTCTAGTTGTCATAAAATGTTGGTGAAAGTTTCACTCCATATGTTTCACATTGAGATAAAAATAATAAGTGAAAACAAAATGGCAGCTGTGTGAGAAGGACTTTGGACAATTAGGTTATGATATTTAGATATGGTTTTGACCAGGAACAATGCCTAGAGTATTGGTAGGAGTTCTGAAACATCCTGTAGGTTGATCACATATGACTTATATTGATATTGATCAAGTTGGTCAGTTACCATGCAATAATTTATCATTTAAGTCATGATTTTATTCAATACAAATAAGATTTTATTCGGTTCAATTAAAAAAATTTTCCATCTGGCATCATGGCATTTCATGAAAATGCTTCTTTCTCTGAGATATTGCTATCATCGAAATAGACTAAATTAAATTCAAAGTTAATCGATTTTGTTTCAATACAAAATATTAAAGAAGATTTCATTTCATTGCATCAATGTCCAAAGAATGAATCTCTGTGACAGCAATGTGAATTTGACTAAATCTCGTCTCGTCTTTTTTGACTGTACACCGCCTTATTTGGACTGTATTTTAAGCATCGCATTATTTTTATTAGTATTTTGAATGCTAAATTCTCGGACATCTCGGGGAATTCGGGTTTTAAAGAGTTCAATCGATTAAAAATAGTGAACACATGAGCTAAATCAATGAGTATTATTGGCACAAACAAAACCATACTGTAACCTCACATTGAAAACTGATTAATAAATAACATTGATTTATGAAAAAAATTGTTTCTAGGAGTCATCTACACAATAAAGCGTATGACTTTTATATTTATCTTATCTTTATCAAGTCTTTCTCTTCAAATTCTCTTTTGAAAGATGTCAGATTCAGTGCCATATTATTATGATAATTTGTGAATGTATTGATAAATCAATTGAAAAGTATTGATTAGTCCATTTTGTAAGATATAACTCAACCAATGACATGCAATGTATTGTAGTAAACAAGCACACCCATAACGCAATCTCATTGGTTAGAGTAAAACAATGACATAGCCGCCATTTTGTAAGATGGAACAGTCTTAACCAATGACGTAGGCTAATAGTAACTCCCCTTGTAGTAAACAAGCACACCCATAACGCAATTTCATTGGTTAGTGCCAAACAGTGACATAGCTGCCATTTTGTAAGATGGAAAAGTCTTAACCAATGACGCAATAGTAACTCCCCTTAATTGTAGTAAACAAGCACATCCATAACGCAATCTCATTGGTTAGTGCCAAACTGTGACAATGCCGCCATTTTGTAAGATGAAACAGTCTTGACCAATGATGTAACAGTAACTTACAGATCAATGGCTGGCTTATTTATAGAATGGATATAGTAATTATTATTGCAAAATATGAATATGGTTGTTAAATACTCACGTGTTTGTAATAAAAATAAATAAATGAACAGTTCTTTTGAAAGTTACTTCCAATCTCTGAAATTGCTTTAATTCCTCTGATTTAGTGAACTGCGATGTATTTTCTTTCTTTTGTATTTCTACTTTTGTTTTTACTGAACATGTCAATAAGGCTAGGCTTGTAATGAACTTTGTGTCTGTGAGCATTTATATGTATGTGAATAAATAAATAATTTTTCAATAGACACCGATACAACCAATATGAAAACACAATACTGTATAGCCTATATAATCAAAACAATATACGATACGAACACAGAAATGAATCGTGATATTTATTGATTAAGTAGACAATTCCGAGAAAAAATAGAGAACATAATATGTTTCGAGAAAACTTTCCCGAGAGATTAATATTTATGCAACAAAACTCAGAAGTTGGTTGAAGGATTATTATGTCCGCCATTTTGAAGTCGTCAAATGCATATAATAATGTATATGATTTTGACGTTTACTAATCAGTTCAGTACAAGGTAATTTAAATACCTATCCCATTCACTCTGGTTCAGTATTACCAATGAATTCACATTAATTTCAAGTAATTAAGATGTTATGTAGATTTCTACATGCAATCAACCCCCTTAAACCGCTTAAACTCCCTTTCAAATAAAATTGATATAATATTTTGATTTCTACAAGCAATTAAACCCCTCTTAATTTAAGGGACTGACATAGAGAATCTGGGACTATGGAAAGGCAAAAATATTGAAGAGGAATAGAGTTAATGAAGATACAGGGATGATGTAGAGATGGTAGAATCTATGGAGAGGCTGCAATGGTTTAGATTCTTACTCCATTTCTCTCCATCATTTTCCATTATTTACTCTACCATTTCCAAGCTGAACAGTGTAAGCTACTTATCTCTCCCTCGGATGTATTAGGGGGGGTGAGAAAGAGGGGTTGTTCTCTGACGAGTTTTGAGCGTGTATTGGATTCATCCGAAAATTAAGTTCTCGTCGAATACTAGCTAGACTGTGTTTCGACAATATTATTATATTGTTTTGGTTTGTTTGTTCGCTTGTTTGTAGAATTTTGTTGGTTTGTTGTTGGTGAACCCAATGTTTTTGTACATTTGTGAATGTTGTTTTGCAGTGAACTGTTGTGACTTTGACAAGAGTGAAACAACCATATCACACAGCTCATATTTTGAATATTGGTGGAACTGTGGAAGAGACATAGTTGGTTATGATTGAGAGACCAGGGACGAAGAGTGAATATTAGAGATAGAAAATTAGATCATATTTGATTGCTTTCATGTAGCTTACAAACGTATTGGCTTGATTTATGGATTGTGTCAGTACAATATGTAGGTGATCAAATTATTCTAATAATATTGTGTAAAGCATCAACAAAGGAATAACCAAACTTACAATAAAATAGGGTACAAGATCGTAAAAAAGAGGGATCGTAAAAAATAAAACAATGAACAATTTATACTCAAATAATGTATTGTGTGCTTGTGTGAGGAAAATAACTTTAATTTTCATTTTCAATTTACCACTTACTTCATTGCTTCCTGAACTTCTCACAACAAAAAACAGATCATGGGAACATTTTGAACAAGAAATGGATTGTTGTAATAATTCTCCAACACAAAGCTAATATCCTATGCAAAGCACGTGTCAATTCGTATCTGGGAATACTCCCCTTGTAGTCTCTCTTACACCTCACTCTCTCACTCTCATTCTCTCTCACTTGCTCCGACTGTCTCTCTTCGCGAGAAGAGAGATTTTCTCGCCCACAGTGAATTTTCCGGGTCGATGATCGTCACCGGACGCGCTTTTCATCTACGATGAAAATTCCGCTTTCCCAAGTGGATGACGTCACAACCTGATTCATTCACTCACTTTGTCGTCATTGATCTTGATTTTTCTAGAATTTATTTCACCATTAATTGTTTATATTTATGTCACCCCTTATTTGTGCAAGTCCCTCAGCAATTAATGAGGATATAATGATAGAATTAGAAAATTAGGTGTACTAATACATTCTTCAAAAACAAGAAAACTTTCACAAAGAGATGTTATCGATACTTTATCATCCATAGAAATTATTCTCTATGAAATCTCCTATATTCTCCACGGGAATCTTCAAAATATTTGACTATTACTACTACTTTTCATACAACCTCTAGGCCCATTAGGATATTTGTTCTATTAATTATCATGTATCAATTTACTTTTAGAAAATTGCAATATCCAATTACTTTTTTCATCCATGAAGATTTTCTTCAATTAATGAGGAACTCCATTCAATACATTTTAATTTTTTTTTCGAAAACAATGTTGACAGTTCTTTAGTACTGGTATGAGCCCAAACAACATGGGTGTTTTTCTACATAAAAGTATATTATGTTTCTTTCAACTAAATCTTGATGGAACAAATAAAAACTTGAATCAAAACAACTCTACAACAAAATTCTGAATAAACATTTTTAGGGATCGAAGTCTATCAAAGTACACACTCAGAAGTATTATGTAAGTATTACATCTATAATAATAATAGAAGCGTTCGCATATTGCCTACAATATCGAATAAAATAACATGTAATTGAACAGCCGACTTTTAAAAGGTACTCGCACACGTCTAACTCAGTAAGCCACGATATGCATGTATAGGCTACTACATGACATATATTAATAATTGGCGTGTTTGGGTACTTTACGAGTCAGCTGTCCAATTCAAGGTTAATTTATTGGATGTAATTCGATGGGAAGTTAGTTAGTGTACAAACATCAGAATAAGTAACTTACTCTATTGAATTCTACTGTATTTTGAACAATGAGACTTCAAGATTTCTAAAGAGAAAACAATATAACAAACTTTAACTTTGAGAAATAAAACAGATCGCTCAACAGATGATGAATAGATTCAACCCAGGCGATGAAAAGGCTTGATGAGGCTGAGCAAAAGTTTCACTGGGTTCAATGAGGCCTCACATGAGAAATTGTTGTTTTTGTTCAAAATTTAACAGTACTCAGAGCCTCACATGAGAAATTATTGTTTTTGATGTTCATAGTTTAACAGTACTCAGACTGAAAGTTTCACAACTGGTGTAGAAAATTTGCTGCGACCCCATTGGACAATTCGGTTCAGGCAACGACCAATGACAGATAGCGAACTTGAACATTGGTTTTCCATTAACAAAAAGTCAGTTTACTACGTGATAAAACTTCATTCAACTTTTTTAGGCCTGTGGATTATAACACTAGTGGACTGTGAGCACTATCGATTTTCACTGTAAAATCCCGGTAAAAAATAACCTATAAAATGTGGGCTTCGTTGATTTCTGAAAGAAAATGGATGGTGATGGTGATTTTTTTCTGTTCTATTGTTTGTTGATAATAATATGGATGAACAGAGCAAATATTGATGGAAAAGGTGAAAGGTGGTTCAATACATGAATTTTTTTGGTTGAATCTTGTGTTGATAATGTGAGTTTACAGCAGAAATATTGATAAAAAATGTGAATAGATTTGAAACCCATGTGAAGAGATAATATTATATGGAACCATTTTCTCTGCGTTATATCCTAGATATCCTTTATATATTTTCACTATCCTTGTTATTAGATGGCATAGGGGTCATATAGTCTATCATATCATAGTCCAGATAAAAAGTGTATTGTGATACAGCCTACAGTGAAATCTGGAAAATATTTTTGAAAGAATTTTTGTATTTTATGGCGTTTCCTCGTTTTTATGGTTGAATACGAACAATGTTAGTTAAAACCTTGAAACGTGCTCCTATTTTATGTGTTAGTCCTAGTAACTATATGTGTATGAAATATCGATGCATAAAATCTGCTATGTATCACAGGCTTACAACATCCTCAATCCCGATTCCCTACTTTTTTTCTGACATATGTCAAGGACAAGAAATGGGGGAAGGAGAGTAGAGGAAGATAAGAAGAAGAAGAAGAAGAAGAAGAAGAAGAAGAAGAAGAAGAAGAAGAAGAAGAAGAAGAAGAAGAAGAAGAAGAAGAAGAAGAAGAAGAAGAAGAAGAAGAAGAAGAAGAAGAAGAAGAAGAAGAAGAAGAAGAAGAAGAAGAAGAGAAGAAGAAGAAGAAGAAGAAGAAGAAGAAGAAGAAGAAGAAGAAGAAGAAGAAGAAGAAGAAGAAGAAGAAGAAGAAGAAGAAGAAGAAGAAGAAGAAGAAGAAGAAGAAGAAGAAGAAGAAGAAGAAGAAGAAGAAGAAGAAGAAGAAGAGAAGAAGAAGAAGAAGAAGAAGAAGAAGAAGAAGAAGAAGAAGAAGAAGAAGAAGAAGAAGAAGATCTTGAGAATTCTTAGCAATTTACTCAATTTTTGCCTACCAATGGTGGGGGGGGGGGGTTTGGGGGTAGTAACCTGGTAACGCCTATGGATTTAACTGTAAACTGTAAACCTTGAATTCCTACCGTTGACAATCGGTCAAGTACCTTGGATGTATATTTGGTGTAAAAATCGAATTCGATATGAATGACTTTTTTTCTTGCTTTGTAACAGTAAGATCACTTTCCTTGTCGATAAATTCTTGCTCATTCATGAAAGATTTCGCCGACACAAAAGCGCAATGGGTGAATCAATAATAATCTAACGGTAAAGTTTGTGAAAGTTGTTGCTCCATTGATAAGTTTCGGTTCAACTTTGAATCTTCACGCTTGGATTCATTCATTATTATTTAATTTATCAAGCAAAAGTTACTGAACTGTTCAAGCATATAACTTCTTTTTCTTCATGGAATACTTCCAACTATGAGTATTTTGGAATATTATCTTTGAAGATTCTCAGATAAAAATAAACGTTTCGGAGAATCTAAGCATCAGTTTTATCTTTCCGAATTTTGAAGTAATAACTCTCAAAGTAATATGATTATAATTATAAATAGAAATTTTCTTCTTGGAAAAAATAACAAAGATAGTTAACGGAATAAAATGATTTAACTATATAGGAGGTGGAGACCTGAACATTTTTATTGCTTCATCTTTCACTTATATCAAAATATTCAGATCTGAGATTTCGAGGAATCTCGAGGCAGCCCAACCCCAACTATTACAAACTGACCAGCCAAAAAATTATTTCGAAAATCATCCAACTTGTTTTAACATCATCGATTTGATATTCAAAACTCCAACTGGCTACCCTTGAACCCTCTTACGAAAAAGTTCTGGTTATTTTTTGTGAAAGAAACTTTTGTTTTTGTTGTCAAATTCCTCCATGCAACTCTGACACTACCTTGAACCCAGTGACAAAGAGTTGTTGTTGAAAAATTCCTTTCTTCTGACAAATTGAGTGTCAATGTGTCAGACAAACATGTTTGGATATTTACATGTGTGTGATTTTATCAATTTGGACGCATCGTGAAGCGTGAGCTAGATGTCTGAACGGAGAAAAATGGTAATTTGTTTGAGGAAAAAATGATAATATTCGTTCTATTACAGCATAATCGATCAGTGGACCGCTAGGTCCGGTTTTTTCACAACCGGTAAAATAATGTGAGTATTGAATAGGAACCGGTATTTTTGACTATAAACACACATTGAGGAAACCGGCTCTACTAGGCTATTATTAATATTCGTGTGGCGCTTATTCAGGTGCAATTGCTCTTATCAAATTCTGTTAATGCTTTATTCGTAAGATATGTGCCTGAAATTTGTAGAACGGTATGCTGTGATACAATGTATTGCAACCCAAAGTATAGTTTTTTTGGTCAAAAAAGATTGATTCTCCACAGTATCATTTTTGACTGTTTAGACTCTTTATATTGATACTTCTTTAGAGTAAGCTGGGCTAATTGTACCTCTCTTTTTACTGTTTGGACTCTACACTCTACATATTGTTATTTCATAATAATTAATTGAACGGAACCGAACCCAGCACCGGGGATGAAGTTTTTTGTACAGTAGCGTTCATCGAATTTCCTTACTAGCTATTAATCTGTTGTCAATATTTGCAGAAGCAGAAGTCTTCAGAATATTATATGGCATTAATTAGGAATTTCGTTCAATTAATTATTATGATTTAACAGCAACTGTATAGTTACTGTTTAGACTGTTAATATTGTTATTTCTTCGAATTAATTGTATTTATTATCTCTTTTATAGTTATTTTTTATATCTCTTGTGGTTTTACACAAATATAAGAATAAACATAAATTGAGTTGTACATATTTCATTCTTACAGGAATAATGTGAACGAACATAAATCCTTTACGTTATTATTATATGTGATTATATTCATTATTTCCAATAATGTAAGTGAAAGCATTAATTATTCAAAGTGAAATACAAGTCGTTACTTTAATAGAATCATTATTTCTTTTGTATCATTCTTTGTGATAAATTAGTTAGTTTGTATTAATTTATTATTGATTGAATTTTCTTTTCTTTATATATTCAATATCGCATTTGAATTGTAAATTGCATTGTGAAGAAGGCAAAATGGGTTCCACCTGTTTGCATGCATTGATAATGAACATGAAATTGAAAATTAATTTTATTTCTCCAATACAATATACAATACATTTGAGTTCAATACAGTTGAAACATGATTTATTTTTAAAATTATATACACTATTTATTCATTCATCTATCATTCATAAATAGCGGTATTTCTCTCTATGCAGAACTTCATTACAATCACGGTATATAAAAGAAGTTATACCTTCTATACCTTCTTCTATATACCGTGATTACAATAGCTTTATTTTACATTAATATACCGAACAATGATATTGATACAAATCAATAATGATCTTTGAACTTCTCATCTCACAGCCTTTCTGAAGAATAAATCCGTCTTAAATGCTTCAAACTTAGAGCTTAGGTCCTGAGCAGTACTTGAGGCTTCATTTCTCCCTTCTTATAGCAAAATAGTGCGGGCTTCTTGAAGCACAGAACTTAGCAAGCATCAAGCCGTCTTCAACAACAAAAAGACGCCCAACTGCTAAATCGGCTTATTTCAAAGTCCTCGCCTCCTGCTTACTGATAGATTACCGATCCTTGGAGACAGGAGGATGGGGGTGGTATCCTGAATAGTCCTGAAGGAAAGTGGGTGGTATCCTGAATTTTCTCGTGGGAAAAGTGGGTCATATCCTGAAGGAGGAAGCAGGAGTATGTGTGTTGAATAGATCATGTTGTGGCATGTCTACAAGGCTTGGCGTACACCGGTTAGTCAAGACAAGACAAGACGAGTTTAGTCACAATAATTCACATAGTTGCTTATGAAGCAGCACACACCGATGCAATGACTAATCGGCGTGTGTTGCTGCTATACGCAACTATGTGAAGTACTGGGACTAAACGGGACTAATCTCGTCTTGTCTTGTCTTGACTAACCGGTGTACGCCAAGCCTTAGTCGAAAACTTCTCGGCATATTCTTTTTGACACAATAGTTTTTTTTACTGTATTCTATTACACAATAATATTATATTATTTGATATTACTATGTATATTATATATAGTCATATTAGATTATTTTTATGATTTATTCCTGTTATGTTACAACATTCTGAAAAATGTGAAAAAGCTTCAGGAGGTTAAAATCAGGTATGGTATGAGATTGAATTCGTATGAAAGATAATTGGAAAAATATTAGTTTTGAACAATACAAACCTTCAATACAATATGAACGTTAACGTTAACTATTGAATACGCGTGTATGTGTATTGGAAATCGATCTATAGTACATATTGAACGTAGCATGTTGTATTAAATTGAGATATTTCAAGCATTCAGACGAATTCATCCTACGAATATTATGAATTGTTACAAATAAGGTATAAATTAGATATTAAATTTATGAATGCAAAGTCAGCGTGCTACTAATATAGTGGAGTGTGGAATCCATCAAATAAAATCAGAATATAAAAAATCATGAAAATAGAAACATTTAATAAAAAATCAATTAAATTGTAATTAGCTCTGGAGAGTACGTTTCCGTCTATAATATTCATTATTCCAGTTCAACTTCACATTAACATTAACATAGACGTTACATGTTGAAACATCTATATTTTGAAGTTGGAGGCGTATTAAGAAAAAAATAATAGTAAGATAAGAAATCTTGAGTTTTAAACTAACGAATGTCTGCAATACAGCGTCAAGTTGCTTTTTTTGTAATATTTCCCAAAATTATTTAGGACTCTTTTGTAAGAGGAGGGTTGGGTGGATGGAGCTCTTCTTGAAAAATAAGAAGAAACAGAGGAAGAAAAAGAAGAAGGAGAAAAAAGAAATGATGAAGAAGAAGACGAAGACGGTGAAAGAGAAATCATATTTGGGTCATGAATTTCATGATATCCCATCTCGACAGAGTGATGCCGTAGCTTCAAATATAGGAATGTCAGTTATGCGTCCTGTGAATTCCCGCTTGCTAATAGTAAACCCATTAAAATATATGGACGCTTTCATACAGAGACCGACTGGCTCTAACATTGCCACATAACTTTGTTTTACGATAGTAGATTATTTCAACAGTAAACCATTGACGCCGGAACAGATTACTAGAGAGAATCGTTTCTCTATGATACTACGATGAAAACATTGACTGAGCTCTTTTCAATTACATTAATAAAGATTATCAAAATTGATGTTATAGAATCGTTTTATGATACCGATGAAAAAACTGACTGAGCTTTTCAATTACATTAATCAATCGTATCGTTCGACAATTTGATGCCTACTAGTTTCTTTTATTATCAGAGCCTTTTTATGCATGCGATTTCAGTCGCGCGACAGTATGTAGTACGATAAGTTTTCTGTCGTGTGACTTGAATTTTCTAATGTCGCACGTGCGATCTGAAACACTGCGACATGTTTTGGAGTCACGCGACGACAGAATGTCGCACGACAGTGCATAAAAGCGCTCATTTGTTCCAATGTATGTGGAAACGTACGACATTCTGTCTCACGGTGGAAATCGCATGCATAAAAGGGCTCTTACTCAGAATATCGTTTCGAAACAACGGCTATTTATCAAAGTGACAAACATGAATAATAATAAAGAAATATTTAGATTTCTAATCTTTTACAGGGGCCTATTGCATGAGAAAATACCAGCTAGTAATAATAGTTGTCAGATGGCAAGTTCATAAGTGACAACTATAATATTACTATTAATATTAATATTAATAGCAGCCAGGAAGTAGAAACGAAAACAACAATAAAAAAAAACTTCAGCAATTTTGTTATGAATCTCCCATTCATATCCCCAATAAGATGATTATTTGGAGTAATCTGATTATTCACTAGTTTAACAGGCTTGGAATAGCTGAAACAAGGCGTTTAAAAGCTTTCAATTTCGAGAAAACGAACAACAAACTAAAATAAATGACTGTTAATAAGTGGTTGTAAGGCTAAATGAATACTCCAGATATCCATTTAGAAACTAAAGCTAGATGGAGATTCCATTTTCCATTTCTTATAGTAATTGCACAGGTAAGAATATTATAAGGCAAAAGACAGAAAATACTATTTTTGATTAGTCTATACTACTAGTTGAAATCGTGCTACTCTACTGACAGTCTTTGATTATTTCATAAGTTAAAATCAGAATTATCGAATGTCCTGTAGCCTAACACTTTTCCTCTATTCCCAAAGTAGATCGGGATTTTGATGAAAATGTTTTCCTCAATTGTAGGCTAATATAATTTTTCAGAAATAACTAGAAATAGAATAGGTAACGAGGAAATCAATAAGCATTACTCAATGAATTTATTTCTGAAGTCCTACTGTGTTATTTGTAATGACATTTATTCCATAATGAAAAAAGGCTGTAGGTTATTATTGTAGGTAGATAAGTGGTCGTATTTATCGTTACATTTTTATAATATAACTTTAGAGAAGGCAGTGGTTCACAAGATGCGTTATTGTGGTAAGCGTGAATGGACTATTGATCTAGAATGCAAAGAATCTTTCAATTTTAATTAAATCCAATCATTCGTTTACCAGCTCAAAATATGAATGAATTTTGTCGATCTATTATAATTATATCTTTAACATGATACCAATGGTGAGGAAAACTGCCGGAGGTACCACGAATGTGATACCTCATGTACTATGTGTGTTTTGTGAATTCACAATAACGCTTCGAGGAATATATTTGGCAATAGGCCTACTACTATGAACACCTGTTAACATTTGTAGTTAATAATATTGGATAACATTCTGAAAGAAATTGTCAAGGACAAAGCTGTTCAAGGACGCAATGATTTAGATTAAAAATGGTCGAAGTCAACTTGAAAGGTCAGGTTTCGGTAATTTATACATTTCGCTTCTTCAGTGTGTAGCCCATTGAACATTTTGTTTCTAACAGATCAGGTTTTTTAATGTTATTCGTAACGTGACTACCAACACGTTTCTTCGTTCTTTCTTTAGAATCTCTTCTCTTTCTTCTTGTTCTTCTTCTTCTTCTTCTTCTTCTTCTTCTTCTTCTTCTTCTTCTTCTTCTTCTTCTTCTTCTTCTTCTTCTTCTTCTTCTTCTCCTTCTCCTCCTCCTCCTTCCTCCTCCTCCTCCTCCTCCTCCTCCTCCTCCTCCTCCTCCTCCTCCTACTCCTCCTCCTCCTCCTCCCAATCCTCCTCCTCCTCCTTCTTCTCCCCACCTCCTTCTCCTCCTCTCCTTCCAACATCTCCTCCTCTTAAACATCCTTCTCACACCTCCGGTTTTCCTCTAATCTCTTTTTACCCTTTACAATTGATTTTTACACAATCCTCTTTTTACTCCTAATTCGTCTGGTTTCTCCACCTCTTCCTCCACATCTTTTCCTACTTAAAATTTCAATTATAATAAATCATCGCCAATTTTAATTAATTGAATGTCGCCAACTCAAAGCTCCATCCCATTTCATGGAAAGCAAGTCAATGCCATCTAGCGGCAAATTCGAAACTAACTGAGCGATTCCGTTTCATACTGCTGGCTTGTGATTGGCTGGGGGCGTGGCTACTAGGAGGCAGGGCTTAGTGAGCCGACCAATCGTACTGCGAGGTCGTTTTAAAGCTTGATTGACTGCTTTCTCCCACCACTACTCCTATTGGCTGGTGTTTCAATGGCTGATTTCACATATTTCCACTATTGTCTGATCGTTTCAACAGCTTTCGTTGATTTTATGACATCTGATTCACTCTGAAAATTATGTTACGTTAATATTTATCACTCATTTAAGCTTTTTTCAATTGTTGCTTCTTAGTTTACAGTTTACATAGTTTTAATTTTTGTGAAATTCAATTCTAGGTATGGGGACGCTCATTCATTCTTATCAAAAGTATTATAATGGTAGACAATATTAGACAATTTTGACACTAGAAACTAGACACTAGAAACTTTTGACTGATATAAATATGTTACACATGGCAATTTGTTAAAAAAGCATGAGGATTGTCCACTCTTCCACTCAAGTCCTATTGTTATTACACATTTTAATTAAGCATAATATAATATCGTAATAAAATTAAGTGTAATTTATGAAAATGTAATCCAAGCTGTTTTCGGCCTCGTTCTCCTAATCCTCCTTCGCCTCCTCGGCCTTCTCCTTTTCTTCTTCTTCTCCTTCTTCTCCTCCCACTGTTTTGCTGCCCCCAAGAGAAGGCAAACATCATTAAAAAATAATAAACCCTATTCGCTAGGGGGTTTATTTTCAGTCTTGATATTAGAGACGGATCAAGTTTACACAGTGACAGATAAAGTACCAAGATAAGTAAGTTATAGATGGGATTCTTTTCCGAAATCCAGCTCTTAATTTTAAGGGACCTGCCAGTTCCAATTTGAAACTTTCTCTGATTCAAAGTTCAGAGTTCTTTATTTGGATACACTATAGCTGCAAAAAGTTTGGTCTTGAATTATCCAAGTATGAATACTTTTCAGATTTTACTACTGCCTTTTAAACCTTTAACACATTTTCAATTTGAAAAAATGCGTTTGAAACGCTTATTCCGAATTGGAATATTTTCGTGCTTTTTCTAAAAGTTGTTATAATTTTGCAAGCTATATTGTTTCGTTTTGGTATGAGATACTTCTCATATTATGAGAATTGTTCTGTATGGTGAAATTTGGAGGACCTTGAGAATGAGTCTATTGTGAGGGAAAGGATAAATTTATTCACTCACCCTTCGATGCTCTGCTTCTCTGTGCCGCTGGTGGGGGCGCCCCTCGTAGACTTGAAGATTGATATGATTCTGGTAGTCGAGTGTAAGAAAGGAATGAGATAAGAGGTAATAATGAAATGAGTGTTAGAGAGGGCTAGACTGTGCGTATTTGAGGAGTTCACAAGTACAATATTTAGCAGACCGTTCAGCTCTGAGCTAGCGAAAAGACAGACTGACTGGCTAATAGAGGAGTGAGAGCCAGGTAACATTCTTATCTCCGAGTGATAAGACAGTGGACGCAACAAGAATAATCTCTGATTATGAGAGATTTCCAATATGAGATAATTTTAACCGATTATTCCTATCAATTATCTTAGTTTTGTTTATAAATTCAAGTTGGAAAAATGTTCGTAATCTGCAAGAAAATTTCTATAAGTTACATTCAATTGTAAAGTGTTGTTATGTTGTCAAATGTTTGTTATGGTTTTTTTTTCTATTTGAAAGTATTGAGAACTTCAAATGCATCTTCAGTTTATACATAATGGAATATGCCGAATATTTCACAGCATTTTGTAGGTTACAAAGGTTAAGATGGAACATTATAATAATTGTCAAATATGATAATTTCCTCTCAATAGCGTGATGTGGCCCGATAAAAATTAGCAAACTCTGTGAGATATTGATCAGAAAACGTGAGAGTGTTACTTCACACTGATCAAGTCCATATAAAGTGGCTGAAACCAGTTTTCTTCCAGCTATGAACTGGATTGTAAACTTTCATGCAGCAAGGTCTGGATCTTCACGATTCACCTTTCTTCTGGCAGTCTACTTTTTTCAAATGTTGTAAAAAGGCAAGGACCAATCCATATACAGTAATAAAAATGTGCTATCATCTGCTTACCATACATGGTGATACAGGATGCTGAAAGCAGTTGAAACAATATTGGTTTGCAATATTGCAAACAAAAATTGAGTTGAAACAATAGCAGTTTTTAAACAGACTTTCAGTTTTGCATACAACAAAGAACATTATTTGAACGATTCTTGAACGAAACATATGAACATGCAAACATGTGAGAGAAGGAAATGCTGTACAAAGAAAATAAAAAATATCTAGGAGTTAGATGGGACATCGACACAATGTCTAGTTGGCCACTATTACTGACCTTGATCATTTTCGTTAAACGATTCAAAGATTCTATGGAACTGAAATACAATCAATGAAACATAAGCAAAGTTTATTGAATATATTATAGAATTTTCTACAAGTATTTCGTAATGTTGAAAAACAACATTAAAATTCGGAAATTGATTTCACGCTCAAATATTGAATCGTATTTATAAGTTGAGTTGATTGTAATGTTTTCTACTTTTGAAGTTTGAATTCACTGTTATATTGACACTTTCTATAGAGCCGAGACTCTTCTTAATAATTGAATACTTTTTCATGGAAGTAACCATTATTTGTTAGCGTCAGAATGAGAAATAAGAGGGAGCCTCAGCTTTTTCACTCTTTGCAACAATCTCAACTCATCGGAAATGCCATCAGAGACAACGCAACAGTCAACAAAAGTCTAAAAGACTGATAAGTGCTTTTGAGAAAGGAAGTTGGATGAAAGAGAAAGAAAAGAGGAGGAGGAAGAAGGAGAAGAAGAAGAAGAAGAAGAAGAAGAAGAAGAGGAGAAGGAGGAGAAGAAGAAGAAGAAGAAGAAGAAGAAGAAGAAGAAGAAGAAGAAGAAGAAGAAGAAGAAGAAGAAGAAGAAGAAGAAGAAGAAGAAGAAGAAGAAGAAGAAGAAGAAGAAGAAGAAGAAGAAGAAGAAGAAGAAGAAGAAGAAGAAGAAGAAGAAGAAGAAGAAGAAGAAGAAGAAGGAGGAGAAGAAGAAGAAGAAGAAGAAGAAGAAGAAGAAGAAGAAGAAGAAGAAGAGAAGAAAGGAGAAGAAGAAGGAGGAGGAGGAGGAGAGCATGAGAAGAAGAAAAAAGCACTGAGAGTAAAAAGAGAATTGGAGTCTTGTGGAGTGAACTGATAAGATAGGGTGGATGTTTGAGACCACTGAATGCAATCTTGCAGCTTTTGATGCTATCAAGTTGTCTTCTGCTCATGATAGAGACAATATCTCATTAAAGTTAGTCCACTACTCTTAAAAGAGGATATTTCTAAAAATATGACATTTTCCTGATTTCAATCGCTTTGAATTGATAGTCCAAAGCAAGTAAGTCTCAAATCCAGAAAAAAATTACCATTACATCATGGAGAACCTTTGACAACACTTCAAAGATAATCTCTGAAAGTTCTCCATTCTCTCTTTTACATTATATTCCACCATTAAGAACCTTTTGAAATTCATTTGTTAGATACATAAATCTCCCAGATTATCTCTCTTAAACATCTCCACCTTTTCTTTGAAAATGACATTGAATGACGTAGCGCCTCATTGATTGTTCAACATTGTGCATCTCCACTGGATGTAACCGTTTTAGATAATCTATAAAACTGGAGTTGACAATATCCAAGAAAACCTGTTCTTTGTAGGTCAGTTAGCTGCTACTTAAACATGCTAGTATATCTATACACACTGCTACTTGATCGATAATTTATTGACTAGTATATCTATATATACAGTTTAGTCGCTAACCTATTGACTAGTATATGTATATATAATGCTACCTGGTTGCTGATTTATTGGCTGGTATATTTATATATATCGAGTACAGTTGATTAGTCTTAAATTTATACGGACAATGACCGATTTATAAATAATCAAGTCAGGGTTTCTGTGTTACAAAACGACTGAAATCGAGAGTCAATGTAACGTGATCATTAGATTAGCTATTAATATGCTAAATAGCGGAGTAAGTTCTTGGAAAAATAAAAAATAAAAGCGAAATCATTTCAGAATAATTATTTATTGAGATGCATTCAATATTATCTAATGTTGGAACTTGTATGGACTGGACCATTGATTTTGTGATGAAGATGATGGACATATGAACATAATTCATGAGTTATGAACTAAATTAATTCTTGTAGTTGAATTGTATACTCGTAATATTAATCCTGATTATAGAGTTATATTGTATCATCTTATACTTGAATAATTTACTCTTAAAATTTGTTAAAGGCCTAGGCCTAACAATTGTTTCTGAATTTAATTGAATTGATGTATCATGTGATCTGTAGGAATATTTTTTATTTCGTCAACAATGAAATCCACTTCTCATGAAGTTGTTTACGCGATCAAAATCTCTACCAAATCCTATAAGGTAATATTGAGATAATCAGCTGCCTTTCAAGCCTATACCTATACTGTACACTAGACATTACTAAATAACGTTTACATAGCATACTATCTTAGAGAAATCACTAAGCAGTATGTGCAATCTAATACTAGAAATCACTAAGCAGTATTGTGCAATGCTTTCTCTATGATCTGCATGTATAGATACTAGCATGGACTAATATAACTATATTATAAATTTGGATTATCTCTCATACTAGGTGCAATAAATTATATCCAATTTTAATGTATTAAAGTTATAATAATTGATTGATCAATCCAGGAATTTGAAACTGATAGTACAGTCAAATCTAATATTCCAATATTATTTGCTGATGAAACTAGTACTGTGATTCGAATAATGATTCAATCAAATCAAACTGATATCCGAGGAGAGAACTCGATCATTATTGTAATCTGGGATAATTTACAATAGCTTTCAAATTAAAGCTCGATTTCAATATTCCCGATTTTGAATCACAACGGCCTGTGCTTTCAATAACTCCATCTCTCAAACAAGCTCTTGCCTTAACGAACTTAATCGATTGAAGGGGACTTATCAAAGGACTTGATTCAAGTTACAGCAGACGGAAATGTTGGCTGATCATGTGGAAGAATCTTTGATGATTAATAATTTTGTAATCGTCTAACATTGAAGAAACTCTGCCTGGAAAACTTGGATGAGTTTACGCTGGAAATGGGAAACTTTTATTCTCACATAACTTTGTGACTTGTGTGACTAAAGCTAGTGTTTGCATTTACATCTTACTCGTGCTTTAAAGGCTCTCATAATACATCCGTTGCATAAACTACTAATTCATAATTCAAGCGGTAGCCATTAATAATGACTGTAATTTTTCTACCTGTATTTATCAATATTGTCTCTTCAACACGGTTGTATCGTGGGTATAGCAGGATCCTTTTAACTTGTCAGAAATCAGCTGTTTCGGTAAAAATTAAATAGTGATTTCGACACAATAATCAAAAGGCTTAAAAGTCTTAAAGACCTTTAAAGTCTTTAAAAGACCTTTCAAAGAATAACTTTTTAAAAGACCTTTTCAATAATCTGCGAGATATAGCATTTGTAGGTTAAGTATTGTACTGGTGGCCGAGTAAAACATATGTTTTCTGACAAGTTAAAAGGATCTTGCTATATTATTTATTCTATGAATTGCTAATAATGTTATCTTTATCACAGATGACACTATAATAGTCAATGAATACATGTTTGTAATGACAATATACCATGTTTGTGATATTACCCTGTTGTTAATATATGATATTTTAAATTGAAATTGGATTAAAACATTCAACTAACTATATTTCACTTTTTCTGTCAATTGTTACAGACATGACCGCTCTTAACCTGTCAACCCTTCTCAACCAGAATTTGTCGTTTGACGACGAAGGTGGCGGGTCCCACTTTGGCGACTCGACGCCCCACTTTGACGACATCTTTTCGGACCCATGGCTGGCGTCCAAGCTTGTCGTGTTGTGCGTGTTCATACTGCTGACAGTGTGCGGCAACCTGCTGGTGATTGTGTCAGTGGTGCCCAGTCCCCACCTACGCACGCCCACGCACTCGCTCATTGTCAATCTGGCTGTGGCCGACCTATTACTGGGCATCACTGTGCTACCACTATCAGCCACCAGGGAGATACAGGGAGGTGGGTGAAAAAACAAATATAATCTAAATTCAAATCAAATTCAAAATTTATACATTTTGCACAACATTTTTCAATGAATATTATACAGTGGTACATCTACATCATTAAAATACCATTACAAAAACAAATGAAACTAAAAGTAACTAAAAGCAATAAAATGCGCACCCCTAGGCCAAAGCTCGAGAGGGGTGTACTTCCCAAATTAAATTTTTAATTGAACTCAGAGTGTATGTAACTCAGAGCTCACGCCCTTCAAAAATACCATAATTACTTCGGAAAAAGTTACTATAAAAAATAAATAACTAATAACTTGTATTACGGACTTCAGAGTAAGCACAGTAAGCCTGAATAACAAAGAAATAAAGTACGGCTACAGTATATAAAAAGAAATCAATGAAAATTGTTATTGCCTGTCTAAGCATAAACTGATCAAATCCTCTAACATCAAAAGAGAAATAACAAAAGAAGCTTACTATAGCCGGATCCTTTTAACTTGTCAGAAATCAGCTGTTTCGTTAATAATTAAACAGTAAAAATCTTCCTCGAATATGTTCTTCAGAAAACACAACTCATTCATTTCTTATCCATTGAAATCCCGGTGGTTCGGAACCCACCTAAAGCTTTAGGTCCATTCATCTTTCACCATCATCCTCCCCATTACCCACGCACAAGCCTGTGCGTGGCATCCCCATGTGGGGCGTGTGCAAGCCCATGTGGGCATCCCCAGCAAAACAAGAAAAATAATTGAAAACCATTGAATCGATCCCCATTGATCGATACCATTGTAGAAGTAAGATAAAATATGTCATTCACATAATATTTTGTTGTACATTTTGTTATTCGGGAAATAAATTTGATTTGATTTGCAATGGAAACGATTGGAAAGTGAAGTTCGCCAGAAATAGCTTTGGATACTAGAATACAACACTGTATGTAGTAATCACAAGTAAGGCTAGGCGTACACCGGTTAGTCAAGACAAGACAAGACGAGATTAGTCACGTTTAGTCACAGTACTCCACATAGTTGCTTATGAAGCAACACACACCGATTAGACATTGCATTTGTGTGTGCTGCTTCATAAGCAACTATGTGAAGTACTGTGACTAAACGTGACTAATCTTGTCTTGTCTTGACTAATCGGTGTACGCCTAGCCTTAGATGATTATTTAGGCTTGAGGGTTGAATTCAAAGAATTAAAAACTGTTGCTTCTGACTGGATATAATAATATTCAGTGTCATAGTCTCAGTCCCAGATTTCAGCAGTATATCCCACTCTAAATATTTCTCAAATGACTCAAAATATGATCAATAAATCTTCGCAAAATCCTGGCTAATTGATGAGTGCCTTTTGTTAATCTGGAATAATTGCATAGCTGTCAAAATTATGCCTGACTACTCGTTCCCATGTACTGATGCGGGGCTTACTCAACTCGAGAGCCTTTTTTAATGCACAACTCGAGCTGAATTCATTCATGTGATGTCGATTATCGAATTCAATTAATCACAGATAACGAGCTGCTGACATCAGAGCGATTGTGACCCGGAATTAGGTCAAGGTGACGTGTCTGTGATGTGTGTATCACGTGAGGTCGTGTTTCCTTTTACATGAAAAAATTAATTCACACGATGTTCCATCACAATCTGAAGGACTGATGCCCGGTTTTTCAGTCGCTCAATAGACAGTTTATGGATCCAATAGCACTATTGAATCAATAACCATGTGTTTTCAAAAGCAAAAAAGAATTATTGATTCAATACTTTTTGGCAATAAATATTGATTGATTGATTGATTGAATACGTTTATTGAACGACTGAAAAACCGGGCATGAGGGAGATAACGGCCTAATCGATCTCTTGTCATATTGATCATGAGTTCTCATCGTTCATGAGAATTATAAAAAATACAGAAGACACTCTCTAAAACGCTCTCCAAGGAACCAGACGGTTACATCAATCTAGGAAGAGGATCAAAAACTATAGAAAATCCATGAAAACGCTACATAAACTGTAGAATAATATTTTATAATTATAATTATTATAGACAGAGAGGAGTTCAAAATTCGTCTTTTTTTACTTAGTATGTAGAGTAGAGAATGATGAATACGATAGAATGTTGTGGATTTTTTCCCCCACTATTCATCTGAGAAAGGTGGTCATGTAATACATGATTTCGATATAGAATTTCAAGAGAAAATGAATGGCGAAAACCGCACAACGATATGTCAAACCGTTTTTGAGATATTTCAATTGTTAATCGTTTGTATTCACTTTAAATCAGTTAATATCTCAAAAACTGTTGAATATAAAGATTTTTGAAGTCACAGTGAAATAGTATTTTCAATTTGAGTACGATCCCCAATGTCACCTACCGTCAAATTACCTTCGTACAATAAATATTAAACCCTTTCCATACTTTTCACCCACTTTGTCCGTCACTGCGGACGGACTTTTTGATCACCCTAGAAAAGAAAATTACATCTAGAAGAAAATATAAGCTGCACAGAAATTTAGCTGTAACAATATCAGTGTAAAAGACGTCCTTCATTTTTATTAAATCTCAACCTCATACATCTCGGAAAAACTTATCGAGAAAACTCGAGGATTAAATTCTGTTTTTCCATCTGTTCACTGGAAGTTGGTGGTTCAAGTTAAAAAGAAAAGCAATCAAGCATGATTTTTCCAGTCTGGTCACGTGGTCCCTTGTTTCGGAGGGTTTTGGTAGGGGGGAGGGGGGTGTTCGTAGAAGACAAATAGAAGGGAACCTTCGTTCAAGGACAAATAAAAGACGAGTCCGATCCTTCTTATCCGAGTCCGACTCTTTTGCAGCCTGTTTCTGACATTTTTAAGAACCTACTCGTGGAGCTTTTGACTAGATAAGATCAATTTTCAAGATGAGATTCGTTTTTGATAACAGAATGTTATTTACAAGATTCATTGAATTTTCAATGCCATAAAGACTCGTTAAAAATCTTGACTGGAGTCAACATGACTGGCGACTCACCAATTGTGCTCTAAACGATTTTCCATATTGTTACTCGGACTCGTGAGTCTTGAATCGATAGAAATCGAATTTCGCATCAGGACGCAATTGGCTTCCGATGCTACAGAGTCCAATTCTTCAAATCTGATAAAGAGATGTGCCGCACGAGGTCGAAGCTATTTGGATTACATTCTCCAAATGGTCAGTTTATTTGGAACAGAGGAAGGAAGGATAGCAGTGAGAAAGAATGTGATAAAGAGGGTAATATCGTATATATATAGAGAATTTTATATCTTCTATTTGTACGAGTAGTTAACTCAATCTTGCCCTACAGTACTTGATGGGTCTAGGATTCATTCTATGTGAATTATTTTATTTATTTCATTTCATTGTCTTGATGTCTTTAATACAAGGCGAAGTTAGTACTCGCAGGTCCTCTCTAACATTTAACCTTAACTTAGAAAATTAGAGAAAAAAATTCATCAAAGCAGTTTTCAAAAATTTATCAACTGTTTCTTTTTTCCAAAATTTGCAATCTTCGATAAATTCTAGAAAGTGCATCAATTTTATACAGTGCTAATGCAAAAGGAAGCTGTGTGTGGAACAGTATCTCAAGAAGCTTTGTCCAATCACATAATCGCAAATGTGAGAAATTCTTCAAGGTAAATTTATTATTATGTTTTATTTCTCATGCAAGGAAAATCAGTATTGAATAAGAAGACTTGAAGTTGTCAAAACCACATGTTTATTAAAACAAAGAGATACAGTAGTTTCAGTTTTTACACCATTATCAATCCCTGGTGATCTAAGACTAAAGTAAAGTCCAGCAGAATTTATACTCGTGACTGAGCGCTGTGATTGGCATTTGAATGGCCTATCTGGTGAACGACTGTCATTGGCCTAGATAAGCTCCTCCCTCAATGGGCAGTTTCTACAAACATCACAGCAATGGCGGTTCAAACAACTATTATTGTGGCCATTGCTGTGATGTTTGTAGAAACCGCCCATTGTGGGAGGAGCTTATCTAGGCCAATGGCAGTACCTGATAGGTACACATGAAGTACATGTGTTAATTTTTCAAAGTACCTACATTAAAAGTTCCTTCTAGTGTTTATGCAACTACAAAGAAGATTCCAGAACTTTGATACTTCTTTTGGATACGTGCTTAATTTTTAGTAGCCTAACTCTTTATACTCAATTTTCCCTACTCATGGGTAGACTCAATTTCAGTAACCAGTAATTCTTAACTTTTTCTACATAAGGGTACACTCAACAAGTTGCCTAATCTTTAATTTTCCCTGCTAAAGAGTAGCCTAAGTTTATACTCAACTTAACTCACCAGTAATCCTTATTTATCCCTAATAAAACTTAAAACTCACAAGTAATCCTTGACTTTCCTTAATCAAGGCTTACTCATTTCCCTGCTAAAAAGAATTGGAAAACTTTTCCAGCAACGAAGAACACCTACGAATCGTAACTCAATCATTGCACATGCTCTGTGCTCACGTTTAGTTTGCAACAAGCTAGAATCGAATTGCATTATTTCAACTAAGCGACAAAACAAATTGAACGCTCCAGTGAGTTTGAGCCAATTTTCAGTTGAACTGAAATGTCAAAGGGCGGACATCATTACACCAAACGCAATTCTCAAACGTATGGCTATGTACAAGCCAATGATGTTTGTTCATTAGGTCGGCTTTGATTTCAGTCATGATCAAATCTGCAATTTTTCTTATTTGTCTTTCACTGAATCAGGTATTCAGTTACCTCTCAAGCGTTTCATCAAATCATAGATGAAAGATGATCTTTTAGAAAAATTTCTGTAATCGAGAGACGAACAGCCCAGATTTGTATCAGTGCTGTATAGTCTATTGTAATGCTCTCATCACTTGGATACAATACAATGCTAAGAGAATAGCAGTATTAATGTAGGAAAAATGTTAAATATTACTGTATCATACATAAAATGGAATACTGTTCTAGTCCTCATCTATTCTTCTTCTTCTTCTTCTTCTTCTTCTTCTTCTTCTTCTTCCTCTTCTTCTTCTTCTTCTTCTTCTTCTTCTTCTTCTTCTTCTTCTTCTTCTTCTTCTTCTTCCTCTTCTTCTTCTTCTTCTTCTTCTTCTTCTTCTTCTTCTTCTTCTTCTTCCCTTCTTCATCTTATTCTTCTTCTTCGTTTTCTCTTCTCACTTCTCCTCCTCCTCTAACTCATCCTCCTCCTCCCCCTCCTCCTCCTACTCCCTCCTCCTCCTCCTACTCCTCCTCGGCTCCTCCTCCTCCTCCTTCTCCTCCCTACTCCTCCTCCTCCTCCTCCTCTTCCTTCTCCTCCTCCTCCTCCTCCTCCTCTCCCTCTTCTTATTATTAGTTTATGGTCAAGCGATAGAGTTATGTATTTTAAGAGTCATTGTACTTCGACTGAATAAATCACTGATGAATTGTTGTCTATATGTGGCACCCGTAGGCGCCTGGCTGCTAGGCCCCGACCTGTGTTCGGTGTGGACGACCCTGGACGTGCTGTGCTGCACGGCGTCCATTCTGTCGCTGTGCGTGATCAGCGTCGACCGCTACATCGGCGTCTCGCGTCCGCTGGCCTACTCGCGCATCCTCACCAAGCGACGCGCGCGCTGCCTCATCGCCGCCATTTGGGCGTCGGCGTTGGCCATCAGCATAGCGCCACCTCTCGGCTGGCGTGAAGAACTAGCGCCTGGCGAGTGTCATGTCAACAAGCAGCTTGGTGAGTTGGTGAAAAAACAAACAAATTAATTCAATGTTTGCAAAAAAAATCAAACAAAACAATCAAAGAGTGTCAAATTTAGATAGGTTAACTTGAGAGAAAATATCACTCACAGATTTGTGTTTATGTCCATTTTGCATTTGTTTAAAGGTCAATTCAACCCCCACCTCCACCAGATATATGAAGGGCCGGTGGGATTTTCGGAAAATTAATGCCTGAAAATGTGTATTAAAATCTACCTGACTACATAAAATTCTTCTTATGAAAACAATTCAAACATATTTTTTCGGAAACGGTGATTCAATCATTTATTGTGTTTGCCAAGACGAATATTTTATTCATTTATTTATTCAGCAATGAAAATACTTGAACAATACTTGACCTGTGTCTAAAATTCTTCCATGAATTGTAGCGTAATTTGTAAATCATGTAGCCTCCAAACTCCGCCAATGACTCAGCTAGTTCTAAATTCAACCTGTAGATGGCTGCAGTTACTGGGTGAATTACAGCTTCAATCTTTACAGACACGCCTCCAAGCTCCGCCTCTCACCCCTGATTGGTCGGCAATGCACGACGCAGCTAGTTCTGAATTCTCTCATAAGATGGCAGCAGTTACTGGGTCATTCAAGTTACAACTTCATTATTCCGCCGTCTAGATGTCAGAGGTGTTCTTCACTCATTCTTATCCAACGGGAAAGAACAGATTGTTTCTATTGAATATGGACATTCGATATTCATAATAAATAAAATAGTGTGAAATATTGTGAAATATTTATTTCAATAGTATACTCAAATTTTCTATTCAATTTTGATAACAGCGATTAGTTTGACAACCATCAATATATTTTATGACACACGTAGATTATTCATTCAATCATGGGAACTTCTACTACAGATTTTTCGAGAACGACTTGTCCAAAAAGACTGAATTTTGTATACAAAAATAGTTGAGGACTTTAAAGGATGAGATTATGGGGTTTAAGATTTCCCCACATCGTCGAACTAGAATGGATCTATTCTAGCCATTTATTTATGCATTCAACATTGTTTCAACTGATGATATGTGATAAATATGCTTGTGTACTTACCGGAACCTAATAATCTATCCAATTCTAGTGTATTTGCTACTTTTGGTTTTGTTTTAACTTGTTTTCAGTTTCCAAAAACTATACGAGATACAAACAAAAACTATTATAATACTCGTATATAATATTGGAAATTCACATATTTTCTTTACCAATGACTTTATGTCTATCTGAATTAATTCAATCAATTTTTGTACGTTCATCTTTGTCATATCTCTTGAAATGAATTGCATTACGTTTTTGTTGAAAGAAATACATTACATAATTATGTAATGTATGAAATATTTATCCAATTATTTGAATCCATTTTTTTCAGGTTATGTAATCTTCTCAGCTTGCGGCTCGTTCTACCTGCCAGCACTGGTCATCATCGTTCTCTACACGCTTGTGTACAGGGCGGCTTCCAAACACACGAAACTACTGTACTCGGGATCGCGCACAACGCGCTCTGACGTCACGCTCAGGGTTCACATGGGCAGCTCCAGGAGTCGCGTCAGTCTCACAACTGCTATTCCGCCTTATCAACACGATACGCTCAAGGTAATAAAGCCAACTGAAATATTTCACTTCATTCTGAGCAGTATTAATAATAATTATTATATACTCTGTTCACGGAGTTGAGAGACGGTCAAAACAAACTGTTTGCGTTCGTGTGCGTATAGAAGCGATGACTCACAGCTGTTATCAATAAATTTGCTGTCCAATTCCAGTTCACAATACAGTTCATTCAAGGTCAGACTGGAATCACGTGCTGCAGATAATAATAATATTATTTCAGTAGTTCTACTGTGAATCGGTCTAGCTGCTCCGAGTTAGACTCTCGCACGCGCAGGTTTGTTTACATCGTCTCTCCTTTTCCTGAACAGAGTATAGTTAGTTCCGCGAACAGTGTAGACCTCGCTCAGGTCTAAAAACTATACATGTAAGAACATTGGATTGAAACCGGGAAATTTTGTTGGTTTGGATTTGCTTCTTCTTCTTCTTCTTCTTCTTCTTCTTCTTCTTCTTCTTCTTCTTTCTCTTCTTCTTTCTTCTTCTTCTTCTTCTTCTTCTTCTTCTTCTTCTCCTTCTTCTTCTTCTTCTTCTTCTTCTTCTTCTTCTTCTTCTTCTTCTTCTTCTTCTTCTTCTTCTTCTTCTTCTTCTTCTTCTTCTTCTTCTTCTTCTTCTTCTTCTTCTTCTTCTTCTTCTTCTTCTTCTTCTTCTTCTTCTTCTTCTTCTTCTTCTTCTTCTTCTTCTTCTTCTTCTTGTTCTTCTTCTTCTTCTTCTTCTTCTTCTTCTTCTTTCTTCTTCTTCTTCTTCTTCTTCTTCTTCTTCTTCTTCTTCTTCTTCTTCTTCTTCTTCTTCTTCTTCTTCTTCTTCTTCTTCTTCTTCTTCTTCTTCTTCTTCTTTCTTCTTCTTCTTCTTTCTTCTTCTTCTTCTTCTTCTTCTTCTTCTTCTTCTTCTTCTTCTTCTTCTTCTTCTTCTTCTTCTTCTTTATTTATCTCTCCCCGGTGTGCCTCACAGCGTCGGGGTTGCATTGTTACATAATAAATCTGATTACAGATAGTGTAATTTCAAAAATTCAAAGACGTTGTTTCAAGTTGAGATATTCCAAAACAGTGAGGTATTACTCCACAAAGTAAAAATACAAGTATTCAAATAGAATCCTGTTCTATTTAAATACTAAGGGCTACTTAAATAATAAGGGTTCTTGTACTGCCCGATGCTAACCTCTGTGTCTCCGAAGGCTGAAGCGGGGAGACGAAGATAGCACTCTTAGCCCCTGCGCCCACTAAGCAACTGCTATCTGATTTCAGTCAGCAACCCAGCGTTGCCAGATGACTTTGACTTATAGGTTAGATTAGCCGATTACCCGAAAAATAGCCAAATGTTGTCATCTGGCAACATTGGGTTGCTGACTGAAATCAGATAGCAGTTGCGAAGTGGGCGCAGGGGCTTTTTCGATTATGTGTGGCATACCTCCCAGAGACACGGAGCTAAGCATCGGCCAGTAGTTGAATCTGAAAGTGGTCAACTTTTGAATGGGTGTAATAAGTGTAAGCCTATTATCTAATTTTACGATTAATAAAAGTACTACTGTACTATACTTTATTATCCTCAATTTAATTTGAAAATAGATAATTTAATTCGAGAGAAATCATGTTTCGCACGCAGAATATTGTAAAACTAAAAAAACTGCTTCAAATTGCCTCAATTCAAATAAAATATCGACAAAACAGACCAAAGTCTCCCATTGGTCGAGTTGACAATAACTGACGTCATTCCATTCAAGAGCATTGGTTCAGAAATGATAGGCGCTTCATTATATGTGACGCATACACAATGCATATTTCCCTGCGGAGAAGAACTGAATGAATACGCAAACGAAGTATGGTTTCCACACCATTGAACAGTCAGTGGTGTGATGATGGAAATCTTCTTCAAGCTCCACCATTATGATATTTCTTGAGGATTTGAAAAAATGCGTATGAATATTAAAAGTGTGAATACATAATATTCCAGCTTTGTTTAAAAAAAGACATACGAATATTGAAGGTTTGAATACATAATAGATTAATAGTGGAGAGTGGTCTATTCCAATTTACATAATTATTACGATGTGTTCGATGTGTTTTTTCCTAAAGAAAAGTATGCTATTTAAAAAAATGAAAGAAAAATAGGCGAAACCCAGCTTTTTCAATCAGTGCTACCTCCGGATGGATAATTTAGCTCAGTGATCATATATTAGGGTGGATTCGAAGATTTAAAGCAGCAGGCAATGTTTTTAATGCAGTTAGTAGCAGCCAGCTGCCAAGTGCCAAGAAATTTTGGCCCATCTATAGCCTACATGAATCAAGAAATAAGACTTCCTAGATGCTTCCTAGATATCAGACAAGATGTTTTTCTAGTTACATCCTGTTTGGAAGAGGTGTACCAGAATACGATATCTATGTAAACGAGTTTGCAATTGGAAGATTGATTATTGATTATAGTAACATTTTCCAAAACATTTCAATATACAATGCATTATTCATAAGATGTCTCATCCGTTTTCGGTATAGGCTGTGTTATCTTCCATGCAATTTCATCCTCATTGAAAGTTTTCCCCCATTATAGATTCATTTTTGGTTGAATACGCCTTTGTTTGGTTTCGATGTATTCAAAACAGAAATTCAATAAAACGATACTGCAACGAGGAGACAAATATTAAAACTATTAGTAGTAATATTAATATTAAAACGTGTAATATTGAACTATTAACAACAACATAGGGTGTGATGGAGAAAGAATACCTCACCAACAACTATTTCTAGTTGACCAAGAAATAGTTGATCAAATTATGAGATTGACAGTGAATTTGAGTAATCTTAAAACTAAACATTAAAATGTATATTAAAATATTCAATAAGATACCACAAGTTTTTCTCATAGTTGATCACCTTTTCAAAAATCAATTTGATTGTATACAAAACAAACAGCTTTAGAAAATTGAAACCCCAAACAAAACGTCTGTCCTTTTATTGGCTGAAATCGACTGCCCAGCAAAATGGCGTCTTCATCACAACATCGACCAATGAGATTGCTTTATGGGCGTGAAAGTCTACTGGACGGGGAGTAGTGTACGTGCGTGTGATTGGTCGAAGTTGTATGACGGAACAGATAGCAGTTGAAATAGAAAATGGCGTTCCTTGAATCCATCTGTTATTGAAACCATGAAAAGCTATTGGCTCCTTATTGATAAAGGCATTTGGCATGAAAACCGATATATAAAATTGATGAATAAGATGACATTCTTCAATAATAAAGATAATAAAAGTAATGAAGAATAGAATGAATTGAAATGATAAAAAAGATATAAATGGTAATGCTCTTGAAACAATTTTCAGTTAGTAATTGGATTGGACTTTGCAATTAATATACTGCTATTAGTGAAACAAGAACTCAATACCGTAATTCATGTAGCAATTTTTTGGATTCTCGTTCCACTAGTTATCAATATTTGCAAGCCGTGGCGAAGCGTGGTATACTTAACCGGTCATCGCCGGGTATATGTCCTATAGGAAATATACCCGGCGATGACCGGTTAAGTATACCACGCTTCGCCACGGTTTGTAAGGAATATCGATGTAGGATAGAACAAAAGATGATGATGTGAACAAAAGAACTGCATCCTAAAGTCTATGGAATTTGTAACAAAAGGAAAAATGTTTACTGAATGAAGCTAATTGATTAGGCTATTGATTATAGCTTATTGATTACAGGCTAAGCTGAAACTTTTTTTACAAAATCCAAGAATAGCAGCTGCTAAGACACATTTCTTTTCTCTTTCTTCATTTCACTACTCAAGCTCATTTTCTCTCTTCTCTTCCTCCTCGTCTTATTCTTTATTCTCTTTCTGTCTCTTTCATTCTGCACACGTTTCTCTCGCTCTTCCTATCTCCTTTCTTTGTAGAATACGCATCCTCGTCGAATCAAATCACATTCTCTTTTCAGTGCGTACCGTATTTTGTCGGGAGAATGAATCTCCCAAAAGTGATTCCTTTTTTCTGATTTTCTCATCGACAATGAACCAGACGAGATGACATCGTTCCATCTTTTTTCAATTCAATAAGAAAGATTGAAAGCGAACGGTTTATGGGTCATTTCTCTTAATGAAAAAAGGGGACATCGATTCAATAGTTAATAAGTTGGCTTGCGTCTGATTGGAGCATTACTGAGTGATGAATTTTATTATGTGGTTTTGCAATCACGAATACCATATAAATTTTGGATGCCTCACTCCAATCAGAATTTGAATTTTATGAATAATGAATTGTATTTGCAACCACAAGAAATATGAATTTTGAAAACATTAGGTACTCCAATCACAATAAAGTGATATAATTAAATACAGTATTTATACACAATACAGTATTTGAAATTCTTCCATGAATCGTAGCCTAATTTGTAAATCATGTAGCCTCCAAACTCCGCCTACTATCTCGTCAGAAGCCAGCAATAAATGACTCAGCTAGTTCTGAATTCGACCGGTAGATGGCTGCAGTTACTGGGTGATTTACAGCTTCAATCTTTACAGACACGCCTCCATCCAAGCTCCGCCTCTCTCCACTGATTGGTCGGCAATGCACAACGCAGCTAGTTCTGAATTCTGTCGTAAGATGGCAGCAGTTACTGGGTCATTTAAGTTACAACTTCATTATTCCGCCGTCTAGATGTCAGAGGTGTTCTACACTCATTCTTATCCAATGGGAAAGAACAGATTCTTTCTATTGAACATGGACATTCGATAATCATAATAAGTAAAATAGTGTATTATATTGTGAAATATTTATTTCATTAGTATACTAAAATTTTCTATTCAATTTTGATAAAAGCGATTAGTTTGACAACCATCAATATTTATGACACACGTAGATTATTCATTCAACCATAGGAAATTCTACTACAGATTTTTCGAGAACGACTGGTCCAAAAAGACTGAATTTGGTATACAAAAATAGTTGAGGACTTTAAAGGATGTGATTATGGGGTTTAAGATTTCCCCACAAAATTATATACAATTACAAGAAACGTATTATCAGCAGTTTTGAGTCAAAGGAAAGATAAAGGGAAGGATGTGAACAGGAAGCCTATTTTTGCATCACTATAATATGAACTAAGTGATTGTGAATTGGATTCGTGCATGTGAAGAAACTTTGAGGTGAGTCCAAAAATACTTTTATTTATTTATTTATTCAGAAATGTACACATAATACTAAATGAAAGGTTCAACAGGCTTAAGCCCAAAACTGTCCCTCTTCAAATTTAGAAAAAAGTCCAAAATTTAGGTTATGATGATCCATATCTTTCTAAGTCACAATTTTTCACTCAAAAACGAAACACTTGAAAAATTTATGGAAAATTTCTTATTTTTTTGATAGGCCTATTTTGTTTTTGAATCACATGAATCGTTGGAAAGGAAGTGAAGGAGTATTGGAGTTATGATCAGAGAATTGGAAATTGGGAACACGCCCATGATCTTTTCTCAATCCAGAAGAAACTCCAATGAATTAGGCCTATTCATTATCTTTTCCAATTGATTTATAACACGGCAATAATTCCAAAATGGAAGCCGATTCGTAAAAGGTAGGCTAGCGCACAGTTCAATTAATCAATTCTATCGCGATTTACATAAATTAGAATCTGATTTCAATGAAGTTAGCAACCAGCAGCCGCAATTATCGAATGAAAGCTTCTGATTTATTGTTATTACACTTGGAGAAGAGTAAGCGCCGATTCCTGTTTAATTGAATCTGAATTAAATCTCGCTTATTTCGATTCCGTAATTAATAATACTGTATTATCATAAATATCATAATTAATACAATCAATGTAGGGTTTGTAGGGTGGTTCTTTGTGTAATGCTCAATGCTCAATAATTGAGGATTTGAATGGAAAAACACTCGGAGTATAAGAGAATTGTACATGAACATGACATTCAGTATGAAAATTATAATTACTATGGTTTTTTATGTATATCGTAGGTCTATTATACCAGAGATTCAAACTTCAAAAATACTTGGTGTTTTTAAAGAAAAGTTTTACTATAAAATTAGCTCACAATGCTTACTTATAGCTTATTACTAATTGCTAGCCTGATCAAATGATTGTAAACATGACAATAGAGGATTAATAAAAGGTGAATAGATAGAACATAAGTTTGAATTACGAGCTGGTATACTTATTTGGTCATCGCCGGGTATATTTCCTATAGGAAATAAGTATACCACGCTTCGCCACTAAATAATTGCATCCTAAAAGCCTAAAACATACAGAATACTCACTGTAAGTCTGTACTTACCTTACTCCCAATTAAACTACAGCTAAACGTCGATAATAATCATATAATATTAGTAACAAATTTTTACTTCCTTTTTATCTTTGAATGTTTGACGTGAGTTAAATGAACTTGCAGACATCGTTCGAATTCCTGCACACGAAGTTGCAAACTTAATTTCCGAATAAGATTAAGTTGTGATTTGCCACAACTTGAACGTGCTAAGTTGAATGACTTGATCGATCTCCGTATTTGAGACACGCGCGCCTGTTAGTTCTCAAGTAATCATTTGAATTTGACAGGGGGAAGCAATACCAAAATGCTACGGAAGCCAATGTTATTTCCGCTGTTTTGGATGGATGCGATCAAGCATAGTAGTAGCTCAAGAGAAATATTCTAATTTTTCAGTTCAATTTTTTCAAGTCCTCATCTTTTGTGGAATGTTGATCAAAATATTTTTCATTTGAGAATGTTTATCTAAATTACAGTACTATTCAAAATTACAAGACTGTACAGTATTATCCAAGTGTATAGAACTGAGTGTATAATTACTGAATAACATGATTCCCCACAACATTGTTTACATGTGTTCTCAATCTCTCTTTGCTCCCTCTCAGGGAGAAATTAATTATATTACAGCTCTTAATATAGGCCTACTTTTTTTGTGGAAGTGATATTCTGGTAGTTATCAATATAGTAAAAAACTTTAAGTTGTCACAACCACTATTTAACAATGCATCAAGATTTCGGTTTTGGTTGCTACACTATTATCAATATCTGGTAAACTCAAGCAAAAGTAATGAGCTGCGAGCAATTTGATTGGTAGTTGAATGACCAATCAAGGTTATACAACTAGCTCTCTGTGAAAGCGCACATTTGATACAATACAATCTATTCACAGCTGATTCAATGTAAGCTATTTCTATTCCTAGCAAGCGCTTGATATGCAACCAACTTCCTTTGTGAATGTATGTGAAGATTGATTACTTACAGATATAGTCAATCGATGTAGTAGAAATAAATTAATAAATATTCATAAGCTTTATCGCGTGTTGAGATGCATTTCAAGTCGCAAGATTTGAATTCCAAAGATTCTTATTTATTTTTGCTTCTCATAAACGAGTTCACCGGAATTTTTCCCAACTGCAGACGAGAAAAGGATTTGAAAAACTGTGATTAAAATGTGGAAACGTTAAATTCGTTTGATCATTTACTGAGTTGTATTATTCAATAGTTGGATTATTCTATTCAGAGTCATTGAGCTCAACTTTTGTTTTAAACTTTTAAACAGGGTATAAATTGTAACACATTGACCATCTTTCAAAAACCAGGATCAATATTCAATACAAGGTCAATGAATACAACACTGACATGTAATCCTACACTGGTCTTGCATTGTAGGATTAAAATGTTCATCGCAAATTTGACTAATTAATATGAAAATTGCAACATTTTTTCACTCTCAGATTACATAACTTTAATAACTTTAAAACTCTTCAATAATAATTCTCCCATCACCAATAATTATTTAAACTATTGATAGTTTGAATTTGATGAAATCAAGTTTGGATTTGAATACAAAGATATGTAATAAAGAATAAATAGTAAATGAATCAATAATAGCTTACAATCTTGGATCTTATCAGTCTTCAACATGGACTTGGTATTAGTTAAAAGACACAGGAAATGAAACCAAAAACAAGTTTTTACTGTAATAATTTACTAGATTTTTCAAGTCTTTACACGAGAATAGAAGCATATATTATATCGTACAATATACATACAAGGATCATATGGTTGATAAAATGTCGAATATTTCAAATCAAATGGTATAGCAGGGAATAATAATTACAATTACAATACATACATAGAGCATAGCCTAATTTATATACCTGAGATATGGTCATTCACACATGATATATGTACATAATACTCATCCACAGGTTTCACAAGAATAGTAATCTACAGTATATTAGTCAACATTTGAGCAATTATTAATATCATACAATTTCTGTCCAGTTTGCTTTTTCCACATCATACAAACGTCTTAATTTATTTGAGACAGATTCATTCTTCAAAAGAATTCTATTCACAATAAGTCATAAATATATTGCTCTCAATACTCTCAATATTATTTATATAATCTTTGCAAGTCAAGATAGCTGATGAGTCTTCTTTTCTGATTTGTTTGTTGGACTGTACAGTATTCACTAGATCATGAAATAATAATCTATCCGTAATTCATTATCTATATAATTTATTTACAAATTCGTATTCCTAGTGGAAACTCCATGATTGTATAATGTTCTATGTAAACGCCTTCATTCTACTCTAGAAAAAGCACACAAACATTTCACCGTTCACATTTATGATTTACTACCATAGTCATGTGGTATGCAATTTATTCTGCAATTTTATAAGATTGTATTAACACTATATGCATTGAAAGACAAAAATTATTACGATGTTTTCCCTCCAGAATCTGTAGAAGAAATAAGAGATAAAAAATGTGGATAAAAAGAGGATGAAAAAGAAGAAGAAGAAAAAGAATAACGAAAGCTGTTGAAACGATCAGACAATAGTGGAAATATGTGAAATCAGCCATTGAAACTCCAACCAATAGGAGTAGTGGTGGCAGTAAGCAGTCAATCCAGCTTAAAAACGACCTCGCTGTACGATTGGTCGGCTCACTAAGCCCTGCCTCTTGGTAGCCACGCCCCCAGCCAATCACAAGCCAGTAGTATGAAACGGAATCGCTCAGTTAGTTTCGAATTTGCCGCTAGATGGCATTGACTTCCTTCCCATGAAATGGGATGGAACTTCGAGTTGACATTCAAGATGACTTAATGTAATTTGGAACTGGAAGTAGGAGAAGATGAGAAGGAGGAGGAGGTGGTGGGGAAACAAGACAAATTAGGAGTGAAAGAAAAAGAATTTTAGTGAAAATAAATTGGAAAAAGAAAAAGAAAGATGAATAGGAGGAAAAGGATGAGGAGGAGGAGTAGGAGGAGGAGGAGGAGGAGGGAGGAGGAAGAGGAAGAAATGAGAAGAGAAAAGAGGACAAGGAAAATAATAAGAATAAGGACAAGAGAAAGGAGGAAATGCAGAAGAAGAAGAAGAAGAAGAAGAAGAAGAAGAAGAAGAAGAAGAAGAAGAAGAAGAAGAAGAAGAAGAAGAAGAAGAAAAAGTGAGTGGGTAGGGAGCACCAAATTTCTAAGGATTATAAATACTTTAATACACCCTTTGATTCAGTTGAATAGCAGCAAGTGATATTGAATTGACAGTGAGAAAGAATATTCTTGTATCTCTGGAAAGACGTTTTCAGTGAGGAAAATCAAAGAGTTTTCCGATTTCCCTGAGCAAGTGGAAATTAAAGGGAAGATTAGTTAGTAATGAATGGGAAACGACACGACAGATCCTACTAATTGGACACAATCTTTGGTATCTTGGACTGCGGTGAAAAAAGGAAAAAACTATTTTTGGTTTTTATATCAATGAAAAAGAAAATGTCGTTTTTAATCTTCTATGAACTATGCATGAGGATGGTTGGTGATAATGCCCTTCACACATCACCCTTCAAATCGTCAAACATGTAGGTTTATATGTACAATCAGCAAACATGAACCAATCATCTAAGGTACTGTAAATAGAACACAATGTATTCTAATTACCTTTATCAAGTGCATAGTCTAATAATTAAACCTGATAACTCTAAGGCTAGGCGTACACCGGTTAGTCAAGACAAGACAAGACGAGATTAGTCACGTTTAGTCACAGTAATTCACATGGTTGCTTATAGGAGTTAAGCACACACCGATACAATGACTGTATGTATGGTGTGTGTTAGCTCATAAGCAACTATGTGAAGTACTGTGACCAAACGTGACTAATCTCGTCTTGAATCTTGTCTTGACAAACCGGTGTACGCCTAGCCTTAATGTACAATCATCAAACATTAATCGTTCATGTGTAAAGAAACACAATGTCTAATTACCTTTATCAAGTGTATAGTCTAATTATTAAATCCTAATAATTTAAGGCTACGTATTAGTCAAGACAAGATAAGTCACGTTTAGTCACAGTAATTCACAGCTGTTTATGAAGCAACACACACCGATTAGTCATTGCTTGTGTTGCTCAAAAAGCAATTGTGATAAACGTGACTTATCTTGTCTTGACAACCGGTGTATTAGAAATAAATAAATCTTTTGAAGCGTTTTTCGAATAACACTCATGAATGTAACCGTACATTAGTCAAGACAAGACAAGAGATTAGTCACGTTTAGTCACAGTTATTCACATTGCTTATGAAGCAGCACATACCGATGCAATGGCTAATCGGTGTGTGTTGCTGGATAAAAGCAACTATGTGAAGTACTGTGACTAAACGTGACTAATCTAATCTTGTCTTGTCTTGACTAACCGGTGTACGCCAGGCATAAATAGAACACAATCTATTCTAATTACCTTTATCAAGTGCATAGGATCTAAGATCTAATTATTAAACCTGATAACTCTAAATTTCTTCTAAAAGCTAACAACTGTCAATCAGTGCACACACCACCCTTCAATAAATCATCAAACATGAACCAATCATCCAAGGTACATAGAACACAATGTATTCATTCTGAACTGCATTCTAAATGCAATTCAATTCATTCTAACCTTTATCAAATGCATGGTCTAATTATTAAACCTGACTACATGACCGATAACTCTAAATAATTTCGTCTAATAATCTAACAGCTGTCAATCAGTGCACACACCACCCTTCAAATCATCAAACAAGAACCAAAATCATCCAAGATAAATAGAGCACAATGTATTCTAATTATCTTTATCAAATGCATAGTCCAATTATTAAACTTGATAACTCTAAATTTCGTCTAATAATCTAACAGCTGTCGATCAGTGCACACACTACCACCCTTCAAATCATCAAAAATGATTCATTCTGAACTGCATTCTAAATGCAAATCAATTCATTCTAACCTTTATCAAATGCTTAGTCTAATTATTAAACCTGACTACATGACCGATAACTCTAAATAATTTCGTCTAATAATCTAACAGCTGTCAATCAGTGCACACACCACCCTTCAAATCATCAAACATGAACCAATCATCCAAGGTACATAGAACACAATGTATTCTAATCACCTTTATAAAGTGTATAGTAAAATTATTAAACCTGATAAATCTAAATTTAGTCTAATAATCTAACAGCTGTCGATCAGTGCACACACTACCACCCTTCAAATCATCAAAAATGATTCATTCTGAACTGCATTCTAAATGCAAATCAATTCATTCTAACCTTTATCAAATGCATGGTCTAATTATTAAACCTGACTACATGACCGATAACTCTTAATATTTCGTCTAATAATCTAACAGCTGTCAATCAGTGCACACACCATCCTCCACACATAGTTCACCCAGGACGCGTCGTCCTGCCTTGAGGAGGACGACGGCGCCCTCTGTCAGGACAGCATGCGTTTGCGCCGCGAGTCGACCTCGTTCGACGACCTTGACCTCCACGTGTCCTTGATGAGGTCGGCCGCCTTTTCGCCAATCATGAACACGATGGCGTTGGTGTGACCGGCCGGTATCACTGGCATGATGGATGCGTCGACCACCCTGAGGCCTTGCACGCCGTAGACGCGCAGCTGAGGGTCCACCACTGCGTCGGGGTCGCTGGGCGGACCCATTTTGCACGTACCTTGGGGAGCAAAAACAGATGAATTCCGTCATTTTTTTATTGTATTGTATTGTACAGGGTGGCGCAAAAAGAATGGATGTATTTGAGTAGGATAATCAGTGGAGTGGAGAGCTGTCTGTGACCGCAGAGCGACACCATTTTGTAGATTAGAGCATCCAGTTACAATGGCGCAATTGACCTTGCAAAATCGCGTATTTGCTGTTGAGCAACATTTCCAATAGAATAAATCTGCAATCGTCGTTCAACGAAGCTTTAGCAGAGAGTTTCAAGTCGAGTTTATTGGCATGTGATTCTTCTTTACCTAAAATCAAGTTCACTGTCGTAAATATCGTTACATTAAAGATTTGAATACTGCAATACATGAAAGAATTGCTGATGTATCAAAAGTTAAGGACCAATGTGAGGCTTTTAATGAGCATTGACGCATTAAGAGCCCCATATTTCCTATCTAATTTTAAAAAAATACTCAAGTGTTTTGGAGTTTTTCATACAAATTCTCAAATTGGGTTATTTACTCAGTATTTTGGTGTAAGGGAGATGAATGTATGATAAAAATGAACGTTCTTATAAAACTTTGAAAAACATCCGTTCTTTAAGCGCCACCCTGTATTTTGTTTATGATTTTTTTACTAACAAATCTTTGTATTATTGACTGTAAATGTTTGTGAATTTGTATTTGTAATAATTATAGGTTTTTGGAAAAAAATCATTATTTATTTATTATTATTTATTGGCGCGGATACGCGTTGCAAAGTATGCATGCACAGTGTAAAACATGCAAAATGTTGTCATCGTGTGGACCAGCATTTTCATTCAATTCAATTTCTTTATTTGTCGTGATTACTACAATTTATACTAAATTGGAAGAAAAAGATATAAATATTAACATATTGACAAACCACAGTTTTATCATGAGTGACATGTATTTTGCAATGTGTACTTATTTGTATCACAAATCTATATTGCTTTAAGAGGTGTGTAGATGAAAGGATGATTGTGTGATTGCAATTTGTTGTACTTCCATCCTATGTTTCAAGTACAATATGTTTATTTTGTATTCTTTAATTTTTGAAATAAAGAGATTTTTGTCATTGTCTTTGTCATTATTCAAAAAGTTTTATATTTTATCAAATACAGAGAACCATGGTTTCGTGGTACAGCTGAGGATGTAGCAGGTTATGTCACGAAACCATGGTTCTGTCTCTTATAAAATAAAACTGTGGTTTGACAATTTCAATGTCTATTTCTTTCATCATGGAGAATTTGGTTCAAACGATGTACAATATGCATGCATACTAGGCAAAGTGTATCTGTACCTGAGTGTGAAAACATAAGTGTTTGCAATATCTCATTTCCTTCCATCTTTATATCTGGCTGAATGAACAACTAAATGCATTTCTACTAGATTGTAGACTCTAGATTTCCACTAGATGATGGATATGTGAATGGACAATGTGATTAAATAAGAAATAAACAAATGAATGCAAATATTTCTACTAAATTGTATAGCACTTAATTTTTGTATCGGTCACCCATCCCAGAGCGGTCACGAGTGTTCGTGACTTAACCTCATGATCACTCAGCTACCGCTCTCAACGAGCGACTAAACATAGCCAATACTAGTCAGTATTGGAAAATCATTTATATTACCCGAGGATACTATCTCAGTGATAATCTCATTATCAATTATTAAGACAATAGGAAACTGGTAATTTACCCGATTGATGCTGTAGATTGGTGGTGATGTGACGGGCGGTGCAAGCCCAGTACTCGTCCGAGGCAAAGCGAAGCGCTGCGCAGCCCGGGAATGGATTGCGCAGCAGTTGCGTCGCGTATTTGGCAAATGGCTCTGTCTCGGTTATGCGTACTGCCTGCGGACAGAAAATGGGATGAAACTGATTGATTTATTCATTCATTCATAATCCAACTGTGGACATTACTTGACAGGAACATAAATAAATAAAATGCAAGAGGAAAAATATTCATGTCAAGAAACAATGGACTCATTCATACATTTTTTTATCGTATGGCTTTTATTGGTGGGGAGACCCTCATGTGGAGTTTCCACCTGCACATAAATCTCAATCTCTAATGCAGGTGGGTGCCACCGTGAGCTCTCCCCTTAATACATAATCCAACTGTACACATCACTTTACAGAAGATACTAGATGAAAAATATTAATGCAATGTAGCAATAATAGGAATAATATTAGGAATGGACTAGAACTATAAAATGTAAAACTATAAATAACTTCTGACACAGTGATACTTACTCATAATGAAAAAACAACAAATTATTGTCAATTATCACGATTTTTTAATAATAAACAGACATGTTTCAGCACCTACAATTATTATAATTACAACACTGATGATATTACTGAAACATGTCTGTTTATTATTAAAAAATCGTGATAATTGACAATAGGCTAATTTGTTGTTTTTTCACTATAAATAACTAATGAAAGAGACCAAGAATAAATAGATAACAGAAAGTACAGTAATGATAACACTATAACACTATAACGAATTTCGTATTTGAAGATTATGATAAGGAGAAAGTAGACTTTTGCTTCAATATGTGTCTCAATTGAATTAAAAATGATATTATTTTGGGCGGTAGCCTGTTGGACCTTCCATTTTGTATTATTTGTATATTACTGAAAAAATTAGTAAATAAATCATTAGTAATTGTCATTAAAAATCATAAGAATGATCTCAATAATATGATGAATAGACACTTGGGAAAGATAGAAATCAGTAATCTCTTCTAACAAACCACTTTGATTATCTAAGAATACTCTCTACCCTCAACAACTTAGTCGAAGCAAAGACAATTTAGAATACTTATAAGTTATAAGACAATAGACTAATAGCTCCCTATGGTCTTCAGTCGAAGTAATGTTTGAGATTTCCAGCATTCCTTCAACTTGAGGAGTCTACTTGACCAAATTCTTCCCTCTAAAGAACATGAAAATAGAAAACAGCTGTCAAATCAGTGTCCTTTGATGCATTATGCATTGAAATGCATTCAGCATACTTTGTATTCTGTAATGTGTTTCTACTCGTAAAATGATGAATCGAATTAAATCACATTCCTTTTTCCAGAAAAGCTTCAATCTTTCAATCATCCCGTTAATCACATGAAAATCCAATTGAATTTAACTATCGTAAAAGGACGTCATTTCATTGACGTGAGATCCGTTTATTAATTATCGTTGCATTGATTTTGTTAGATGACATCATTTCACGGCGGTTTAATCCAATTGGATGTTCGTGCAACTGGCCATTTGTATTCTGGTTTTGGGTTTTTTAATGTGCTACCTTACTTGACACTGTAATTGAATTGAATAATTACATCTTTCGCTTTCTTTGGAGCTCAAATCCACACTTGACCTTGAAGATGGACGATTTCCGAAACGACATCTTTTGTAGCACGCTTCTGCATTCGTATTCAATGCTCTGAACCTTTCAGAGGAAATAAAAATGTGTGAATTCCGTCATTTATTATTCTGAGCATGTCGTCTCTGGCCCGACATCCTGTTTTGCTGGAATTTATTCAAATTTCTTTGCATTCGAATGAATAGTTGGTTACTTTGGTGCCGATGACATCAGACCAGTTTCTGACTCTGACACAAACTCTTCTAGAATAAAATTATTAATATTTATCATTCGGAAAAGGTTATTGACTTTTATTTTTAATCTGCTCACAGTCTTGTTTTCCAATATCCCATATATTAAGTAGGATAGAAAAACGTACTCATATCAAGTTCAATACAATATAGTAGGTGTGAATTCGATTTAAATTGGAAATAAAAGTACTATGAATAGTTTTGAGTAGGTATGGATTTGAGGGTATTAGGTTTAGAATGATTAGGTTTGAGAATGATTAGAATTGAAATTACAACATACATACTTTAGGTTTAAATTGGTATAAAATAGATTTGAATTAGATTTGAATGAGAAATTCAATACACTATTATTAGATTTCAATTTGTAAAATTTGTATAAAAATTTGTTTGAATTTTATTTTAGTTACAAATGTAAGCTACACACTATTGAAAACAATCAAACAAGTATAATAAACATAAGTAGAACCAATAATTGTTTCTCATCTTTGCAATTTTAACATCGATCGTTTCAATCAAATTCAAAGGAGCAGAAACCAACTATTTTCTCATTTGTTGACAAAATTTGGTTAGTTTTATTTACAGCAGGATCCATTTAACTTGTCAGAAATCATATGATCGACGAGCATGATCATTACCTCATTGAATCTCGCAGATTATTGAAATCTTTTAAAAGTTATTCTTTGAAGTTTCAATTTTGATTATTGTGTCGAAATCACTGTTTAATTATTACTGGAACAGCAGACTTCTGTCAAGTTAATTGGATCCTGCTATATAGTGGATTGAGAGAATTCAAATGATCATTACTCATCTGAGATATTCATTCCTCCCAAGTTATTGATTGTAGGCTACTATATATATTATCTGCTTGTATATTATATTAGACAATCATCTAATTATATTATCTGCTGATGAATTTTTGAATATTATTGATTGGAGTATCCCTCAAGAATAGTTGTTAAGTGTTTGAATAGTCTATATTTTGTCAACCATCATGACAACCCATAGACTGAAGGGTAAAAAATCTTATCTTACTCGATGTGAAACGGAATAAATGATGAAAGAAAATACACGAAAAACATTGTAATATTTTCGTTTGAAATTAAAATGCATCAAGCCCACCCAACTAACCCAGATACAAGCAGCCCAGCACTTATGGAGATCAACTCCTACAAAAGTGCCTGTGATTACTGGAATAATAACAGTGATTATTCGATTTCATATCCAGACGTAACTGCAAGTAACGCTTTGCGCATGAAGCTGTTATAATTCTGTGTGTTTGAACACTTCAAGTAGTCAACCAGTAGTTGAAATACATTTGTGAGTGAACTTTTTTCGCCAAATTGTTCCCAGATTTTCAGGGAATTTCGTTTCCTGGTGCAATGCAAACGTGTAAGACCGGTTAAGAGTTATCAGGAAGAAAAAGATGTTAAGTGATACGAGTTGAGCTATTCTATTGCTCAACTAATCTGGATTCTAGATTTTTATTTCTTTTTTGAATGCGGTTAAGTGTTCCAGTCCTTTGCAATATTGATATTGTAACTGAGCATTGAGTGTTTTTTCTGTTGGCGAAGTGAATTATTTGAAAATGATTTTGAAGTAACGCCTGTTTTTTATTTTGTTGATAATGTTGATGAAATAAATGAATACGATTAAGTCAATAATTAATTCGAAATGATTTGAATAAACGAATCACTTGGAAGAAAAATGTATAGATTGCATGTAAAACTATTTCCAAGTAAAGAATAACTGAATACCAACTAAACACTAGACAAATGGGATTTGAATTTGGAATATCTTTGATACCATATTACATTTCCTGTGCGTTTTACGTGTTCTATATGTTTTCTTTTATAAGTTTTCGTGTGAGTGATTAAGGCTAGGCGTACACCGGTTAGTCAAGACAAGACAAGACAAGATTAGTCACGTTTAGTCACAGTAATTCACATAGTTGCTTATGAAGCAGCACACACTGATGCAATGACTAATCGGTGTGTGTTGCTCCATAAGCAACTATGTGAAGTATTGGGACTAAACGTGACTAATCTCGTCTTGTCTTGACTAACCAGTGTACGCCTAGCCTAAGACATTCATGAGTCATGTTATTTCACTCGAAAAACGCTTTCAAAGATTTATTTAATTCTATATATTATGGTCTTACATCAGCTCATCTCCACTCTGTTATTTCACCCAAAAAACACTTCAAGGTCGAGTAATTCCGAATCAAATTAGACAGACGTATTGAAGCTAATTGCGTGGGTAATGATGTTATCTCTGGCCGCCGCCACAAGCGAGTTCTAAGCGCGGTGTGTGCTGAGTGGTGAAATTACAGTAGTAGCTACCCTCCATTTAATAGAAGGCTCACACAAGGCTTACAAAGCATGCTAATTTTCAGGGAAGGATGACTTTGAAGTGAACAGTGAAGTTTGCAAATTTATCATTGCGAATGTGTGCACGTGAAGAGAGAGAGAAAGAGCGACAGAGAAAGAGAGAGAGCAACGAGGGAGAGTGACGGCATCACATTTTGGAAGTTTAGCCCAACATAGTCAATGAATGACAGCTATTATCTTGCATACACTACCCTCTATCTGTATACATCTTTTCAGAACAATGTGATATAAGCTGTTACTGACAAGCTATTTCTCATCCCCCCTGCAACTTCCCCTAACAAACCCCACACACACACACATAACACTCCAACATGCCGGAATTTTAAAAAAACCACTCGAAAACGGTCAGTTAGTCCCAGATAAGGAAGTTTATGATATGGGTTTCAGCTACAATTTAGTATATTAATTATTGTCGTACTTGTTTAGAGCATCTTCCAGGTTTCTCATAGTTTCTAGTTTAGCTTGAATATTTGAATTGAGTATCTTCATTGAAATAAGAGATCTGAAGTTGTTACCCACCCCAAATTGATTTAAATATCGAGATACCGGTTTTGGGTTTACCACCATTATCAATCTCTGGTAAACTCAGATTAACTGTTTTCTAGTTTTAGGCCCATTTTCGTTTAAGCTAAGTTGAAAAAACGTAGTGTAAACTAGGTTTAAACTGTAGATCCACGGTGTAAGCTTTATTCAAACTGTAAATTTATGGTTCAAGTCAAGTTTTAACTACGTTTTGTCAAACTCAGTTTCAACTATGATATTGCATAAGGGCATACGGTGTACCTCTAGCTGAAGACAATAGCTTCTAGGCGTACACCGGTTAGTCAAGACAAGACAAGACGAGATTAGTCACGTTTAGTTACAATAATTCACACCGATGCAATGACTAATCAGTGTGTCGCTTCAAGCAACTATGAAGTTCTGACTAAAAGCAGCGCTGGAAGAGCTAACTACACTAACTACACTAGCTACACTAGCTGCTTTTCTCGGCCCTGATACCAAGTACCTATATTATCTTTGCTAAGGCTAAAGGCCACTTGGACCCCCTCCCTGAACAGAAACCTCATCTGACAGTACCGGCGAAAAAAGCCCTGAAAGTACTCATGACTCAATTTCATGTTTTGCCATACAGATACAATATCATTGTCTTTCATGCAGAAACTCATGCTAACAAATATTGGATGAGGATGTTCCATAACAGGTCCACTTTGTCTATTACTAATTCCATTTTGTATTTTCTGAATAGATGATCACTCTGAAAACAGTACACTGCCAAAAACACGAGAGACGGCACTATATCAATTTTTGTCCCTTTCAGAAAAAGAACACCATGCAATGAGTTTGTAACGAAAATAATTTGCTGACAATGCTTTTTACAAAGTGTTGTCGTGCTATGTGTCATGGGAAAAAGGTTATTATTTCATCCATTCATAAAAGGATTTTGAATTTTAATCCTTTCACAAAAAATACGCTCACCATACTTGCATGAAATGCTCGTTTGTGAATGGTAGAGTGGGTTGAAAAGCGTCTCTAGTATAAATGTTTCACAAGAAGACTAGTGTGTTATTTTACGCTTTTTATCGATTAGATGGTAGCCTATATTTTTTGTGATTCAGTGGATTAACATAATGCTCGTAAAGTGAGCTATATTCATATATCAGCTATAGATATTAATTTAATTTGTCGCTTGGCATTAGATAGATGGATACATAGAGAAAAATTATTTCTTTGCCATCGTATTCTACGATCATCAACAACGTCGAAAAATGATACCTCTTTATCTATCTATCTATCTATCTAATGCCAAGCGTCAAATTAAATGAATGTTACTGTAGAATCATTTATTATGGCCATTGAGTAGAAACACTATTTGTCCACCTTCATGTGGTCACTTGTACAAACAACCTGTTCAGCTCATTGACAATACATAATGCGAGATAATTCCAACAACAGAGACTGTATAATAATAGTGTGGCCATTGATGTCAATCAATGATCCATAAAACCCAAAGATATTCATCCAAAAGATGTTATGAAATCATCGAGAACTGTTGAAACGATCAGACAACAGTGGAGTTGTGTGAAATCAGCCATTGAAACTCCAGCCAATAAGAGTAGAGCTGGGAGTGTGTAGTCAAACCAGCTCGAAATCGATCACGCAATACGATTGGCCTGCTCACTAAGCCCTGCCTCCTATAGTAGCCACGCCCCCAGCCAATCACAAGCCAGCAGTACAGAACGAACTAGCTCAGTTAGTTTTGAATTTCGCCGCTAGATGTCATTTGCTTCCTTTCGACATTCCATGAAATGAAATAAAGCTTGAAGCTGGCAATATTTTAGAATCTAGAGGATGGAAAATAATTTAAATTCTGAAGTTAAGAAGATGACAAAAGATGAGGAGAAAGAGGAGGAAGAGGAGGGAGGAGCAGGAGGAAGGGGAGGAGGAAGGAGGAAGGAGGAGGAGGAGGAAAGGAGGAGGAGAAGGAGAAGAAGGAGAGGAGGAGAAGGAGGAGGGTGATAGGAGGATGAAGAAGAAGGAGGAAGGGATGAGGAGGGTGAGGAGGGTGAGGAGGAGGAGGAGGGAGGAGAGGAGGAGGAGGAGGAGGAGAAGGAGGTGGAGAAGAAGGGGAAGAAGGAGGAGAAGGAGTAGGAGAAGGAGGAGGAGGAGGAGGAGGGAGGAGGAGGAGGAGGAGGAGGAGGAGGAGGAGGAGGAGGAGGAGGAGGAGGAGGAGGAGGAGGAGGAGGAGGAATTGATGAGAAGAAGGGAAGTACAGCAGAAGAGAATAAGGTGAAGAGAAGAAGAAAAGTTAAAAAGTTCGAGGAAAATAAGTTAGTGAAAGATAGAGGAAGAAAATAGAGAACGAATTGGAACCGTTTCTTTAGTAATTGCAGAAAAATAGATATGGCCCACTTCCTTCCTATTCTGTAGAAGGGAAGTGGCTTTAGAAGACAGTGAGTTATGAGATCCAGGGATTTGAAAGCATTAACTATCACAGTGTGTGTTGGAAGGGATGAGAAGTTATAGTGCTTGCTGACTTGCCAGTGATCCAAAAATAAGTGGAAGATTCAAAAGCATTCCCAGAAAATGTCAAGATTTTCAACCACAGTAGCCTAAATAGAGCAAGATTTGATAGAGTTCAACTATAGTTCGTGGGGAATGGCTTAATCTATGGCTGTTGAGTCGTTGGGTGGCTACCCGGTTTGCCGACCTGTCGTTTGGTCGAATTGATCATTCATGGTGCCTGAAATACTGTTGATGTTAATGTTTACCACAGTTTTAAAGTCTAAGGCCCGTTTCTAGGACAGTCATTAGTTTAGTGCCACATTAAACTAAGGCTAGGCGTACACCGGTTAGTCAAGACAAGACAAGACGAGATTAGTCACGTTTAGTCACAGTACTTCACATAGTTGCTTATGAAGCAGCACACCAGGTACTTCAGGAAAGTACCGAAAATTTTGTTTATTCTGATTTAAAATGGGAAAGAGAGACAGAGGAAAACCTTATGGAGCAGAGGAAGAGCTAATAATAAATATTTTATTGTAATACACATAGAGAAATAGAGAAAATGGTAATAGAGAATAAAGTTGATAGAATAGATTTATTTTTATGTTTATGTTTGGAAATTTATGCTATCTATTTTTCTCTTGTACAGTACCAATTTTTATTCCAATGAAATAATTATCAATAGCACTTCCTCTGCTCCAGAAAGGGTTTTCCTTTGTCTCTCTGTTCCATTTTAAATTAAAATAAACAAATTCCTCACAGGGATAAGAAACAGAAAAATGTTTGTGGATTAGGTCCTTTCAACTAATCTTTATCTGATACCAATCTCACTAGTGAATAAACATCCTAATTAGTTACCTCTGATACAATAATTCCTAGACTAGATTCTTGTCAAATCATTATTCAAGTTATCTGTGCATTTGTCATCGCAATGATGAGACAGTTCAAAATTTGTGGATCAAATCCCTTCAACTACAGGTTATCTTGTACCTATAAACATCCTAATTAGCTACTTCTCATACTGAAATTCACAGTATCACCTTCTAATACAAGGCTGGGAGAACTTCACCTTCACCTCAGCTACATAGTAATTGTCAATTATCATCACCCACATACCATCTACAAGCTGACAGGTGACAGACAAAATCGACAGACTGCATATCGACAAGTAGGCTACAATCGACAGACTGCTTATCGACAAGTAGGCTACAGAGTCGACCAACTGCACATAATTCGACCCCAATCAACCAGAGTAGAGAGATTCACCGAAAACTGCTGAGCTGTGCATTATTGAATTCCGGCGCACCTCTGTAATATTCATACACGTCTGGACGTTCTTGGAAATGTCATGCTTGCATAATTTTGAGATTCCTTTCACTGTTGGGAGGGGAGAGGGTGTAGGTGAGAGAGGGGGAAGATAGTTGTGAAAGGAATATAGTGGTGGGGGGGGCTGCAGTAGAGCAGGTGCAGGTGTTCATTGGTGTGAGAGAGTGAAGTGGGAGAGAGAGAGATTTCCGATCAACCGCTGTATCATTATATTATTATGTGTGGGAGTCAAATATTAAAATGAGGATTGGAAATGTTATTTCTATAAAAGCTGGCTTTCCTAGACGTCTATGGAATACTCTATGAATGCTGTAGGAGAATATTATTCATGTATGAAGCTTTCATACATGTTGTGTTGGGGTGGGGGAATTTAATTCGACACAAAATACGTTAATGGAAGGTAGCAGTTGATTTATTATTTGCCAGCTTTTCTTTATCAAATACTCCGGTTATTTTTCAAATTATTACTGGGTACAAATAAATTTGAAATATCAAAATTTAATAGTATAAGGCTAGGCATACACCGGTTAGTCAAGACAAGACGAGACGAGATTAGTCACGTTTAGTCACAGTAATTCACATAGTTGCTTATGAAGCAGCACACACCGATGCAATGACTAATCGGTGTGTGTTGCTTCATGAGCAATGTACACTAAACGTGACTAATCGTCTTGTCTTGACTAACCTCTATGAGCAGGCTGCACAAGAGTAGATGAAAGATAATTTTTTTTATTACTTATAAGAACTTAACACTGGTAAATTGATATCAAGCCTGACAAACCTTTGTAGAACTGAGATAAAGTGTAGCCTACTGTATAACAATCATCATAAATATCTTCATAATTATCATCAGTGGCAACATATTACAATACATGTTTCCTTGAAGTCAAATATTAAATTATGAAATATCATGAATGATGAAAGAAATATGAACAGATAATATTCTATTGTCCAATTTCATTGATATCATTCTAATATTCAATTCAAATTTATTTGCCATGCCATATACATAATTATAAGAATGTATAATAAGAACACAAAATATAAGAATGTATTGCAGTTGTTTCCTTATAAAGAACTACAGCATGATTAATTTAACGAGTCAGAAAACAGCTGATTCGGCGAACAGTAGACAACTGATTTTATGCAGCATAGACACTAAGGCTAGGCGTACACCGGTTAGTCAAGACATGACAAAATTAGTCACAATTAGTCACAGTAATTCACATAGTTGCTTATGAAACAGCACACACGGAATAGTCATTGCATCAGTGTGTGCTGCTTCATAATAAGCAGCTATGTGAATAACTGTGACTAATAACGTCTTGTCTTGTCTTGACTAACCGGTGTACGCCTAGCCTTAGAGACCTTTAAAGTCTTTAAAATTCCTTTTTAAAGAAGACCTTTCAAAGAATACCTTTTTAAAAGACCTTTTCAATAATCTGCGAGATCCAGCATTTGTAGGTTGAGTATTGTGATATTGCTGTCGAAACAGCAAATGTTTTCTGACTAGTTAAATTAATCCTATAGGAATCACTTGGAAATAACCATTGTTCTCTCGTTCAAGGTCCCCTAACAAATCAATTAGAACCTTTCAATGAGTAGTAATAAAACCGAAGAATCTTAGGAATCTTAACTGATAAGATTCAAGACTCTTCGACTCATCACTGCATGTTGAATAGCAATAATTAATCTTCTCTGTTGTCGGTCAATGGTTACAATTCAGTAACTTCCAGTACGTAAAGTGATTTGTTATGGGAAGTACCATGCTAATTACATGTTAACACAACGTACTTTATAGGCTTCCGTTCCCTTAACCTCAATGCATTCGATTAGAAGCAATACAACTCGAAGAATAGAAGCTCAGTAGTGCTAAGCTTATCTCTTATCTCTGTTATCATGTTATAATGTAGTGATAATCTCTCCTGTTATCATGGTTTCACTTTCTTTACCTTATAATAAATTCTCACAAAGCTCACATCACAGAATAAAACAAATATTTCCAATGTTCTCAATAATACAATTCTATTGATGGTCTCCAATAATATGGTCTTCACTATGAAAACAATGAACACTATGATTGAACGTGAATTTTTTGCTGAGGGTGATTTGCTCTCGTCTAAAAACCTCTCCCAAGTTGTGATGATTCTTAAACTTTCATACTTTGAAAGTTCTTGAATTTTAATTCATGTTGATATTATTTGATAATAAAGACAATTGAAAGGGAAGCAGAAAAGGTCTTAGAAAAACACATATAAATTACTAGAATATTAATGATACAGTTTCATACTAACATACGTAACAGTAATAAATTGATCATAAGTATTAAAGCATACACACAGTGTGCAAAACGAATTGTCTTTATCGACTTCGCCATCAAGTTACAACAATAACTTATTCTCCAGAGAGAAAGAGTTCCACTTCGGTACCAAACTATATCTGTCTCTTATTTCACATTATTTCACTGAGTTGAGGCTAGGCGACACCAGTCAAGACAAGACAGTCGTTTAGTCACAGTAATTCAGTTGCTTATGAGCACACAGATGCAATGACTAATCGATGTGTGTTTAACAACTATGTGCTGTGACTAAACGTGACTAATCTCGTCTTACCTTGTCTTGACTAACCGGTGTACGCCAAGCCTTATTCTCCACCATACCAGTCTTCTTTCCTGCATCTCTTTCCCCTACTTTCAATTTCTTCTCTTCTCTTTCAAGGTTATACACAAGACTTCTAATTTTTGAAAAAAGACCCCTGGCTCTACAATTGACCCCAAATTTCGATTTGGCCCACTCTTCTAAAGCACCTTTTCTCCAACAACAAATAGTACGTAAGTATCCCAGCATATTAAAGTACATGATGATTTCATGTTCATCAGCTCTCTCAATACAACTTGTAGCTTGCAACTTGCAACTTCCAACTTGCATCTTGCAACTTGCAACTTGTCCCAGGCATATGCTGACTGGCCCTAAACGCAAGTTATACACAATGTGATGTGCCCCGCCACAACTGACTGTATCAATCTATCATTGCCTCTTCCAAGAAGGAAACGGCACATCATCAATTATGGCGTACCCTGTGGGTGGAGGGGGGTAGGGGTTAGGGATATGTTACCCTCCCATTTCTGTCGACAAGGTTAGGTTATGATACAGCAGGAGCACAAGGATATCACGCTCACTTATCATGACAATGCTTTAACAACAGAGATGAGAGATGCTCTCATGGAAAAAGATTTTCTTGCTTGCCTCCACTTGAAAGGGTGATGCCCACATGCGCCCTAGGCTTGTGCGTGGTGATGGAAAGGGTGATTATGAGAGATGGATTGAATTACTACTTGTGCATCAGGATATTTGAACTTTTTTCTTTATTTGAAGTTTTTCGATTTGGATTTGGATACTATCAAAATGAAATAAATTTTAGTAGAAATATTTTTTTTTGTTCATTAGTTTGTGAGATATGGGCGTCTGAAGTTGAAATTTATGGGACAGATCATCTCACAATTGGTTGCAAATAAAATCATGAAATTTGACAAATACCTGCTTGAAGGTGAATAACCTCTATCAAATAAAATACTAAATTCTCAAAATTCAATCATGAAAACATTTATTTACAAAAATCATTTTTTTCGAAAAATAATTTTTAACAATCAAATAGTTGAGAGTATAGGCCTATTCTTTTTTCGAATCTAATCTGCCTACTTCTAATCAAACAAAGATCATATATATTTGAATTACAAAAAATGTGTGTCCTTGAATGGCTAGTAGATGATTCACCATTACAGGAAAACATCACATTAGACTATCATCGTTACTTACTAGTTATCCATACTAGTTACAATCCATTCATGTTTTCAAATCAATCAACCGCAAACTACAAAACAAACTATCACTTTTCACCAATTTTCCTATTACACAGCTCTGAACGATCCTTTTTTGTCGGAGAGAAATATTTTCACTAGAAAATCATGCACCAGAAGACAGTAATTGACTGCCATTTGTCACGCTTACACAATGGTGACTGATCTACAGCTATAGTTGCATACTATAACTATAGTACGCTACTATAGTACCTACGGTTATAGTATTATGGAAAAACTGTTAACTGATAGTAGGCCAGCAGACATTGCGATTTTTTCAAACGGAAACAGTTTATTTTTTGTCTGATTGAAGTCAATGACACTCTCTTCCGATCATGGTCACGGTTTCGTTTGTTACATGTGTGTGTGAGTGAAAGGGAGAGTACGAGAACGGCTGCGAGTAAGAGAAAGAGAGAATGATGTGGACCGATCTTGACAATGAAAAAGCGTTGTCACTTTCCACGAAAACCTAATCGAGAATACCGTATTATTTCAAAATTGTTTTCCTCATAGATGTGATTGATTCCGAGAGAAATGTCAAAGAAGGGAGTAACTATAGAAAGTGAGAAGTCTAAGAATAAAGAAGAATATTGGAATTGGAATGAGATGAAAAGAGATGAAAATATCCCATGTTGAAGATCCACCCTAGTTACCGTTAATCAATTTCAATAAGAATATGAAACTTACACGGATGTAGGACAGTAGAAATATTTCAACGGTGAAATTTGATATCATTTGTTAATTGAAGAAGAATAAGAAGAGGAAAAAGAAGAGGAGGAAGAAGAAGAAGAATAATAATGATGTTGTTGATGATGATGATGATGATGAAGAAGAAGAAGACCTACAAAAAGAAGGAGGAGACGGGGAACATGGAGAAGAAGAAGGAGAAGTGGAGGAGGGAGAAGAAGGGGAAAGAGAAGAAGAAGGGGAAGGAGAAGATGGGGAAGAAGGAGAAGGAAAGGAAGAAGAGGAAGAAGAAGAAGAAGAAGAAGAAGAAGAAGAAGAAGAAGAAGAAGAAGAAGAAGAAGAAGAAGAAGAAGAAGAAGAAGAAGAAGAAGAAGAAGAAGAAGAAGAAGAAGAAGAAGAAGAAGAAGAAGAAGAAGAAGAAGAAGAAGAAGAAGAAGAAGAAGAAGAAGAAGAAGAAGAAGAAGAAGAAGAAGAAGAAGAAGAAGAAGAAGAAGAAGAAGAAGAAGAAGAGAAGAAGAAGAAGAAGAAGAAGAAGAAGAAGAAGAAGAAGAAGAAGAAGAAGAGAAGAGAAGAAGAAGAAGAAGAAGAAGGGGAAGAAGAAGAAGGAGAGTAGGCGTAGGAGTAGGAAAAGAAACATTTAAAAGAAACAAAAATCAAAGTCAATGGCCATAGTTTTTAAGAGGCTAGGGAGTTTATAGTATTCCGTTCTTATTTCGGAAACAATTAAGATAAAAGAGTTCTTGGTCCGTGGAGATTCTCGCTGGGCTGGAGCTGCAGCTGAATTGAAAATGAAAGCGTCAGCAGAACTCAAGCTGTACGATTCCCAAATTCAACTTATCACCCTCTTTACTCAGATTCCAGTTGACATTTATATGTATTCTCTTTCAATCCTTCTTTTCACAACCTTTTTCGCCCTCTTTTTGAAGAAGAAAAAGGGAGTAGATGGAATGTTGATTTTTAATTTTGTGAGATGAGAATTCAGAAGTTTCTTTTTGCAGCTAGACGCGCTTGACAGTACTGAGATCAGGCTCCAAGTTATTATTCAGCTTAGCTGAAGGATTATTTGCTAATGTTTGAATAACAGGATACTGAGTTATGTTGGAATGGGAAGTATATATCACATTTGATCAACAGAGAAGCTACATCGCATATTGCTCTGAAATACTGTAATACTTCATCACATAAATAATTATTATGCTCTCTTTACTATAGTTTCTTGAAGTTTTATTTTGAAATAAGATTATTATCAACAATAAGAAAATCTATGGTTTTCTGGTTCTGTCGTTATAATCAATGTGCATTGTATAATTTTCTTTCCATAATAACTTCTTAATAATAAGGTTATTCACGGAAAGTTGATAATTTCTGAGTTATAAACCGAAAACTACAAACAATACCATTTTTCTCATTTTTATCAATGTTGCATCATGAATTTTTGTTAGCAAACATCAGATTCGGATTCAGCACCCCAAAATACATATCAAATGGAAAAAAACCAAAACTACCCCAAACATTTCCCGCTAGGAGTAAATTTTAATACAAATCTACTGGATTACCATATCACCATCTGCCAAATTGAAAAAATTCTAGAATTAAAAAACTAAGAAAAAAATGTAAAATAATTGAGAATAAAAAATATAGTTTTTATTACAAAGAAGTTTGAGTTCATATAAGTAGTTCATATGAAGTCAATTTGCATGAATCCTCAATAATATTTCCTTAATAATAAATAAATAAAATTCTAATGTCATAAAATTCAAAAGAACACAGACAACGTCAAATTCATACAAGTGAAGGTAATTACAACATAATAAATGTTATAAAATATTAATAAATAAACAGACATCATTACAACATAACAAATTATGAGATACACATGTAAAAGATCAAATAACAATAGCATTTTCAAGGAATTCATTTATACAATAAAAAGGGTTCTATAAAAGCCAAATAATCCTCATCTTTCAGTGGTGGTCTTTATTATGCATTTCTCTATGCACCTCTATAATCCATCTTTAGAATGCATTTTTATGCATCTCTATAATCTATCTCCACAATGCATTCCATCTTATAGCAGTTGGCGGTCTTTATTAGAGTATTATTCATTTAATAACTATTGTTTTAGACCCCCGTACAGTCATTACATTAACTTCATATCGTACTTCATTAATATATAGTGATAGTATTGTAGTTGGGCTTCAATTCAAATAGAGGACAATAATACCATATTGTCTTCACATTATTTTCTAATTGAACGTCTTGACCTTTGCTTGGTCATAACTTATTTTAATACAGTAATTAAGTGAGGAGAGAGTATCATCATAAACCCCCTAGTGAGATCTATTGTCTTAAACTAGAATGCATGGTCTAGTCTAGTGTACTGAATAGTTCGCTGCCTCATAAAAGCTTCCCTGAGTAATCAGATTCCCTCTCAAGACAAGTTCCAACTCAAGATCAAGTCATGAAAGGCAAAATTAAATTTGATATTGGAGTCATAAGATGTCAATTTATATTTTATAGAGCCCTATTGTGAAGTCTCATATACTTTACAACTGTAAGCACACCTAGTGACATCAATAAATATGAAATTGATGGAGTAGTCTGGACTTAATTTAAATTTTGAGACCCTAGTAGAATATCTACAAGAGCATTCTTAATTATCATCAATTGTTTTGAAAGTCTGAAAAAAGCTTCCATGTTTGGGGGAATACTTTATTGGATTCTGTATGAATTAGAATAATACACTGATTTTATCAAGAGATTTCATGAATTAATTTTTTTATTCAGTGTTTTCTTGAAATTATTGATCAATCTGGAACAGATTTCAATTGCCACAAGAGAACTGTTTATTAAAATAACGTATAGCTTGTGTTTACTTCAACAACAAAAAATTAGAAGCCATTGAAGATTTGGAAATAATGATTCCTCGATTACCACGATTGCTCCCAGTGAAAGAGCCCCAATTAAATCTTGTTTACAACTTCAAGTAGTTAAATTTGGTTATTTGAAACTAAATGTTTCTAATTTGAATAACAAAATTATTCAAAATGACACGTCGCTCTGTTCATTAAAGTATAATAATTACTTCAAAATTATTTCAATTTTCTCATAATAATTTTTAGAATTACAGCATGACTAATGTAAAGACAATAATCTCAAGAATAAGTTTTCGTTCATTTGAAAACCAAATGTTTGTTTCTATTTTGAATTTGGAAATTACTCTATCTTCCATAATTACACGTCTTTCTTTTTATGCAATTTATAATAATTATCCTTGAAATATTCATTGATAAACTTTCAAAATCAGGGCTTGAATAATGTTCAAATAAGCTGTATACTTTTCCATTCTTATTTTTATTTATTAGTAAGAATTTTATTCAAAAGGTTATCATCATTTTATGAGTTTAATTCGGCATTTTAATAATTTGAATAAATAAAATTTTAATAAATATAAGCATGAGATTTGAGGGCAATTTAGCTCTCGCAAAGAGTATTCAGTAAAATTTTTCATTTCAGTTATTATTCTCGTTAATTGTAGAAGAGCGAAAAATCAAAAACTGATAAAAATATTTGTAATAAAGCTCTATAAATGTAGTGAACATCGAACTGGAATCGAATTTCCAAATAAGACATATAGCAGGATTCTTTTAAATTGTCATAAAACAGCTAATTGATGTACGCTCGTTTACTAACGTTAAATCAGCTGTTTCATGACTAGTTAAAAGAATCCTGCTATACTAGTTTCTATGAATGATGTTTTCACAAAGAATATGAAAAAATCATAGTTCGAATGTAACAGAATGCAATTTATGACTTCTTCAACTGTTACAATAAAACAATCAATATGCATTCCAAATCATAACTCACATTTGCATTATTCAAATTTTACGAATAATATAACTCAACTGAGTATAATGTGGAGTACCAAAACGCATAGCAATAGTTAATGGTTACATTAAAACAATAATAATCTCTCAGCTGCTTCTAATTACAATGTTTTACGACTGAAAGCAGTTCTAATTAGTACTTCCTAATTGATGAAATATGGTGTAATATGAAATAAGATCTTTATTATGATTGTGAGGTGGTAATAAAGCACAGCCTTCATGCCTTCACGGTCAGTTGAGATTCGCAGACAGGACAGCTTCCGTTCATGAAAACTGATGAATTCCTCTTTTCATTTTCTTTTCTCTCTTCTCTTCTCTCTCTCTCTCTCACTCTCTCTCTCTCTCTCTCTTCTTTCTCTTATTCTAAATTCTCTTTTCTTCTGCTTCCTGAATGGTGCAACAGTTATCGAACACCGGAACCAAATTCATTAGGATCGTTCTTCTTTTAAGAAAGCAGTAATTCCGCTCTGGAGCATATTTTTTTAGGAACAAATTTTATTGTTCCAGTGCAATACTGGTAAGCTTCGGATCTTGGGCTTGTTTTTTTTAAACTTTTGATTATAAAACACCTTCCACTAATAATGTTATAAATACGTTAACAAACGTCTTCTATTGTCTGTTACAAATAACTTCTATTGAATGTATGTCCTATTGAATATAATACAGATATTTTATTGAATGTTCATTCATCTTCCAATTATGTTATCCTACACCAATATTTTGTAGGGTAAAATATTTCGTAGGTTACAATATTTCGTAGGGTACAATATTTTATGGAAGAATCTCATGAGATCTTGAACTTCTTCAACCAGGAGTAAAATTAATGAATAATTTGAAGAACTAGGCCTTATTCGTTCATTGAATTTTATTGAATGAGTGTTTTCCAAAATTTTATTTTTGAGATCGGACTGTCCATTTTTACAATTATTGACAATGATGTACTGATCATTCATGAATGTACATAAAATCAAAGAACTATTATTTTTTTCTATCATTTTTAAGTATTTAAGTAGTTAAATTGTCTTTGATAAAATGTAAAACTTCAATATAAAATGTTGAACGGAATATTGTAATACAATATTTAATTATGTTATGTTATTCAATGAAGTGTTTCTGACCTAGAATATTCAGAAATTTTTCCTCCACTTGTGATACAAATTCAATACTTCGTAGCATCTACGAAAGATGTAAATAACACCATTAATGGTCACTAAGTATTTTCTTCAATCCCCTTTTTTGTAGTCTCAACTCTGAAAATTTGTCTCACATTTTTTTGCTGGCATTTCTTTACCTAACATTATGCAATTCACTTTCCCTTCCCAAGAAAATTCTTTGTTTGGAATAATCAGCCCTACAGCTAGATTACTGTAAGTGCTGCATCGAGCCCATTCACAGTTTCTTATTACAATATTGTTAATTAATCATTGAATCTGATTCTAATTAGGATATGCTCTAATTAAGACGATGACTCTTGATAAAAAGGTGGTGCTGTGAAGATTTGTTTCGAGTTTCATCACACTTTGATGGATCTGCAACGCAGTGAAAAGAAGTTGGCGATTGATGGTATGCGTGGCGAAATTACAAGTTTTGGTGATCTCTGTTTGTTATGCTGTAATGTAATACTGTATATACAACTATATACCTAGTACAATATATACTTCATTTACTTAGTATAATAGTATACTAAGTCAGTCCCTATTCTGATTAAATAGTACCTACTACTGTATGTGCAACAACTGAGCTTTTGCTGATTGTATAGATTGATTGTATCTACTCACTAAATCGCATGTTTAAAACATAGTTTCGTTGGAATTAGTTCAAACAATGTTGTTAATCATTATTTATTTGCAATTACGCATCCAAACGGTGTTTTTTAACTAATTTTTTTGTAAAAACTAACTTTAACTACAGAGATTTCAATCTTTAAAAGTTTAAAGGTTTTTAATCATTCTTAATTAACGATTACGCATCCGACCGGTGTTTCCTAAACTTTCTTTGAAAAGTAATATTAGAGATTACTATCTTTTAATATTTAAAAACAAACAAAACTATTAAGAAGAAATAATTATCCAAAACGATAATATAAATAAATAATTTATCTCTCAAGATTTCATTAAATTTACAATCACAATAATTATTGAACAAAATCCTAAATTTTAAATTTACACAAAATAAATTAAATATTCTAAGAAATTAGGTACTCACGAGATGATCTTACGATAATCTGATGATCTTATGGAATTACTTGTGATACGAATTATTTAAAATGATAACTTGTTTTCCAACTCACCATCTTAATTCCCTCGACGACAATCTTCAAATCCCTGGGATGATCGTAGTAGTTAGGGTAGAGCAGCGGCCAGTGAAACGGATTCCTAGACTTCAACTTGACTCGCCCGCGACTAAGCGGCTGCAGCAGCACTGGCACTATACTGAACGCATCCTCACCCTCATGAGCACGATACACTTTATCGTAAAAGTCCTCACGAATGGCGAAGCTGCGCCTCAGAGACGCTCCCGTGTCTCCCGTGAGGGCACCGGGACCAAACACCAGTTCTATATCGGGATGATCCTCGGGCCCGTCCACCAACCCCGTTCTAAACAACGCCAAAGCTTCCGCTCCGCCCGGTAAAGTAAGCGGTCCGGCACCGTTCAACAAGTAATCCAACATGTATTGAGGTCCTTGGTACCTTGACTCGACAATCGACACTGTATCGTTCACCAAAAAAGCCAACCCTCCCATGGAAACATGGTCCTGTAGGTTGTAACCTACTTTCAAATCCTTTATCACAGGTATCCCTAACTCTTCCAGATGTTCCCTAGGCCCTATACCGGACAACATCAACAGTTGAGGACTGTTTAAGGCCCCCGCACACAGTACCACCTCCTTCCTAGCACGCACGACGTAAACCTTCCTATTTTTCAAAAACTCAACACCCACCGTCCGATTTGTCACGGGGTCGATGATTATTCGTGTAACACGGGCTTGTTTACCTACGGTGAAGTTTTTCCGCGACCTAATCGGACGAAGGAAGGCTTTCGACGCACTAAGACGTGCCCCTCTACGGGTTGTGGCCAGGATGTAGTCGAAACCCAACGGGTTGGCTCCGTTAACGTCGAGCAACGGATACCCCATTTGTACGCCGGCTTTCATGAACGCAGACACAAGTGGAGTCCTCCATTTTGGGCGATCCACCGTCAAATAGCCGCCTGTTCCGTGGTAGGGGGAGTTTCGTAGTTCGGGAACAACCATATCTTCGGATTTCCTAAAATAGGGGAGAACGTCCCGGAAACTCCAACCATAGTTCCCCATGGAAGCCCAATTGTCATAATCCCGTGGCACCCCGCGACTGTACACCATGTAGTTTATCACACTTGTACCCCCCATGGCTTTCCCACGATGCCATTTGCAACGTTTCTCCACCATACTCAAACACATTCCATCGTTGGGTTCAGTACGGTAACCCCAGTTGAAGTCTGTCGCCAAAATGTAGGATACCAACAACGGTACATCTGTCAATATTATTTCTTCTTTCCCCGCCTCTAGTAACAACACAGACCAATCCGGGTTCTCGGTTAAACGGTTGGCGATCACTGATCCCCCCGACCCAGCACCCACAACAATGAAATCGTACTCTTTTTGGAACTTGTTCGAGTCCGTTGTGGCTCCCGGAGGTAGACGTAATGAATTCCTGTAGTGCTGGAGAACTGACTGGAATAGCGTGCTCTGTGGCGAGCTGTAATGTACCAAGAGTAGTAGAAACGCGGCGTAACGCGTTATAGCGCAAGTGGTAGCGTGATTGGTCATCGTTACCGCCGATTTTTCACTGACCACCTTTCCAGGTGTGGTCCGAACCGCGCGCACATTACGACTGACAGATCAACACCACCTGTTGAGGTAGCTCCGCGACTGGAATCGTTCTCTCTCGCTCTCTGTTCTCTTTCCTCTCCCTTTCGTTCGTTTTCCGCTGGTGCCGTTCTTGTCTCAAGGTCGTTTCCACCTCTAGCCTTCTAAATTCTTCTTATCAGTACAAGCTGTGTAGAGCGCATAGGGGTGATTGTTTTCGTAGACATGTATTTTCTTCTCTCTCTTTCTCCATCTTCTTCTTTCGTGTGAAACATCCTTCTTTTCTTCATTTTCTTTTATTCTTATTTCTTTATTCTATCATTCTGAACTTTTTCAACGTTTGTACTTTTAACATAATACATTTGGATACATTCAAAATGAAGACACCAATGTATTGAAAAGCAATTTTACAAGCAACATATGCAAAAAATATTATTTCTGTGTAGTAGTGATGGTGAAATTCATTTTTATTCAGTAAGAAAATATTCTCTTTACTTCGATTATTGTGGATGTTCGTTTCAAAATGCTGTATTTTGAAAATTGATTTTCATAGTGTAATCTTCCATCAATTATCATATTTATTGTGAATCGATACAAATTTTAATGATTTTCAATATGTATTGCTTTTCAATACATTGGTGTTTTCATTCTGAATGCATCCAAATGTATTATGTTAAGTACATGATGTTACTTGAATGATGATACTTGACCGCACGTTTTATTTATTGTTCATTGTAGGCTACCTGTATATGTTTCAATTTTGTATGTTGGAAATAATATGTATAAATTTTCTTCTTCTTCTTCTTCTTCTTCTTCTTCTTCTTCTTCTTCTTCTTCTTCTTCTTCTTCTTCTTCTTCTTCTTCTTCTTTTTCTTCTTCTTCTTCTACTCCTTCTTCAAGTTCAAAATCTCATGTAGAAATCCAAACTCCAATGATTGGAGTCGAGCTAACTTACTACATTATAGCAACCAAGAAAAATCACCTCACAATGGATGTTTCGAACCAAGTTCACTCCACTATTGTAGGTGTGACAGAACTGGATGGGGTTAGGTACAAGCACCCCCATTGTTATTTGTCCTCCACCCCCCCCCCTCTGATTACCGCCCCCGAGGAAATTGTGGGGGTTGCTTTTGAAAGGTAGCTAAACCAAAGTTCGACACCAGATTTCCCTACGAAAAGGGAGGGGAGAATCTTTTGTTGAATGCACTCCACAGGTGGTAAGGGTGGGAGGGTGGAAGTGGGGGGTGATGGTTAAGTTGAGTTTTCAAACTTGAACTTTATCCGCGGTGCGCTTTGTAAAGTGAATCTGAAGCCTGTCAGGTGAATGAAGTCGAGAGTGCTATTGGCTTTATATGTATCAGCTTTTGAACATTTTACAGGACAGGAGAGTAAAGTTATCTCAAAATTTGCTGGCAGATATGCCAGGTTGATAAAGCTGCACTGAGCGTTTGGTAAATGTTCAATCGAGGGTTCTATTGTAGGTAATAGTGCATTATTTATGAACCCCACAATATTTTTGAAAATAATTTTTTTACAATGGTTCACAAAAAAGGTGCAGAAGAAGAAGTAATGTATGAATAGTGAGTCTCATCTAATGAAATAGAAATGAAATCTATGAATCTATAATAATGTATCATAGTCTATGATTATCTGTATAATTGAATCTATAGTTTGTCTAATATATTGAATCAATCGAGATTGAAGAAAATATCAAATAAATTATTTACACTTGACACAAAGATGTTGTGGAACTCCTCCATATTAAGGTGAATATATTGATGAGTCAAATATTATCAATTTTTTATAATATGAATGTAGTATAACATAAAATATACTTCATTGTAAATAAAGTATTATTGGACATTCATCCAATTATTGCTGGATCAATTTTACTGAACCAAAAAAGAAAATCAATAGTTTCATTTTAAAATTAGTTTGATGTTATAATCATTATAAACCTATTTCATCATGGATTATTATGAAAGTATAGAAATTCAACCGCAATGAAATGTTTTTTAAGGATGATAAGATGATAAGCCTTCTGTCATAGAGCTTATTCCATTGGATTTGAAAATAAAAAACAATAAAACAGTGGAATTGACAATATCTTTTAGTGTTTTATTTAATTATAAATCCAATTTTTTCGAGAATATTGATTCAATGTAACATAACCTTGATTTGGACTACTGTTTTATTATGAATTGGAAAAGGAACCTTTCATTTAGTGCCTTTCATTTAGTGCCTTTCATTTAGTATCAATAATTGTACATTGCAGAATAGATAATTAAATGTAGTCACAGTACTTCAATTTAATTACTCCTCTCATCTATAAGCCTGCTTTGGTACTAATTTTATCTAGTACGAATCAACATTACCAAACACCAAATGAAAACCCAATTAAACATTTTTGAGTTCGACATCTTGCAATAAATAACAGAATCGGAACCAGAACGCCTGAAACGAAAGCTTGCAATTATCATCGTATCTGAAATCAAGTTGATAAATCACTGTTTCACAAGCCTTTATTGGCTGGGAAACGCCCCACGCTTCCAACAGTGAATCAAAATATTCATAATAATCAACATTGATTGCAAAGAATGCCTGGAAATATTCACATTCAATTGAAGGTACTAGTTGATAACATGAGAATATGTTTGTAATTATTGCTCGTTAGAGCATTTTGTTATAGGTTTTCTATAGCGTAAGCTGTGGACATAGTTATACTGTATGTATGTTCTAAAAGCTTCTGAAGATTTAATTGTGTGAATGGTATGGGTACATTTTATGTGTAATTTCTACAAGATTTTATAGGTACAGTATGGGCTAAAGTTGTGGAAACAGCTTTTGTCTGGTCTCTGTTATTTTTATTAGCTTCTTATCTATAGGTAGGCTCTATATAGATAATAGATTGTTCATATCTCATTAGCTAGTCAAAATAGTGCCAAATTATCAAAGAGCTATTATGGAACAAGCCCTATTATTGCAATCATTATTCATAGTGTGTGATTTTAGTTTGTTAGTGAACAGTTAGCAAACGTAAATTAATTTTTATACCTTTTTTGTACTTGAGTGCTTAGGAAAGAGTGAGTACTGATTCAAAATATTCAAATCAATTGATACAAACGGTGAAAATCCATGGATATATTCAAATGAAGATGTGATAAAAGTACTGTATTAAATTTATGATTTATTGACGTGATTATTTTTATATAAATAATAGGCCTATATTTGGTTTTCTAACAACAACAAAAATTATAACATTATTGTTTCTCCCATCTAGTTCCAACAGGAGAGGCCAATGACCGGTCGTAGGCAAACTTCCATGTTTTAAAAGCAGCTCTTTTTATCTCAACTTTCAACTCTGAAAATGAATCTCCACTATCAGAACCACATTCCAAACCAAGATTAAAAACTTCATTCAAAAATCCAAAAATAGAGTTGCTTTCGGAATGCAGTCGATGCCCCCAGATACTTCTGTAATCCTCATAAGAATCTAAAAATTCTTTCCCAAAGTTATCAGGAGTGTAGAGACTGCACTCAAGCGGGGAAAAATACTAGAAATAATCTGAAAACTTGAGGAGCTAATACTGAAACAAGACAAACTTCTTTCTGAAATATTATATTTTCTGGCTGAGAAGAACATGTGATAAAACAAGAGAGGTAAGACTTTAATAAATTTACCTAGGAGGAAAATTTACTAGGAGGTAATGAAAATTTCAATTACTCAACATACTATCCAACTTTTCAAAGATGAGTACTTTTTATGTTCGGCTGGTTTATCTGTTCAAAAGTTCATATAAATTCTCCTTTAACTTTTCTCATATAACCTTTTTCTCCTTGATTGTGAGAATATTTTTCTTTTTTTATGAATTTTGTGAAGTATGATAGTAATTTTCTATTACTCCCCATCATTGAACAGATATAACTCTCAAACATAAATTATTTTTACTTCAACCCTAATACAGGTATTTTAGTTTATTTTATGTTTTTTGTCATGCAGTGAAAGGCGCACATCATAATAGCCTTGAATCTATCCACTCAACACATCACATCCAATATACTGTGATATTCATTTAATTTGACGCTTGGCATTAGATAAATAGATAGATCATCGTACTCTACGGTTATCAGTAACGTCGAGAAATGATATCTCTCTATCTATCTATATATCCAATGCCAAGCGTCAAATTAAATCAATGTCACTGTACTTCTATGATTATACTCCAGAGTTGCTAATTTCTAAACATTTTATATTTTCTCGATTGAGAGAGTGCATTTAAATCACAATTGGAATCACAGTATTTTGAATAAATTTGATAAAATTCATACATTCGAGTCTCAAATAAATAAATTGTACCTTTGCAGTGACAAAAGTAAATCATCGTATGTTCGAGTATCACGCTAATATATTTTACTACAATATTCTCCTATTCTGCTAATCGATGATTCTCCAGCTAGGCTTGTTTGACTCTATTAGCTAAACTCTAGTTTAACAACTCTATTAGCTTAACTCTAGTTTAACAATATTCTATTAGCTACAACTCTATTAGATCTAGTTTAACTCTAGCTTCACAATTGGCTCAGCGTGGACAAACCTTCAAATTTCGAAGATCTGGTTCAGACACATGAAGGCTATTCAACAATCTCCTGTAATGCCATCTCATAACTGATGTGTGATGCCATTTTTGTTCAGACAAAAAACAATAATTACTATAATCAACAGCTGGAATTTTGTCGATGATTATTGACTTTGGACCCCTCTTCACTACCCAAAAGTCCAAGCAAGGTCTCAAGATTAATCCTCTCCCCAGAAGTGACCTGAATTCCAGCGTAGAGATAATTTGCCACTTCATAAGTGCTCATATTTATCTAATGACAGTCTGGGCAACCATTTTTTCGCTCTGTGTTGAGCTGTCATTAGTGCATTGACCTTGCAATGAGATAATTTTATAGCGGTCATAATGTTTAATAATTTAATGAGCTAGCATTAGTAGAATGCTTGCCATGAATTAAATTGAAGACTTCTTTATTCATTCAAATTTACTGCTCGATGCTAAGCTCCTGGGAGGAATGTAATACGTCATCGAAAAATGGTTTTTGCAGTGCATATAAGAGTGCTTCGTCTCTCCGCTTCAGCAGTCAGGGACACGGAGCTTAGCATCGGGCAGTACAAGTAAGTACGATTGAATAGTGTCAATCAGATTAGAAATAAGTCTTATCAAATATCAAATAACAATAATGATTGAATGTACATAAATAATTAACTGTACCACAGAAAATGAAGAGAAATATCACTGTTACTGTATGTATACAAAAAGTGATAGGAAGTGATAAAGAGAGGAAGGATAAAATTGAAAATAAGAATCAAAAGAAGGAGAGAAAAAAGAGGCAGACGAAGACGAGGAAGAAGAAGAGAAGAGAAAGACAAAAAAGAAGAAGAAAAACAACAACAAATGCGCGTGCTGATAGGAAAAAAAGAGAAAAACACAATAACAAGGAAAATATACCATATTAACCAATAATTAATAACACTGTTCGCTAAAGGCAAAGATAGAGATCAAAATGTGTCAAGATCTTTAAGCCAATTAAAGAGTTTTGTGCATTAGCGCCTCCTTCTACAAATTGTAGCCTACACTCTTGTGTAGTACCATAGACTAATCATATAGTTAGCGTATGGTAGTACGATTAGAGAGAATAGAAGTAAATCTATTTATATATCTCTCTCTGCTCTCTAATACTCTCTGAGTATGAAACAGTCAAACTCTTTAGAAACAGTCCATAAATTTCTGTCATGTACCATCACAAAAACATCACTTGATGCGCAATTAAATCATGGCAAGAGACGGGAGATGGCCATGATTTGCTATAGCAGGATCATTTTAACTTGTCAGAAAACATATGTTTCGACGAGCAATATCACAATACTTAACCTACAATAATGCTGAATCTCGCGGATTATTGGAAAGGTATTTTTAAAAGATATTCTTTGAAAGGTCTTCTTTAAAAAGGTCTTTTAAAGACTTTTAAGCCTTTTGATTATTGTGTCAAAATCACTGTTTACTTATTACCGAAACAGCTGTTTTCTGACAAGTTAAAATGATCCTGCTATAGTCTATTTTTGAGTAATGTACAACCTTGAGACTCCATGTGAGCCTGGTATTCAATGAATAATTGTTCATAATTTCAGTCTTTTTCCCAGTTTTCAAGACTTTTAAGCCTTTTGATTATTGTGTCAAAATCACTGTTTACTTATTACAGAAACAGCTGTTTTCTAACAAGTTAAAATGATTAAATTATAGTCTATTTTTGATAATGTACAACCTTCCATATGGTATTCGATGAATAATTGTTCATAATTTCAGTCCTTTTCCCAGTTTCAAAAAGATCTATTCAGCTCAATCTCCAATTAACAATGTTAATTTTTATTAGTAATCAATAAAGAGAACTTATGTCCTATTGAATCTCTCTTAAAATCTTATCAACTGTTAACTAAAGTGGAATTACTTTTTAGAAAAACAAAGCATTTCTTGAAATAAACTAGAAACAATTTCTACAAAAATTTATTCATTTATTACAGCAGTACAT
>CM029534.1:869703-910750 GCA_017141395.1 Laodelphax striatellus | reverse complement strand
AGGTTGACGCTCACATAAGCTCTAGGATTGTGCGTGGGTAATGGGAGGAAGATATTGAGAATGCTGATGAGAATGATGAATGGATTCAAAGATTCAGGTGGGTTCCAAACCACCGGGAATCAATTTCGAATGATATTCAGGGTGGCTGGCCCGTCCAAAGGGAGAAGCTAGCACTAGTCTATCTCAAGCCGTATTACACAATTACATTTTCTATCAAATCCCATTTAAGGCTGTGCATCAGCAGAAAAAAGTCTTTTATGGTGATATTTTTCAAAGTTTCACGATTTGGATACTATCAAGCTATCAAAATGAAATACATATCAGGGGAAACAAATTTTCTTTGTTCATTAGTTTGTAAGATATGGGCGCCTAAAGTTGAAATTTCCGAAACAGGTCATCTCAAAATTGGTTGCAAATACAATCATGAAATTTTGAGCTTACATATGCTTGAAGGTATTGTCTATCACATGATATAATTAGGGCCGGTTCATGAGCTCGGGATTTAGCCAAATCCTAGACTAAAACGGGTGGCCACCGTAGCATCGACAAACGTTAGCCTCAACACTATGTACTAAGGGCTCTCTATGCTGCTAACCCACTCACCTCTCGAGAAAAACATTTGTCGATTCCACGGTAGCCACCCGTTTTAGTCTAGGACTTGGCTAAATCCCGAGCTCATGAACCGGCCCTTAGTTTCTCAAAATATCAAATTTGGAAAACAAATATTTTCGAAAATAATTTCTTCGAAAAATAACTCAACTCTCAATTCAAATGGAGATATCGTTTATGGGAAACCACTATTTATGCATGACCAGTGTGCAGGAACATCACTTGGACAGCTGCTAAACTGAAGATTATTTTGTTGGACTAAAGCCCGGTCTAGACGCAACGATAAGTTTGTCAAACTTTTTGTTCAAACTTATCAGGATTATTTTAAATTGTCATAAAACAGCTGATTTAACGTTAGTAAACGAGCGTACATCAATCAGCTGTTTTCTGACAAGTTAAATGGATATTTGCTAGATAGCAGGATTATTTTAAATCGTCATAAAACAGCTGATTTAACGTCAGTAAACGAGCGTACATCAATCAGCTGTTTTCTGACAAGTTAAATGGATCCTGCTAGATAGCAGGATTATTAATTTAAATCGTCAGAAAACAGCTGATTGATGTAAGCTTGTTTACAGCAGGAGCCAATTAACTTGTCATAAATCAGCTGATCGACGAGTATATGATCACAATACTTAACCTTCAAATGCTGAATCTCGCAGATTATTAAAAAGGTATTTTAAAAAGTTATTCTTTGAAATGTCTTCTTTAAAAAGGTCTTTTAAAGACTTTAAAGGTCTTTAAGACTTTCAAGCCTTTTGATTATTGTGTCGAAATCACTGTTTAATTATTACTGGATCAGCTGATTTATGACAAGTTAATTGGCTCCTGCTATATCAGGATTATTTAAAATTGTCATAAAACAGCTGATTTAACGTTAGTAAACGAGCGTACATCAATCAGCTGTTTTCTGACGTTAAATGAATCCTGCTAGATAGCAGGATAATTTTGACTCGTCAGAAGACAGCTGATTCGAGTACGCTCGTTTACTGACGTTAAATCAGCTGTTTTATGACAATTTAAAATATTCATTTATCCAAAATACTTAAATATCCATTTAAGTTAAATGGATCCTGCTAGATAGCAGGATTATTTTAAATCGTCAGAAAACAGCTGATTGATGTAAGCTTGTTTACTGACGTTAAATCAGCTGTTTTATGACAATTTAAAATATTCCTGATAAGTTTGAACAAAAAGTTTGACGTTGCGTGTCTAGACCGGGGGCTTAAGGTGAGTGTGGATGAAGGATGACTAGCCTAGCCTATAGTAAGTTGTGAGTGTGTGTGGTTGTTGGGGTGGTACCTCGCTTACCGGGCGGCGCCACCATGCGCTGCCACTTCTGGAACAGTGTCGTCTTCAGGCAGTCGCGCGGCGACAGCGCGTACGCCTTGTGTCGCGACATCAGCTCCTGCATCGGCTCCAGAATCACGCACAACTGCAACACAATAATTATAAAACAAACTCACTTACAAAGTCAAAAAAAAACTAAACAGTATTTAGCAGGAGACCGACAAAAACAAGCCTATTGAACTAGTCCAACACCAATCTGTGATGGTGTATACAGACTACATTACGAACAGTACGCGCAATTAGTCTAGGCACTTGGCCTTGGAAAGGCGCGGGATGGAGAGCGGTGTGTTTATTGAGCATTTCTAAATATAGCAGGAGCCAATTAAATTGTCATAAATCAGCTGATCCAGTAATAATTAAACAGTGATTTCGACACAATAATCAAATGGCTTGAAAGTCTAAAGAACCTTTAAAGTCTTTAAAAGACCTTTTCAAAGAAGACCTTTTAAAGAATAACATTTTAAAAGACCTTTTCAATAATCTGCGAGATTCAGCATTTGTAGGTTAAGTATTGTGATATTGCTCTTTGAAACAGCTGATTTCTGACAAGTTGAATTGGATCCTGCTATACAAAGTCAAAAACATTATACAGTATTTAAATGAATAACTATTCATTCCTCTTCAATTACAAACACAAATACGAAACAAACAAAACAGGGTTGCCACAGAATTTTTGAGGGTATTTTTCCTGACTATAGGCATTTTTTCAAACATTTCATGACCAGAACCTAAAAATCCTAACTATTCCTGACTTTTAATGTCTGTGGCAACCCTGAAATAAATAAATTCTGCCAGTACCAATTAGTAATTGAATGCAGATACATAATATTATTCAAGACATTGTATTGATTGATAGTAAGTAGGTCTAAACCTCTACTCACACTAGGAAACTCAAATCGCGTGGCTCGGCAACTGGAATAACAGAACATGTGATGACATTTAGACAACGCGGTTGCAAGATCGTCTGAGAGTCATCATTTGAAAACACATGTTTTGTTATTCCAGTCGCCGAGCGATGCGGTTTGAGTTTCCAAGTGTGAGTAGAGCCTTAGTTATATTTACGGTATAAATTCATTTTTATTAGACCATATCTATAATATGTACATATGAATTTGAAAAAAAAATTTAAGCTGACAGGCCTTACTGCAGGAATTAAATCTTGATATGGACCAACAACAGGTCTGTGTGTGAAGATGAGCCCCCCCATCATTCGGCCTGATTTGAGGAATGTAATAATTTTTATAATCACAGTTCATCAATCTGTGATGGTGTATACAGACTACAATGCGTGTTCACAGTAAGTATTTGATACTTTATCAGGACAGTGAAACTGATAGGCTAGGCGTACACCGGTTAGTCAAGACAAGACAAGACGAGATTAGTCACATTTAGTCACCGTACTTTACATAGTCCTTATGAAGCAACACACACCAATTAGTCAATGCATCTGTGTGTGTGCTGCTTCATAAGCAACTATGTGAATTACTGTGACTAATCTTGTCTTGTCTTGACTAACCGGTGTACACCTAGCCTAAAGAAATGCGGTGTGTTTTATGTGGAAATTGAAACGGAAATCTACTACTGTATATCAATCCAAGTACTAGACTAGGTTTCAATCATTATGAGCAGATTCGTCAGCTCTGTATCTTTCCACCTTTCCATCTTAGGAAAGTTATAAAGCTTCAAAATATTTGTCATAATTCTTCATTAAAAAGTTGAGTTGGTTAAAAAGTGGGATACAAAAAACCAGAAAGTCCTCTATTACATTCTTAGACTCTGCTATTATTTTATGTGACCAGCAAGGATACTTCACACACTGAGAAAGAGGCTTCAGTCTCAATTGAGTTTTACTCAGTAATCTGTGATTGATCTGGCTTATTTGACGCATGCGATGAAAAATTGCATCAATGAATAAAGTTGAGCATTTGCTTATACTTCTAAAATATTGAGCATATGCTTCATTTTATATGAATAACAGCGAGCAAACCCTTATGCTCATGCTCATCCAAAAATTAGTTAGAGCATTTGCTCGAAAATAGAGGTTATGCTCAAAATTGTATGAATAAACTATGTTATTGAAATGAGCTGTAAAATTCTAAATGATCTGGAATTCTAACCTTTTACTATAATCACAAAGTAAGATGAATCATCTGATGAAAAATCTTTAAAATAGATGAACATTTGCTCCAGATTTCAGAAGCATGAGGTAAGAGTATAAGGTAAAGATTATTCACATAAAAATGAGCAAATGCTTATGGTTCTACCTAATGCTCAAAGCAAAACCTTATGCTTCATGCTCGTGCTTATGAGCATTTGCTCAGTTTTTATTCATACGACCCAATAGGTAGGTGTTTTCAAAACTTGCACATTGAGAGAGATGCCGTCGACTTCGCCACTTTTCGCGCTTCTCATGACGGCTGAGTTGATAACCGATAGTAGGAGTAGTGGCTTACCCTGAGATAGTTGAGCGTGGAATTGGTGATGCCCTGGCGGGTGATGTTCTTGGCGAGCTGGTCGAGCATGGCCGGATCCTGTTGCTGCGAGTGCATGCCGACGACGGAGCGCGGCACCAGCTCTCGATGCGTGCGCACCGCCAGGTGCCACGACTTGATGCGCATCAGGTCGTCGAACGTGAACTCCAGTATCAGTCTACCTTCTGTACACACCTGCAACAACCGCACAACATTCATTGAAATAGGCGAATTGCAACATTTATTGACTGTCTTCAATGAATTAGTGGGCTTGCACACCGAAGCAACTAGCAGCACATGGATCATATGATTGTCTACTATATAGGCCTTCAAACGAAGTCCAATGCACACTGAAAGAGCTACTTTAGGTGTGCATTGGACTATTTGTTAGTCTATAGTAGATAGTATATGTACTATATGATAGTATATGATAGTCTATAGTATATGATCCATGTGTTGCTTGTTGCTTATTGCTTCGGTATGCGAGCCCACTTACTGTAAATAGTGATTTCCTGACACGAGAGGATTAGAGCCAATTGAACGTTTGTCACAACAGTACTTATTGAGATTTTCGACAAAATGTAGTGAGAATAGTTTTTCAATACAAGAGGTTTGACTTGATTATTTGATCAATGAACAGGAATTTTCTATACATAAGCTTATTGAAAAATTAAATTTTGAAAATGGAATGTCCAAACCTTAAAAACATTGCCTTTTGTTGAGCAAAACACACAGATTTTTCAACTGTTTCAATTTCATAAAAATAGTCAGTGTATTTCAGGCTATTGGTTGATAAAATGAATAAAAAATACAATTTTCACAAGCAAACAACCAAATTAACCCCTGACTTCATGATGTATAACCCGTGTTTTGCAAAATATCTTAATTTCTACGGTAGTTACAAAAAAGCAAAATTTTTAGATAATATGGTAATATTATAGACGGTATATGGTGGATGGTATGGTAATATGGTTTTTAGATATACGATAATATGGTAATGTTTGCAGAAATTGTATACTTATGTACTATGTTTATTGTAAAAGTTAATGTTTCTTCATTGAAATTTCATACTTATGTAGGCTTCTCTATGTTTATTTTGTGCAAGCCTGATTTTTGAAATTTCAGGTGTGGGACCGCTCATTTATTCCTATAAATGGTATTCCTATGAATGACATTTTGGAATTTATTTTCAAAATAAATTCGTAAATTCTTCAAAATAAATGTGCATTGGAGGAAGCTCACTCGTTCCAATAGAACATTTCCTTTCAAACTGAGTCTTTCCCTACTCAACAAACAGGGGCCTATTGCATGAGAAAATACCAGCTAGTAATACTAGTTGTCAGATGGCAAGTTACCATAGTGACAACTAGTATTACTAGCTTGTATTTTCTCATGCAACAGGCCCCTGAAAGTTCAAAAAAGTTTCTACAGAGAAACTACAATATTCTTATAAAATAATAATCTTATACAATACATCTATATGTATGACAAGTTTGCTTCTTCAAGCTTTCCCCTGTGTAGTCGGTCTAACGTGTCCCTTGTCAAACATCAAGTCTAGTGAGCATATTATTATGATGCGTCTAACTCGAACAAGACACTTAATCAAATAACATTCAACTGAAAACTAGATAAAATGTATAATACGGGCTTACCTTAGTGAACATTGGCTTCCCGTGATGGGTGACCATCGTGCACTGATCACAGTCAAGAGTAATACTTGTATTGTGGAAGGACTCCTTGGGATGCTTAAGATTATAATATAATTCCGTTACGCCGCCCTCGAATATACTACGAAAGTACCTTGGAATTAACGTCCTTCCTATCGCTGCAACACACACACACAAAAACAACATTAGTCACACACTCAAGACATCAAATCATAAAAATAAACTATGACATTAATAATTAGTAAGCTACGATTTACTATTCGACACTCGATGAAGATGATTGCAAAAGATTATTGATCCACACTAAAGAAAGGTTCCATGGAATTAAAGTCTACAATTATTCTAATCTTCTCTTTCTAAGGTCAAGTGTTGATGAAAAGGATTTCTTTGTATCTCCTTTTTCAAGAATGGACATTCATTTGTGTCCAAACTTCGCCATTTCATGTAGATAACTCACAATTATTATATCATCAGTATATTTTTGCTTTACATCTTCTCATTACATTTATACGCTTATGTACATTTGACGAATAGTTCGTTGTATATTTACTATCGTAATCTAGAATTTAAGCCGTCATATTTGTTATCTTCACGAATAAAGTAATAAATCTAAATCTTCTTCTTCTTCTTTTTCTTCTCCATCATCACCATCATCATCATCACAATCATCATTGAAAAAATATTGGCATTATCATCATTGAAAATATTTGGCAAAACATTGAAAAATATTTAGTCACTTGGTTTAGAGCCAGGGAAGTTGAGAAAAGTTGAGAGTGGTAGAGATGCTGTTCTCCTAATTTTTCCTAATAAATAATATTTTCATTTCAATTCAACCAAGTAAACAAGACCAGGACTACTAACAGACAAGTCTATCAAAAAGAGATAGGATTGTGTCTGCTAGGACATTGCATGTTCTTCACATTATTTCTAATCTAATAAATAAAACATTTCTAATGAATCTATTCATGTAGCATATTATTTACTGTATTGCTTGCTCAGCATTACGCTGGATAGTAGGAATATTGTTATGTAGTCGTATCCAGCACGCATAGCGGATAGTTCTCATCTCAGTGCTAAGTACTTGAATATTATTGTATTAATGTTATGTGATTGAATAAAAGCTTTTTAAAAAGACTTTCGTGTAATCAATAAACTCAACTTTCATGCATTGGTGTTGTAGTCCTAGGATTGTAAAAGAAATTTAATTTTTTTATTTCAAAAATAATTACAATACAGTGTAACATGGTCAATCAATTAGTTTGGCGGCTCTTGGGAACAAGAGACGATGTAGTCGACGCTCCATAATAACAAACTTGAACTGTAATATAGAAAAGCCACAAAAATAATAATACTCACTATATCGTTTGGGTCCATCTTCTAAACAAAAGGTAAGCGTTAGCGTCGCATCGTCCTCGAAGAACTCCGTCGCGAACGCGTCCCACCATAGGTTATCACTCTCCTATTAGGAAACAAAACAAAACTATCATTAATTCATTATCACCCAACATTGTTACATAATCATTCATAATTCATAGCTTGATTATTCATCATTTTCCACTCGATAGAGCCTCACGATTTCTTCAGCTGACACCTCCAATAACCTATTCCATAAACTTTGAGCAGCAGAGCTAGATGCAGCACAAATACTTCATTTCTCACTAAATCGCCAGAATTTGAAAATATTTCTTTGCTGACTCTCATCATGTCTGTATTACTACATGGATGATATATCTATTGTGCAAAAGTTGTCTTTCGTCTTTTGGTCTTGTAATACATTGACAATATTACATCTACCATTTGATCAGGGTTTCAAGACAAGAAAAGAGGCTAAGATCTAATTTCTATTCCTTATGATTCAATGTTTGATGCTGTTATTTATTATTTAATGCTTGATGCTTCAATTAGAACAGCATTTTGTCAATTATTGTTTTGTAACTTTATGGCAAATAAATTTGATTTGATTTGATTTATATTGTAGTTATTTATTACTGTACTTATTTAATTATTACTTATTCATGCTTATTAGTTTAGTCACAGTAATTCACATGTTGCTATGAAGCACACACTGATTAGTCATTGCATCGGTGTGTGCTGCTTCATAAGCAACTATGTGAATTACTGTGACTAAACGTGACTAATCTTGTCTTGTCTTGACTAACCGGTGTACGCCCAGCCTAAAGAGAGAAAGTACAATGCAGGTAATATGCTGTCAATGCCGGTTTATATCGTGTAGATCAAGTTTATCATCAAATTTCAAAATTTGGATTGAACAGCTGACTTGTAAGGCACCCATACATAATACAACACTATTGTAACACGACTTTCCATGACATGCATACGTCTGATGTGTGAGTACCTAGTCAGCTGTTCAATCCAAGGCTACTCTATAATGGATGGAATTCGAAAGAAAATTCAACTTAAAAGTAAAAGATCTCTTTAATTCTCTCTGAAGAGAATCAAAGAAAGAATAAACATTTTGAAACTAAGTAATGTAACAAATAATTTCAGATATTTCAACCAAAACAACATATTCCTTGAATGTCTCATCGATGAATCACCATAAAAACTGTACATCACAATATTCAAAATAGAGATACAATATGAGATCAATTTAAAATCGTTAAGATTAGCAGGAAGCTACTACAATCTTGTAGTCAGCCAAATCACTCTTTTGTCTCATTCAATTGAAAAGGATTGAGTTTAATTAAAAAATTGATGTCATTCGCTGTTAGGCCTATACTACACAGTTCTAGCTTGACTCGATCAACTGCACTGGATGCTAGTCGATTTCAACAAAATAAAAATAATTCATTGCTATTGATATTTAATTAATTGGCAATAATTTTTCAATTATACTGTATCCAAAACCTGGCGCTTGAATACACTCCTAGCCATCATTTCGTTCACAAATACAAGAGAACAGTTTTAAACAAGTCTCGAGTATAAAAGGCAAGAAGGTTATAGCCTACTACTTCTTCATAAGAATTTACAACATCGAATCAAAATACTGAAAGTTTTCACAACCAAATATTCTTGAATTGATCGAGATATCGGTTCCTGTTATTATACCATTATCAATCTTTGGTAAATTCAATAGAAAGCAATAGGCAGTAGAATTCTCTCATCATCACTTTTCCTATTACCCAAGCACAAGCTAATAGCTCATGTGGTCATCTCCACAGATAAATAATAATAAATAAACAATTATATATCATGGGCGAGTGATATGATACGATTGGATAGTTGAATGACCTATCTAGGCCTTTCTAGGCCTGCTATTGGCCAAGACAAGCCACTCCCCTAGTGGGCGGTTCATTCTAGGCCAACAGCAAACGTTCCCCCTGATAGGTAGGTCATACAACTACAAATCGTATCGCTCATTCTACACTAGATATTCAGTTTTATTTTACCAGAGTTGATAATGGTGTAACAACCGAAATCTGTATCTCGACATACAGTATGACACAGAGAAAACAGGAAATTTTGAAATAACACTAACGCTGGTAAGAAAATTGAACTTTTAAATTTAAAGGGTGAAAGTATGGAGAAAAATACTTGCCATTAACAGTAATTAATGGTAAGTATTCTTCTCCATACTTTTACCCTTTAGAACAGTTCTAATGAATAAATTCAAATTCTTGTAGACAATATCCTTTAGATGAAGATCGTTCCATTCCTGGAAGCGAACGGCGAGATTTCTCTGGTGGGGTAAAGCTCATTTCCATACCAGAGGTTATGTTAATACACGGAATCGCAGATATTGAGAACCGTAGTCATTTGCATGTACAATTGTGCACAGCCAAAAAGTTACACTTTGGTGTTTGGTGTTCTATTTCAACATGAGTTGAAATAGGCCATTACTTTTTCGAGAATGAGAAATGCATGCTTTTGGATGCTCATCATGTAGGATACTGTTTTCAAATTTCAGTTTCTTTTCTAGAACACTCAATGGCAATTCTTTCTTATTGTTTCTACCAGGGGGCTGTCATTGATGGAGTGGAAGTATCGTATCTTCCCTATGTTAAAAAAGGGTGAAGCCTGTGTCATGGCCTTCTTGAGTTTTGTCTAAAGATGGCCATGCTGTGTCTCGATCTCATTGGCCGAATACACTCTGGACCGATGTCGGCCATTATTATGGACGTAATTTTGGCGGTGTATTTGAATTCAGAGCCATCATGTTAAATTTAATTTTCATGGAGTTTTGAAAGTTTATGGTATCTTTTGCGGTATAAATCAAAACCGTTGAGAGAATATAGTTAATATTTACGGCAAAATACAAAATTTTTGTCGGATTTTGTGTTTTTTAGGCTGGTTTGGGTAGAAGTTATGTAGATGTTTTCCAATACAGCGCCAAAATTACGTCCAATAATAATGGCCGACATCCTATTCCCCTTATTTCTCTTACTTCCTCACCCTTAGAAGAGAGGTTATGTTTGTCAGCTCCCTGGTTTCTACCATTTCAAGTTGTAGGTTGATTCTTCTCAACTTTGTTTGTGTAATTTCAAAATTTCCCGTTTCTCCGCGCCACCATGCATATTATATTAGTCTAATAATGGCAGTGACACCTTTAATAGGACAATGTATGATAAGGTTGGCTCACCTCAGTCCTCTGCTGCAGCCGCTTGTTGAGCTCGTACATGCGGTAGTCGGGCTGGCCAAAGTAGGGCGTGTGTCTCCTGGGAACAGGCACACACCTACTTACAGTCACAACACAGCTCCTCAACCAACAAGTAGATTAGCAACAAATCAACAAATCACAAGTTTCATCAAATTCTATCCAATAGAATAACAAAAGAAAAAGACAGAGATATTGTCAAACAACATTTTTTGTTATTTAGGTATCCAGACACTAGACATGCATGTATATTTTACTGAGTTGATGTCTACTGTCGAATTTCCACAGTTAATTTCTAGTATGAATAGTATAAATACCTAATGACAATTAAATAGTTGAAATGGATAATTTCAAGAATATTGAAAAAGAGAATAAACTGGATACTATTTTAAAAATAGTGGCAATATCTGTCTTTTTCTTTCGTTATGGAGAAATACCACAACATCACATCACACACAACAAAATTCAACAGCTGACTTGATGTAGCACTCATGTACTAGACTAGACATTAAGGCTAGGCGTACACCGGTTAGACAAGACAAGATTAGTCACGTTTAGTCACAGTAATTCACATAGTTGCTTATGAAGCAGCACACACTGATGCAATGACTAATCGGTGTGTGTTGTTGCTTCATAAGCAACTATGAGAAGTATTGTGACTAAACGTGACTAATCTCTTCTTGTCTTGTCTTGACTAGCCGGTGTAAGCCTAGCCTAACTGTGTAATTATCATCAGACATTTATACTATTCATACTAGAAATCAACTGTAAAATTTCATACAATAGACATCAAAATATACATGCATGTCTAGAGTCTGGATACCTAACAAATCAGCTGTTAAATTTTTGTTGTATGAAATTTGATGAATGATCCTACACAATATCACAATAATAACAAATGAATAGACACTTGTTGGGTAGTTCCAAAATGTATACCTACATAGAATGAAAGGTGGGTCGGAATGTAGCGGCTAGCTGGGAAAGTTGGCATAGTGAGTTTAGAACTGCAGTCACTATGTTAACTTTCCCAGCAAGCCGCTTCACTCCGACCAACCTTCCATTCTATAAACACCTTGGGGTAGTTCTAGTCTTGTCTTATGGCCTTCCGATGAGCTTGCGATTCATGCACGAGTACACCAGTTCGCGCTGGGATGGGTGACCGAAGTAGCACTGGCTATATAATAATTATATTATCAAACAGCTGACTATTATCAGGTTATTTATGAAACCTCTTTTGTTCCAGCTTACTTGGGTAACATTATAATTGTAATTTTACGTTCTATATATAGGGATCATTTCAAACTCTATTTAGAAGTACAAAGATCATCTATAAATTTGATTGTTTTGTATACTGTAAAAAAAATAATTCTAGCTATGATCTAGCTATTTCTAAAATGATCTAGCTATATTTATTGTATTGTACATTTATTGAGCTGCTACATGGTGTATATTATACAAGTAATACAGCTACATGACTAGTATGTTCCTGAGGTGGAGCCTACAATGTAAGATGATTTTCCAAAGTGTTTCATATCAATTTTTTATACGTGACCATTACCATACAGTTCTTGGTAATATACTTCTCCTAAGGAATCTCTTGATTCACCATGATTCTCATACTAGCCAAGAAGAAAATAATAAATCCAAAAAATCAAGTTCGGCCTAACTAAAAACAACAAGAAAATTCTGCACTTGATCGCAACAGTTGGTGGAAATCTAAAGGCAGAGCAGCTACACAGTAATAAAAAAGAAAATTCAAGAAAAGAAGATGAATTAGAAGAAGAATAAGAATAAACGTTGCACAGAGAAAAGAGAAATATAGGTAGACGAGACTAACAACTAACTAACTTTGAGAAGAGGAGGCAACAAAAGTTGTATGGAAACTTCGTCAAGACTTTTCCAAGCTGAAAGTCAACCAGCAGCAGCAGCGTAGGACGAAGAAAGTTTAGTTTCAGAAACTTTTCTTCTTCTTCCTGCTTGTGGGTGGTGAGGGAAGGGTGGAAGGGGGTTGGCAAAGGTCGGCTCTTTGAAATTGCGTTGCCATGGTAACGGCTTTCGCTGAGTTGAGATCAAGGCAGCTGTAGTACGCGTCGAATAGTACAGTAGTAGGTTACACTTGGAAAGGTTACAGCTTCAGCTACTATCAGTTGGATTGGGTAAAATAACATTGTTTCGACCTGAATTTTACCATTTGTACGATAAACTCAATCAGCTGATAGAACAAAACTAATAGTAAAAAATAATGGTGCCCAACATTTTGTAAAAAATTCTGAGATTCTGCTAAATTGAATAAATATCTGGTGATAATCAATTGTTTCTATTTAGGCCAACACAAAATGATTTCTGGGCATTTTATTAAGTAGACTAATGAATGAAAGTATCATATTATTGTATGCTTCCCGGCTCAAATTACCCTAATTTTGATTTGTGCCCCCCAAATACATGACCCACGCTACTTCCATGATAATGCCTCAACACGATTCTCAATAAGGTTACCTAACCACTATTTCCAATTATATATATTTTAATTTTTACTGTATTTTTTAAAAATATTACAGACGTCAATAGATTCAATAAAATTAAAAATAAATGCCAGAACATTTCATGACTCTACAGTCTACATTCTAGTCTAGCTAATTCTGTAATAAAGTGTGTATGATAAGCGACCTTCAAAAATATATATCAACAGTTCACTGTCATAAGCAAGCAAGGAAAACTCTTTAAACATTATATTTCTGCTGTCTATTATTCATTTTTATCAACAACTACTGATAAGGGGCTAAAAAAACTGCACTGTGTCACATCAATGAGGTGAAGGTTACTCGTTTCAAGGCCTCCACAAATAATTTAGATTTACAACTAAAACAAAATTAGTAAGTTTTTAATTAATTAGCAGGTTTCTATTATTATGCTTCTACAATTATTTGTTTTAAATTATTTACATTAATTTTAAAGACCACAGTTTACATTCAATTGACAAACTCATCAGATAATTAACTTTCACTAATCGATTTCGCTCAGTTTCAATAGTTTATTTCTAATGAAGTTGAGTAAATAACATTGTTTTATAACTTTATTATAGAGTTGCAATAGATTCTATTCTGCTTCAATTATTCGAACAACATCCGTGTGAGTGCTGACTCAAGCACTTAATTTTTCTGCATTGTTCATTGCTAACGAAAAAGAATTATTCAATGTGAATGCATGACTGTTTGTACAGAACTAATTGAACAATGGCACACTAGAAACATAGACAAGACAAGATGAGATTAGTCACGTTTAGTCACAGTACTTTACATAGTTGCTTATGAAGCAACACACACCGATTAGTCATTGCATCAGTGTGTGCTGCTTCATAAGCAACTATTTGGATTACAGTGACTAAACGTCACTAATCTTGTCTTGTCTTGACTAACCGGTGTACGCCTAGCCTAAGATGAAATTGGTTTCATGAATAGTTCGCAGGAACAAAGCGACAGAAAATGAAATCGAATTACAGTTTCTTGAAGGTTCAATCAACAGTTACTGGTAATCATCAATCAATAATTTACAAAGGTTATTAAATACCCTCAGGTCATTAGTTAGTTTATGAATTCATTCAAACGAATAGCAATATGGATTATAACTACTTTTAGCCTTTTGCTCAAAACTACTTCTTTCTCAAATGGTCAAACCCATCACAAAGGTTATATTGTTATTTATAGTTGCCGAATCTGATTAATTGATATAGATTAAAACCAATATTTTGATTGAAGCTTTGAGGATTTATATATGATAGTATTTAAAACTATGTAACTTTTCAATTAAGTACTATACTATTCAACAATCAATAATTGATTATTCAAGTTTCTTTAGATAAATCTGTCTTGTCACAAACAATGAAATACAGTAAAGCGAAATAGATCACTCAAAAGTGATCTATTTTTATTTTTTGGAAAAAATAAAACTTTTGAAACATTTTGAAAAACTTTCAAAAATTTATTTTCTTTATTGTTATTTATTTTTATTTTATTCAATTACTTCATTTTATTTAGAAAAAATAAATCATTACTCATTCTCCTGCCAATTCAAATTCTATGTATTCCACTATATTGACTATAACATTGCAATGTTAAAGTCGAACTTGAAAGCAGTTTCGAGAAAAGCCCCTGCTGGCAGCAATGGCAAAGTACACCTGGCAATCAACAGATACTGTATTTCCAATTAATTGATGGAATTGTGACAATATTTAGTATTCATTAACTTTCAATTACCCGCTATCTTCAACAAGACTACTACAACACTATCAAAAACATTGAATTTTGCGACAATCAGTTCAGAAAACAACAATAGTTCATGGAAAAGGGAGAGGTTGGAGCATGGGACGGCGCATTTATTCTAGAACAATTCCAACAAAGACTAAATACATTACAATATTGTAGAATGCACAATTAGAATGGGTAATGTATTACACCAAAGCATGCCTTGCAGTGAAAAACAAACAGGCACTATTGGCAGAGACCATGGCCTCCCTTGATTTACACTTCAACGACTAGCTTTACAAAGTTATTAAATTGCATCAAGTCATAACTGCGTTCAAATATTATTTCTACCTGACCAAGTACAGGCAAAAGATTTTTTGCTAGGACAGTATTAGCTTTACTATGAAAACCCAACAATTATTGTAATAATCCACACATAAGCACTTATGTGTGCTAATCCCTTGGTTACCCTTGAAGGTCATGGAATGAAGTTTATTCATTTATTTACAATCTCCTTATAGTCACTTGTAGACCATAGTCATAACCTACAAGCATAGACCAACTCTTCAGTTAGTATATAGAACTGTATATATACAACTGTATATATAGTCTATGCTACAAGTTATGACAATTGTTAGAATGCTTCTATTCCAATTGAATTCTATAATCTACAATACTAAATTTGAGAGATTAGTGAAAAGCAAGCAGGCATAATATATGCACAGCTTCAAAGATAACAACTTTTTTATCAGCACAACTAAAATAAAAACAAATGAGAACGCACAAGAAGAATCTAAATTTACACATTCGGAAGCAACAAAGTTCCTATTTCCGACTCAGTCTGCATTATTGCGCGAGAGGAAAAAAATTGTGATTTAAATTTCCATACCAACTACCCCCTCCCCCCCTTCACATTGCACACACTTCAACGGAAAAAAATGCACAGCGCCTTGCAACAATCTAAAAATAAAAACTCAGTACTCTTGCTTGCTGCTCTTTCTATGGTTTCTTTCCTTTCAACGCCTCCCCCCTACACAAGATCAATACCAGACACAAATACAGTAACACGATCGTTATCTCTATTCATATCCTTCCCTCCCTTATTCTTCATTCAATTTTAACCGCATCCTCATTTCTTAGCATAATTCTAGCATTCACCACTATCCAGCGAATTATAATAAAAATGGATAAAATATCTTCCTTCAATTTTAACCTCATCTTCATTAATTTCTTAGCATAATTCTAGCTTTAACTACCATTAAGCAAATTAGTATATGGATGAAATAATGAGAAAGGGAAAATATGATTGATCAAAGAGAATTAAAGAAGAAACTATCTAGAAAGAGATCACGAGAACTTGATCAGAAGAAGAAATTTGAACTCAAGTATTTAATGTGATATTTCAATCTCCCATTGTTATAGAAAATACTTTTCAACTCTTTTCGAGGGTCGAATTCAAATTCAAAAATTTCACACACAATACAATTTACAGAATAAATCACCCGGAAAGGGTAATGCCGAGAGATGCGTTATAGATACTGTACAAATCAGAATGATTGGAATTATCCTGGAGAAAACAACAGGCTCAACAGCCCAAAACTGCCTTCCTTCAGAGAAAGTGTAGTTTAGAACTAGGTTATGCATCCCCTTTATTTCAACATAGAAATTCCCATTCCAAACGTATATGGATCAAGAATTTTGAATTTAGAGAGATTGGATAATAATAAATAACAAATTACTCACTAATAACAAATTGAAAACTCAAAATATATTAAATAAACTTCGAACAATGTTTATCAATCTATATTATATTAATATTCATGACGACCAATCGTGTACAATGCTGAGCATTGCATCAATCGATTGGCTTGGGGCTATGTGTTCAGTACAGGGTATCCCTGGGGATAAGGGCATTTAGCCTATGGATGCAATGAGATATCCACAGATATGTTGGGTACATAGTACTATGTGTGGTATCTACAGTTAGGCATTCATGTACAGTATGTACATTCATGTACTTGAATGGAGGGGGAAGGGGGGAAACAATGGGGGGGGGGAGAGCATCTCTCAAAACAGACACATTATGCAAGCATCTCAAGCCTTGGGCCTGCTTGGACCTTGTAAGGACTTATACCATACACAGGTAGGGGTAAGTTGGATACTGACTGAATTGTAGGTTACTACTGAGCTAATACAGTAGACTGCTACCATATAAGATCTTATTCTCAGATTTATAAGATTCGTTTACATTGGACTAGGTTTCAGTTTTATGTTTCTGAAATTTCTGGTATAGGAACTTTTAATATTATAAATTAATAGTAAAAACAGGCATGATAGTATTATGGGATTACAATAACAATTTATTCTTATTCTTTATTTTTTCAAGTGGTTGCCAGTGTCGATCTATTGACGGAAATTTCAGGAAAATTATCAAGAATAAATACTAATAATGAAACCGTAGTTTCAATCATATCATTTATAGATAAGCGTTCTCATTACAATAATGGGATTCAATTCCTGGTGCCCTCAAAAATATCTCTTTGATCAAAGGTGCCCTTTAATGATCTCTTTCGATCAACAAGCGAATATAAGTTTTGGAATACAGTTTAATAGAGCTTCACTGATTTTAGGTTAGATTCAAAATGGCTGTCATCTTCTACTGTATAGTAGAGTCAGCCATTTTCTTACTTGAATTCTCGTAATACTATTGGCCAGCCATTTCTGTACGATAACTTGCTATTGGCTCACGAGTTGAGGGCCGTACTGTGAGCCGTAATCAATCAGACGTAATCAATCCAAGTCACACCTGCCAATGGGAGTCCAGGGAAGCCACCGGGGAATCAGAAAATGATTGCTTCTCAACGGAAATAAGAAAGCGCATTCATTGAGTTGTACATCCAACAAATCTTTGATTTTCATTAATGAAATTGAAAAAAATATATATAACACAGATATATGAGAATGTTTTTATAGGAACGGTTTTGATCATTCTGATTATTATTGAAACTTATAGCCTAATAATTATTGAAAGATGATTGGAAGTTTTGGATCAATTAATAATTCTTTGAAGAGCGACATAACCCTAAACTGATTTCTTTACAATACATTTTCATCACACTTCACATTAGTTTTTCTGGATTGACGCCCAAATGAGGCCCAGACTTGTGGTAAGAGATGAATGCGCCTACAGTTTTAGGTGGTCCACATTACAGGTACTTTATCAATATTACATTACACCTATTGATAACATACCATATTATTTTAAATACAAGGTATTCGTGCTCCATACACAAATATTGTACACGATCTATCAAGGGACCTGCTGCTGTGGGGAATTCGCAGGGGGTGGAGTTGATGAACAAGGGGAAGGAGGAAGAGAATTTTCGTCCTGAGGGAATATCCTGCTAGAGTAGGGGGTGTGAGGTTTATTGTAAAGCGAGGGATGAGGGGTGGTTTCAAGGGGGGTGGATTGTGTGCAATGGACATGTTGACCTCGTCTGATGTACGCACCCTCTCTCTCACTCACACTCATATTCTTTCTCTTTATCTCCCTCTCTCTCTCTCTCCCCCCTTGGAACCTGACTAGCATTATTGAGAGGCACAATATAATGTGCATGCATCAGTCAGGTGAGTGAATGATAGAGGTCAACCGATCATTCATGCAAATCGCCGCTAATAATAATTACATAGAGGATCATTAATAGACATAATTTTTGTCTACGGTACATATTCTAATATTAAAATGAGTAATTATTTATTAAAATGACTAATTATTTATTTAAACGAGTAATTATTTATCAAAATGAGTAATTATTTATTAAAATGAGTAATTATTTTTCGCGTGATACCACATATTACATGCATTGTACCAACACTATGTAAAGTACACAGTTCCATTCAATTTACCCATTAAATTTGGAACACTTGACTTGAGAATATTTTGTATTATCTTTGAATGCTGATTGACCTAATTCGGTTCGTATTTCTTTAATTTCAGTTCAGGAGGAATATGTTTCATAAAACATAGAAGGAGATTAAGAATTACCGTTATGCGATTTGGAGATTTTCAAGTATTGGAAAAGCAAGCACTAGGTTGGTAACACTACCTATCAGCAAAACCATTTTTTCAATGAGAAATCGAAATAATAAATAATTATTCAACATAAGTGAGAAATTTCGTGAAATTAGATAGCCAGAGATACGTGGTAGGTGGTCACCCATCCAATTACAAACTAGATCGCTACATTGACTTCGAGCGCAAAAATATCAGCAAGCTCGCAGCATTATCCAAATGCACGTCTCCTACACATGATAAATAATGTAATAGAACTCCCACTATTAGAAGGAGAGGACTCTTAAACAACTTGCTACAGTTTAAAAGAATTTCTCAATTAATTCCTATGCCACACTTGATAGATTTTTGTGTGCTACACATCATGCTGCAAATATGCTTAAGAATTGATAAAATTTGTAGAACAAATATTGATGTTGTGGAATCTTAGTACAGCTGAGGTTGTGTTATGTACATAACACAAGTTTTTTCTATTATGCTTAAGAATTGTTCACAAAATCGACCAAGAGAGGACATAAGGATTCACAAGTAATATTAGTTTCAGTTTAAAGAGATATCTCAAATAAATTCAAGTTGTCCACCAAAAATTCACAATTTTAAGTTGCTAGTTAGTTATCTGTATATGAGAATAGCTTATAATAATCATAATTATTAACAATCAAGTCAAATACAATTTGTGAGAAGTAGATTGATCTATGGCTGTTTGGTGGGATAACAACTTTTCTACTAATGAATTTGTAAGACCTGATTGTAACAGCTGACTGAAAAACAATACATTTGTAATACCAACTCGATCAGCTGATTAAACAATACATAGAGCATGAAAGTATTTCAATTATGTATTAACTTCAGTTGAATTGATTCAATTAAAAAATAGATGATTGTACTTGGAAATTATTATTATTGGATAGTTGAGATTTCGTTGTATCCAAAAAAAATATCAATCAGCTGTTTTCTGACAATTTAAAATAATCCAGTTATATGTCTGAACATTTACGTTTGAACTTACGTACTTTCCTCCTCAACATCTTACACACCACACTAGCAGTCAAGGATCATCAACTTACCTGCAAAAAACACAAACAAAAATTAGCTTCAAACAATAATTTACGACACACATCACACATGAAATTCACATTAAAAGCTCAACAGATTTCGATCATAGCCTTTTTTTTTTTAAAGTTTCCAGTCAAAATTGTTCATGTTCATACAACGTCAATTCGACATCTCTCAGCAGTTATGAATATTCTTCCTCTTTGCCAATATTGAAACAATAGCATTATAAATCAATACTTATGCGATACTAATTTGATGATGCATTTTCCAGGGTTGCATTTTCTGCAACGCAAATAGGCCACATGAATTGGTTTAGTGCCAGAGTGTGAAAGTGAATAGTGCAAAAGCAGAGTTTTTTATATGTGAATGTGTGAAACGTAATCAGATAGTTTTATTCAATATAGAAGGATAAACCAATGGGTCATACCTTCTTCAACAATCATTAGCAATCTAAGTTAAAATAGAATAGCTTATTAGTCCTTGACTAGGTGCTATAGTAACAATGAAAAAAAATATTTCCTGGGTGTCGCATTGATATATTTCTTATTTAGGACTAGGAGAGAATGAAACTCGCATTAAACACTACAGAATTAGTACACAAAAATCTCAGCCATAACAAAAACACCAGAAGCCATCGTAAAATCGTAAATATGCCAACTGTGAGCTTTAATGAGTTGAGATTTTGTAAGGGTGGGGGAGTGTTTATGGGGGCGGATTTAATGGTGCCGACGATTACATCTCTGTTGATTAATAAACGGAAGCTGGCAACTTGTACAAGTCGGCCTATTAACAACAATAATTACTACTCAAACTTAACTTCTCATCGCCACTAATTACACGACAGCTAAATTATTCACAGCGGCAAGATGATGCTGCCAAACCAGTCTCAGTGATATTAAGCTATAGCTCAGTAAGCTGTGGCCGTTGGGAGGCTGGTGGTATACCATTATTTGTCAATCAGTCATTTGTACGAAAACCTGAATCAGCTGATTGAACAGCAATATACTGCGATTCGTTCAATTTGACGCTTGGCAATCAGTAAACAGCTTACGTTACGCAGCTTTGACACATAATAGCAGTGATTCTATTGACAGCTGATTTAATTAAACAGTGATTTCATAATCTTAAAAGTCTTAAAGACCTTTAAAGTCTTTAAAAGACCTTTTTAAAGAAGACCTTTCAAAGAATAACTTTTTTAAAGACCTTTTCAATAATCTGCGAGATTCAGCATTTGTAGGTTAAGTATTGTGATATTGCTCTTTGAAACAGCTGATTTCTGACAAGTTGAATTGGATCCTGCTATACTTCGATTCGTTCCAATCGAAAGCTTTCAGCTGACGTTAAATCAGCTGACAATCCTGACCTACAAATGCTGAATCTCGCAGATTATTGCAAAGACTTTGATAGCCTAAGGTATTTTTTAAAGAAGTCTTTTAAAGATTTTAAAGGCCTTTTAGACTTAATTAAATGAATCCTACTGTAAGCTACGTGTGATAGCATCAATATGGAGCAGCCGTAGAAGAATTGGTTTATCGCTAGTATGATAAGACAAGGATCCTGATTCTATCTCATTTGTTACTTCCACGAGATTCTTCTCCTGTGTTTCGGAGGACACGTTAAGCAGTCGGTCCCGGCTGCCCAAAAAGCAGTCGTAAATTCATCTTTCATCACCATTAAGGCTAAGGCCACACTACAAGGAGCTTCGCTTGGTGCTAAGAGCCAAGTGACTGATCCTGGTGAACGGACCTATTGCGTACTATTGCAGATGGACACACTGCGAGCTACGAGACTCGCTTGGAGACCAACGTAGCACGTAGCTCGAAGTGTGGCCAACTGCAATATCACGCAGTACGTCGGTTCACTAGGATCAGTCATTTGGCTCTTAGCACCAAGCGAAGCTCCTTGCAGTGTGGCATTAGCCTATCCTTTCCATTCCTTGCGTCCATTGAAACCGTTTTTGTCCAAAAACGTCCGATGTTCGATTAGCTGGCCATTTGATTCAATGTTACCATTTCGGACGTTTTCGGAACAGTTCCAGTGGACGACAAGGTCTAGTAGTTGATGCACTACTGAACAAAATTTTATTCTCTTCAAATATATTTTTACAAAATCTCTCGTTGGATATTATAATACTTCAACAAAAAGCATACCATCTCCAATCACAGCAGGAAGAAACTAGAGCAACGGGAGAAATGACAGCAAAACGTCAGTTTCTTCTCTTCTTTGCTAAAATTCTCTCTTCTCTCTACTTCTCCTTCGCCTACCACCAGCGACTGTACTTTTATCTGTTCGAATCGCTGCTGTCGCTGTGTCTGTGGAAAATATGCAGCACAGACTGTACACCAAGATAAGGAAGGTACAGTCGACCTCTACATTATATACATGTAGCACCACCACCACCACTGTATACATACATATATATACTTGGGCTATATGCAAGAGAAGAAGAAAGCAGGCAAGGCAAGAAAACGGGGAGCAGGAGGAACAGCAGCATGAGTAAGAGAAGGTGGATTAGGAGGTGGATTAGGAGGAGGAGGAGGAGGAAGAGAGTGCAGCAAAAGCAATGGAAAGAGGGAAAGCATAAAAAAGGAAGAATAGAAAGGAGGAAGCAAAATGAAAAGGAATGAAACGAAGAAGAACACAGAGGCGAAAAACGGTGTTGTAGAGAAGAGCAAAACCAAAACAAATGAAGAAGAGATGCAGGATGAGGGGAAGAAGAGGATGAAGCATGAGGATGGGGAAAACCAATGAGAGCAATAAGGAGAAGAGTAAGAGAGAAGCGATAGGAGAAAGCAAAAGAAGAAGAAGAAGAGAAGCAGGAAAAGAAGAAAAGAAGAAGAAGAAGATAAAAAAGAAGAAGAAGAAGAATGAAGGAGAAGAGTAAGAGAAGCAGGAAGAAGCGATAGAAAAAGAAGGATTAGAAAACGAAGAAGAAGAAGAAATATGAAGGAGAAGAGTAAAGTCAAGAGTAAAAAAGTGGGGAATAAGAGGAAGATGATGATGATAATGAGGACTAGGAGGAGGAGGAGAATAAAGAGGATGGAAGAGGAGGAAGATGAAGATAAGGAAAAAGGATCAAGAAGAATGGGAGGAAGAAGAGGAGCGAGACGAATAAATGTGCCAAGAGAGAAAAAAGGGTACAAAGAACAAGAAGAAGCAGAATAGGAAGAGAAGTAAGAAAAAGAAAAAAGGTGAAAGAAATGAAGAAGAGCACGATAAAGATGACTGCAATGAGTAAAATCAAGAATAATAATAATGAGAAAGAAGAGCAAGGAATAAGAAGAAAATGAAAAAGAGGAGGAAGCTCCAGGTCGACCGACAACATAGAGGACGAGGAAGAGGAGGAGGTGGAAAAAGGAAGAAGAAAAACAACAGAGAGAGTGAGAAAGAGTGAGAGGGTACGAGCGGGCACTAGTGAAGAGCAACAAGGAGAGAGAGCCGTTGAAATCAATGAACGCTGCTACGCTCCACGTTCAATACGGCAACGCTGCACACAAACACACACACTCACTAGCCGAAGAGAGAATGAACCAAGAGTGAGAGAGAAAACACAGAGAGAGAGACTACGACATGGACCGCGCGATGACAACGACAGAGCAGAGCAGGGGAGAGACAGAGACAGAGAGAGAAAAGTAGCAATAGGAGAAAGCGAGAGAGGAAAGAGAGTAATGTGTACAGTCTGTGCCAAAAGTAATGACGCCGCAACCCATGCTCTCGCTCCCACGACCAACATTACTACTACAACAACAGTACTGTACCATCACACACCAAGGTACAGTACACAGGGCAGAGAGAGAAAGAGAGACGAAAATAACGAGAGAAACATACAATTTGGCCCCAAAAACATCAATACCAAACAGAGACAGAGAATGGGTCACCCTCGCCAAAGCAGGACAAAATTCTAAACACAAATCCATCTATCATACTGGAAATATCACAATATTCCACAGTATCAACTAGCTTAGAAAATAATATAAAAATAGTTAGTTCTCGTTTAAAAAATAATTACAAGAATTTCTAGCCATTGATCAACCAATAAAATTAACAATGCAGCAAGAAATAATATAAAATCTTCATCACATTATTCCAACCTACAGGATTTTCTATATCAACCAGGCTTTAAGTTACTACTTGGAAAATAATATGAAAATCAAGTTGAAATTTTATAATTCCCTGTTTCAATCATTTACCATTGTACCGTTAATAACTCACTTCAAATTGAAATCTTCAAAGAGAATTTTTATTGAATAGTTGAAAAATCTTTCTCAATAATCGGACACACAATTCCAAAATTGGATAGCACCAACTACAGAGACTGTATAATCGCAGTGTGGCCATTGGATGTCACACGTCTGATTGGTTAGCTCGGTCAAATCCACCATTCTTTTGCCAACTCCCATAATAGCCAGTTGCACAGAAATCCAATGGAATTTAACTACTGTAAAATTACGTCATATAATCGTCATTTGATTTTCGTCAACCACAAACAGGTCAATTTCAGATGATGAATTTAAAGATTTGAAGAGGAGAGAAGAAAAGAAAAAAAGGAAGAGGAGAGAAGAACAAAATAAGAGAAGAAAAAGAAGAAGAGAAGAATAACTAGCAAGATTTGGAGAGGAGAGAAGAAAAGAATAGAAGAACAAAATAAGAGAAGAAAAAGAAGAAGAGAAGAATAACTTGCAGAGAAAAATTGAAAGATTACTTCCTTCCAAGAAATTGTTCTGGATCAGTTAGTTTGGTAGCAGCAAAGACTTACAATGAATAATAGAATAAATTATGTAGAATTAATAATTAATTTAGACAAGTCACCGCTTCGAATCGATCCAAAAGTACATTTCCGCATGATAATAAGTGGAGGGGGACATCTATTCTATAAAAACCACATCGAAGACAAACAATATCTATAAAATTATAAGGAATGTAGAGAAGAATTAAATGTTCACGATACAACCAGCCCCAAACTATAGCCTCAGAAGCCTAAAAATACACCAAAAATAGCAGCAGTTCAAAACGTAGGGAGGATTGTATCACCAGTACACGGAGTATTTTGATAATTATCAACAGGGTATCATTTAGGGGTAGAAAGAAGTCAATGACTAGGTGAAGGATACCCAAAATTGCTTGAAAATGAACCAGCAGCCCATGAATATTCACAAGTCGTAGTTATCAATTCAGAAAAATCAATTCCATCCTTGTAAAAAAATGCAGACCGAATTGCTCGTACATTCCACTTCACGCTTATTTTTCTATTAATTATTCTTATTTTCCACGAACTATTCATGGTTGTAGTTTCTCGAAGACTATATTACTATATTATATTACTCGTATTTTATCATTACATCCTAATTATCAAGATTAATGTAACATATTTACAGCATCGGGTATAGGACTTTCTAAGATTGATTCATAAAAGCTTTGTTTATTTTCTTAAATTCATAAATGTTTAATTTTCTTCAATAGGATTCTTTGGAATTGACCAGTGTTTAATTTGCTTAAAATTCTATCAATGATTTTTAAACCACGTACAAGATATGAAGCCAATATTGACTTTAAAAAGGCTGTTGAAACAGTTTGAAGGTCTCAGTTCCATTTTTATAAAGGCCTATTAAGCCTTATCCCAGTTCATCAGTGTTAATTCCTATGAGTAATCAAAAGTTAACTCAAAAAATCAAAAATAAATGAAAAAATACATTGAAAAAATAAAAAATAAATAATGTGTAAACGACCATTACACTTTCAATGACTTGAATTGGAAATATGATCATGTACTACTGACTTTAAAGAATATTAGGCTAGGCGTACACCGGTTAGTCAAGACAAGACAAGACGAGATTAGTTACGTTTAGTCACAGTACTTCACATAGTTGCTTATGAAGCAACACACACCAATTAGTCATTGTATCGGTGTGTGCTGCTTCATAAGCAGCTATGTTAATTACTTTGACTAAACGTGACTAATTTCGTCTTGTCTTGTCTTGACTAACCGGTGTACGCCTAGCCTTAGTTCTGTAATAGTTTCAAGTATAGCAGGATTCTTTTAACTTGTCAGAAAACAGCTGATTTAGCGTTAGTAAACGAGCGTACATCAATCAGCTGTTTTCTGACAATTTAAATGAATCCTGCTATAGTTTCAAGTTTGTATATTATTATTCATTCCCATTGTTTTTACTAATTTTATTTTTGTATTCATTTTTCTTTTTAGCAATAAAGATGAATTGTATTGAAAATCATAAACAGTGGCACATTCAACCTTGACCCAAATACAAGACGATACTTTAAAAACACAAACAATACTCTCTAAAATAATGGAACACATAAATTAACGAGAAGCAGACCGCAACTGAAACCGTCTTACTACGTGACAGTGACAACAGCAATTCACGGGATGCAAGTTCACAGCTACAACTGATTGGAATCCCCCTCCTCACACTTCAGCACCCCACCAAAGCGCGACACTAATAAACGAGGGATGGAGAAGAAGAAGAAGGAGGCAAGTGATAAAGCGTGATGAAGATGGCTGTGGAGAGGGGGGGAGGGAGGACCGGCGCACAATCGTTTTTAAATTTCTTCAACCACCTGTTATATATGTGTGTGTGTGAGTTGCTGCACAAGCCAAGACGGAGGGCTCCATCACACCACACATTAGCACGTGTTTGGCACGTGTCCTCCGTACTGCGTTTAGTCAACACTATCAATCTACGTATACTAAATAGAGTACAATGAGCAAATGATTGTAATTTAGCTAGATTGACAGGTGTCACTAATCACAGTTGACACAACAAACAACGCAAGAATAATGCTCATAACGATAATAAATAATAGTCAATATATAGCCCAGATTTCTTGGGAGGGGTTTTTGGTTTTGAAGATTTTGATGAGCGGTGGGGTGATTGTAATGTTGTTCTGGATATCTTCAAATCTTCGTCTTCAAAATTAAATTAAAGCACTAATTGTGAGGTCTCAAGTGCTATCCTTTTTGTCAAGCCATCCAGTTGTTAAAATACTTGCAACGCAAAATATTTATTATAGTGCGAATTTATTTCGTGTATAATACTACAATTTCTTAAGAAGTTAGGCTCTATACATTGTCTTCGCACTATAGAAGAGAATACCCAAAAATATTGTTCAAATTAAGTCGATATTCGAAATTTTCGGAATAGATTCATTGATTGATTCAAATAATACTGTATTGATAAATAGTTGAGTTCCACAAGCTTTCATAATGTATAGTTACAATATTACAAACACTATTGATGAAGATCCAGATCCCTTTCCATATCACTGAATATATGTTTGAAATACGGATACGAATTATTCGATACAGCTTGATCGATTATAGGTTAAATTCAAAATGGCCGACATCTTCTACTGTAGAGTAGCCAGCCATTTTCTCAATTGTATTCTCGCACTCCTATTGGCCAGCCATTTGTGTAGGATGACATGCTACTGGCTCACGACTCGAGGGCCGTACGCCAATGAAAAGACACTTCAATCCAAGTCATACCAGCCAATAGCCAATAGCAATCCAATTCAGACATGCTATTGGCTAACGATTCGAGCCAAAAGCCAATAGCAATCCAATTAAGACATGCTATTCGCTCACGACTCGAGTGCCGTACGCCAATGAAAAGACACTTCAATTCAAGTCATACCTGCCAATAGCCAATAGCAATCCAATTCAGAGACAAGATATGATTGCGCCAATGTGTATCAAACAAACGAAACATATGAAGGCAATATAGAGTTTGCTCTCTCATTGACTACTAATAATAGTAGTAATAATATTAATAATAGAAGTGATTGACTACTAATAATTGAAAATATTCTTAGTAGCATGCGTAACAATTCGAATAATAAGTATTCTAGCTGAATGCAAAGACAATTTAGCTACTTGTTTAAATATTATCTACTACAGTTGATATTGTCTTTGCTGATTTACAAAGTTCTGAGTTCCAAGTTAAAATGTAAAACTAAACAGGTTGGAAAAATTAACTAATTTTGCGAGCTTATTTATCTTGATAGCATTCAGATTATGTTGACATGATCTGTTTTTAGCAAAATCTTGACTTACAAGTCGTTATAAACCCTACAAAAGTATAACTAAAATATCACGAAAATTGATAACACACAACGGCCGTATGTCTGTCTAGAAACGAATTCCAAAAACGAAGAAAGCACAACATAAATAAAAGTAGTTTATTGTCATTTTTATCAATATAGGTCACGATTGTAATGAGACTGCCAACTCATTGTCTGCTATCATCAAACTGGTGATAAGCACTACTTCCAAACTCAAATTTTTTACAGCCAAAAACGCTACGCTCACTTTTCGACAAGTTAAAATAGTCTGCACTTGCCAATCAGTTTTCCAAAAAATTCTATTTTCTCAGATAATCTGTGTTATTGTCTCACATTTTCTAGAGGTAAAGATTTAGCCGAAAAGGCTGCTCTATCTCGTCAAATAGTTGCTGAGGCCAACTGATAGTTGACAATGTACAAAATATATTCCAACATAAATTTTTCTGCAGAAAAAACTTGTGAATAATGAGGTGAAATATAGTTTATAGTAGATAACTCCCATGCATCCCGCACTACTAGTACAATGTTAGGCTAGGCGTACACCGGTTAGTCACGACAAGACGAGATTAGTCACGTTTGGTCACAGTAATTCACATAGTTGCAATGACTATCGGAGTGTGTTGCTTCATAAGCAGCTATGTGAAGTACTGTGACTAAACGTGACTAATCTCGTATTGTTACGTCTTGACTAACCGGTGTACGCCTAGCCTTATTGGATTTGCAACAAGTATTGGGTTTAAAATCGGTAATTATGACCTACCACATATTACTGAATTCAGAGCACTGTACTGAGATCCAATTAGAAAATGTTCAACATAGGAGCTATATTCATTCATTATAATAGTTGGGTTAAGTATGAAAATTCATTCAATGGAAATACTTGATTGAAGTTCGCTCAGTAATATCATAGAGACGTTAACTTCTCTCGACCATAACTAATCTGTTATCTATGGTAATATAAACGTGACACAGTGTGTTCTACAGAGACCGCTTGTGGAAGAATTCCGTTCTTGAAACTTCTGTTACACGACTGCATAACTATTATGGAATTATTCAAAAATTATTATTTAAACCCCATCACCACAATTCATTATAATTATTTAATAATATTCAAAATTGAATCGACTGATAACTACACATACTCCCATCTTAAAAATTCAAATTCAAGAATCAACGATTCAATTTAGAGTAGTTGCATCAACGCGTGCTTCTAGTGGCGCTAGGTAGAAGACGAAAACGAGGGGACTGTGAGTGGTCAAAGTAAGAACGGAATGCACTTTTTGCACTAGAATGGTTTCAGGACATCCTGAGAAGAAGTTTCACATTCAAAGTTCTCAATGGTCACTATACATCAGTCGCCAGAGACACACCCGCCAAGCATTCTATTGTGTATTAAATGGCTTCAATGAATGAAGATAACCTATCTATTGAGCCAAGCATCTTCATCTAATGGTATTTTCTATTATCACTTATCTTTTTATCTTGCGTGAATCTTTGGTTTGTATCTACCCTACGTTATATTCTATCTTGTATCACGTGTTCACGACATAAGTACTCTCCTGCAGATTCTCTTCCAAGAAAGGACATTACGTTTCAACTTAACAGATTTATTTAGATATTTCAGTTACATTTTCACTGAATCACACTTTCATAATGTGAAATAGTTCAACAAAAATCTACACAGGTACATAGGGTTAGGGATAAGGATAGGTATATCAGGAATATCCCTGATAGCGATAGGAACAGCAGTGATATCTCTAATAGGGATAGGGATATCACTGATAGGGATTGATGCCTGTCCTTACTGGTTTGCTGACTGTTCTTTTCTGTTTCGTTTAAACGAAGTGTTGGCTGGAGGTTCTTGGTTCAAGATAATTGTATTCTAATAAAAGAACATTTTCAACTCATTGTGTTTACATGCAGTATGAGCTTAACTCAGCTACTACTGTTTTTGTATTGTTTTGTGGAAGTAAGTTTTCACGTGGAAATCAGTTTGAATTCGAATTTTGACGAGAAAAAATTACAAGAAACATTAACATTTTCCCCACCTGTTGTAGTAGGGCGTTCCAAACGGCGAACAGTAGAACGGATCGTGATGGGGCGGGGGCGGTCCGGGCGGCGGACACCCGAACGGGGGCGGCCCACCCGGTGGCAGTCCTCCGGGGGGCGGGCCGCCACCGGGGTCCATAGGGGGCAGCAGGCCAGCGGCACCCACGGGCGACTGTCCTCCGCTCACCGAGGATCCTCCGCCTCCGCCTCCACCTGCGCTGCCCCCGCGGCTGCGAACGGGCATAGCGACCGGCGACGTTGCCGACTTCCACAGTGCGCCCAACGCGCCCCCCAAGCCCCCGCCGCCCCCGACCAGCCCGCCTAGCTCCGGCTCCACGGCACGCACGCACATGCTAACATGCCACTAGACCAACGCACTTCTCTCAACACAAACTCACTCGCACATCAACAACAACATCCCCTACATCACAACACTAGCTGCTCTTATCAAACGCCGGCCCCCTACAACTGTATTATCTCAAACTATATATATATTCAATTACACACCAACTTATCCCAACAGTACATGATTCCCTAAACCTGAAATTTCACTAAATTGAATTGGACAAAACTATTGTCTATAGGACTATACATTGTCTCCAAACATAATTGCATTTCTTCAAACTCAAATATATATATCACCCCAACCCACCGTAGCACCACATGATTTCCTAAACCTGTGATTCCCTGAATTGTATTGGATGAAATTTACTTATATAACTCAAGTCTTCAAACAGAACTCTATTTCTTCGATATGAAATACACATACATCACCCCAACCTGCCGTAGCAGTACATGATTTCCCAAAACTGTAATTCCCTAAATCGAACTGTTTATGATTAATCTAATAGAACTGTAAACATCTCTCACTGTGTAACATCACACTACCACCCTGGGAGAATAGAACAGTATCTCAATTATTATCCCCATAACTCTTCAAACCATACATTTTCATCTATAAAATCTTGCAACTACATAAATTCAATCAAGTGTTGAGGAGGTTCAGAGCTTTGCACTGTATTACCACGCCGTCAGCATGTAACTGTTTGAAATTCTCCAACCAAAACTCTACACAGCTTCAACTAGATAATTCACTAGATTGTTTATTTTAAACAGTATAATACTGTACACATAACTGATACATGACACACTGAAATGTATGATATTCTGCGAATAAAACTTCAATTGTTTATGATCACACTACCACGCCGGTAACATAGAATTCTCCAAACTGTATAACCCCAAAAAAGTACAGAACACAGTATACTGTACAACACCGACTAAAGTTTAAAACACACAACCGTTCACGGCGCGAATATTATTCAAAACTGTAACAAGCATAGATGCCTGCCTCTCTAACCTGACCGGGAGTCAGCTATGTACGCTTCGCGCGGTCCACGTGAAGAGTGAATTCTCTTCGAAGCAAACCGACTCTACTCGACACAGAGAGCAGAGCAGAACAGAACAGAGCAAGACAGAACATCAACCAACACACACACACACAGCGCAGCGAGTCTTCGCGGTGAGGTGGGCCAACTTTAAGGGGGTGAAGAGGGGGAGGGGGGTGGGAGGAAGGGACAAACTTTGAGGGGTGGCGGGGCGGGGACGGGACACCAAACACTGCTGCCAACCTAAGCACCACGATCGATACCGTTGCCAGCAGCAGATAGAAAGCTATGCACCAGCCGCTAGCCATGCCATGCTTGCTTGTCCCCAAAGGATAGCTGTTCAACTATTATAGTACAGATAGATCAGCTATAGCAGGATTCTTTCAACTTGTCAGAAAACAGCTGATTTAACGTTAGTAAACGAGCGTACATCAATCAGCTGTTTTCTGACAATTCAGCTATACTATAGTATCTACTATCACTATGATACATTACTAGTATAGTGAGAGATAAACACATAGAACTAGCATTATCATAACTTGTTAGTATGTAAATGACCTACGGTTCTTTTTCCAAATACAATGAATATATAAAAAAACTGTTTACATTCAAATCATAGCTCATACCTTGATACTTCTTGAGCAGCATAATTTTGGTGGAGCTTGCCCTCGAAAAATGTAGCCTACACATTACTCTATCATTGAAAATACTATTACAACAATCGTGTCCATGGGAACAAATCAATCAAAAACAGACCCAAAACAATCAGTATAGTCGAATATAATATAATTGGAAATGGTCCGAGTCGAATGTAATGGAAAAGGGTCCTGACATTATAGATGAGATAGATGAATTTGATAGTATAAATATATAATCAAATAAAGTTCTTCAGAAGAGAAAAATCTGTGTCAATAACAACATAAGTTCTGATTTCAATTCACATTCCTACATAAACAGTATTATTTCTCATCAATTTTTGCTAATAATACTCACATGAGTGAAAAATATTTACACAAATTTGATTACAAGTATTTAAAATTTACGGTGATAATAAGTGCGTACAGTCCAAAACTTATGCATGAATGTCAGACGAACAATAATACTAATTATTATCTTATTTGTTCTTTTAATTATTCGTGAGAGAATAAATTATATTTAATTAAATTCATTACTAATGTAAAAGCTGCCTAGTGCCTAGTGTTCCATAGTTTGATTGCACAAATTCAACTACACTTTGAATCGGTAGGTTGGCCAACCTGACTTTGCCGCGCACTTCCACTCCTCTCACTCTTTCACACACTGATAATGATAAAAGTGCCGGCCGTTTTTATCAGTACAACAACAACGCATGCAGCATACGGCGTACACGCCGAAGCTTCGCTTATCATCTCTCCTCTCATTCCCACAATGCATTTCTCTCTCTCTCTCTCTCCAACACCCAACAGTACGCGCTTACCATCTCCTATCTAGTCTCTCTCAAAATCGAAAACTAACTGCACCAGCCTATGTTCACTCACAGAGCGTTCCTTAACACTCTTTTTACTTTTTATAAAAAGAAGCCACGTAAAGTAGTGAAAAGGAGTACACACACTATGCATGAATAGCGTGGATTACTATACAATAGACTCGAAAGTCTATTGTGCGTTCGCCTTTTCCCTGTTATATAGAACTTGAAGTTTTTCATGAAACAGACATCAGATCAGCATATAACAATTTCAAAGTGGATCATTGAGAATAAACATATTCTGCAGTATTATAAGATACAGAATGTGAATAGGAAAGAAGTTTGGGAGGTTAGCAATTGCTCAATTTTGGAGTAAGAGAGAGAAAGAAAGAGAGAGAGAGAGAGAGAGAGAGAGAGAGATATATCTAGTAGAGTTCACGACCTTGGTCTTCTTCTTGCTCCATATTTTCATCATCATCATCATCATCATCATCATCATTATCATCATCATCATCATCATCATCATCATCATTTTCTTCTTCTTCATCATCTAATTTTCTACCAAACGTTTGGCGTCACATCTCTTTCGTATCAATTCAATTGTGCAATATGAATGTTTTGCCTGATCAGATTCTTCTCTAGTCATGACGTCATGATAATAATTATTATGATGTCATAATAAAGAGTAGAGAGCACTCAGTTCTCAGTTAGTTGGACGGTCAAACGTTGCCAGCAATGGCATTCCCAGTCAACTAGTTTCTAGGTCATTTCTAAAACTGTAAGCACTGAAACGCTAACTTCTTAAAAATGGTATTGGAGATGACATTAGAGTATTGGAGGATTACGGTATCATACAAATCACGATCATTTACCATCACAAACTATTCATACAATACTTACATATACAGTAATTCTACTAGTTGGTTTCCAGTTTACTAGGAACTTTTTCGGTTCCCACTCGACTCATTTTCAATAATTATATAAATCAATTATGATAATTAGGAGTGGGCAGTAGTAGTCGGCCATATTGTAAATGGTCCCATAAGATCAATGTAATCGCTTGTCACATGTAGTGCCCTTATTTTTTGACAGAAAATTACGTTTGAAGTGTCATTAGAAAGAGAATAAAATTCTTCATTGGGTTGGCTTTTTACTTTTTTTAATTACAACATTACTGCAATAACTACAGCAATAATAAACTTTTTCAAGTTTCAGCATTTTTGGAGGTTATTTGGGAGAAATATTTAAAATTTGAAATAGCAAACCCCCTGCAATATTTCATTATTAATCAAATACAATTTTTTTCAAGAAGATCCGACCTGAACGTGTTTTAGCTTGAAATTACATTGATCTTATGGGACATCAAACAAATAAGGCCGCTAACTACTGCCCTTACGGCGCGGTTTCACGATACCAGTAGACGTGTAGGTTACTGGCAGCATTTTGGTCATATGAGTTTCCACTCTATACAAACAAATAGGGCAATGCACACTGACTGGTGTGCATTACTACTGGTATGGTGAAACCGCGCCATAAATGCCATCTAGGAAACCACAATAATCTTATGTCACCGACATTTCGAAAAAACAAAATCATTTCCATGCCTGAAGTTTTAGGAATAATCCAGAAACTAGTCGACTGGCAAGGTGTGACCGCTCCATTACGGTTCATAGGATGAATATAATAGCCTACACGAAACTAGTCCAAAATAGCGAATGCTAGATGGTGGAGTATTGATTGACAGTGCAGATAGTCCTGAGTCTGCTTAGTTGCCCATAGCCTAATCTAGCAACTAAGTAACGTGATGGACGTGTCTAACAATAGCTCGAAATAGACGTGTCTATGCGGTGATGTCTGTTCGAACAGTGTCACATATGATTATACTGCTCCAGTCTCAAGACGACGAGATTAGTCACGTTTAGTCACAGTATTTGTTCGATGCAATGACTAATCGGTGTGTGTCACATAAGAACTATGTATACAACGTGACTAGATCTTGTCTTGACTAAGCTTCTCTTTTGATTGAGCGTATGAGGCCCGCTTTCTCCAACGCTGCTCAAGCTATACATCTAGCTTAAGCCTCATTCGGAGAATACGAAAAGTCAATATTGAGCTTCAGCTGTTGCTTAAGCAGCGTTGGGGAAAGCGGGCCTGAGATGTATAACTGAATTGAATAAGGTTTGGGATAGCAATGATGTGTCCACTTTGAATTTGGCAAGTCTGATTCAAACACTAATGGTCGAAAACCCGTTAAATTTAACCGACGTAAATGAACATCAGTTGACAGAACCAGCACAATGAAATAGCTCTTCAGCACTGTCAAGAAATTTCATTCTAGGACTTCAATAGTTTTTCTTTCAATCAACTGTTGGTTTCTGGTTATTAAATCGAATTTGAAATCCTTCTACTGTATTTCGTTGGATGCAACGGCCTGCAGCGCTTGTTACGGCTGTATGTGAACGCGTTCACTTGTTACAGTACAATCTAAGTACAATCTCTTGCAATTCAACTAGCTTTCCTTGTGAATGAACCCTCGGTGTTGACATTTCTGAAATAATTGTAACAATTAGAGGATGAGGAATAAGTACTGATAATCTATCTTGCCATTCTTTTAATTGGATCAATTGTAGTATTACAGTCAACTTCTGATTAAATCTAGTATTAATCAATGATTTTCTAGAGAAACAATCCCGAATTTATATAATAGTAAAATAAATTTAATTGATAATTTTAACAATAACAAACAAGAAATCAAAAATACAGTAAGGCCGTGTACAGTACTACAGTACAGCAATGAGGCCTGCTCTTAGGCGGGCGTAAGATAGGCAAACCGCCGAGCAGATCTGCGCGCGTTCAATATTACAGTATTACATAGCTGCTGTCAACTATCATTATAGATAGACTATAGAGAATCTATTTATCAAGGAGAATCACTTAGAAAAGATTACAGTACTAGATCATTTCACCTAAAAATTACTCATTTCTTTATGAATGAAAACTCCCCTGAAAACAACTATAACAATATTAAAATATCATGATTTCGCAGCTAAAATCATGACCAAACCTAACATAGGATAATAAACATTATTTCAAAAATTATTTTCAAAACTTCTTACAGCCCATCCCTAACGTAACTAAGTAACTAAAATCTAAATCTATCACTTATCACAACTGCCAAACAAGTCATCAGAAAATTAAGTCAAAATAACAATTCTCTATTCAGTTTGATACAGTACTGTAGGGCTAACTTCTATCTGAAATACCAATACTGTAATATAATACAAATTATACAATAATACAATATAAATACAAAATGCATTCTAAAATCTTCCATTAACACAATTAACAGTTTATTGAACTTATTATTATAATGTAGGCTAGCTTGAACAAAGCCTACACTCAAACTCAAAACTGTACTACAAATCTCAGTCCAATCACAATGTGACACGTCGTGACTCACACTGTGAACTTTTCACTCAACATAAGGTTTACGTCAGGAAATTAGGCTTTCAAACACATTACAACACATAAATATTAACCCAATCACACACCAAACTATAGTAGGAAACAAAGAGTGAACTAAATAGTAATTCTTTCTAAGGCTAGGCGTACACCGGTTAGTCAAGACAAGACAAGACGAGATTAGACACGTTTAGTCACAGTAATTCGCACAGTTGCTTATGAAGCAGCACACACCGATGCAATGACTAATCGGTGTGTGTTGCTTCATAAGCATCTATGTGAAGTACTGTGACTAAACGTGACTAATCTCGTCTTGTATTGTCTTGACTAACCAGTGTACGCCTAGCCTAAATGTTTCCTCATACACCAATCATTACAATTCACCCGATCATACTCTAAACAGAAGCAAAATCATGCAATTCAAACTATATTTACTCACATAAACTATATTTATTCAATTTGAACTAATATTTATATAACATAAATATTCACCCAACCTTACGCCAAACAAGAATCAACTGAATAATAAATAGTCTACAGAGGCATACTCTGGGGAAAACTACACACTGCAAGCAGAGTCATACAAAACTTGACAACAGAATCAGACCACACTGGAAAATCACACTGCTCCAAAACGTTTCCGTATATGTCTGTCATGTATGTGAAGTGACCAAGTGAGATCGAAATAATTACTAAACAAAAATCAACGCACAAAATTAGCACAAAACCAACAACGGTCCCGGTGGATATCAGTGAACAGTTGGAAGATACAAAAACAAGGAGGAGAGAAAGAGATGAGGAATAGGAGGAGGCACAGAGGAGGCATCAAAAATTCCAGTGGCATGTTTGGAGGGATGTCAGAAAATTTCAAAAGAAGAGAACAAAATGACAGATGCAACAGAGGAATGAAAAACAAACCGCAGAGAGCACTAGTGACAGGTCGACTGCAAATTAAAATATCCGCAAAGTTTCAAAATTATTTATAGCTGCCAAATCAGGCAGGACGAGAGCAAAAATCAAATAAATTGCAACAACACTGTTGTTCCAGCTGCCACTGGGGAAATTCCACAGAATACTACCACAGCTTGTTCACTCACTTCTGGTTTGTTCCGTCGCTTTGCTCAAAACAACACACATGTCAAAAAGGTTTCATTATTATGTTATCAGGCTTAAATGGGCTTATTATTCGACTCAAATGCCTTATTTCTAGGCTCATAATTACACATGTCAAACAAATATGATGATGAAACGTCAGTATTCTACTCCCACGTGATCTTGAGCCTTATAAAACTGATGTCACAAGACCAACTATCGGAGAATATGGAAAAAATCAACCACTTGGAAAAACGTCCACAGTTGTGGAAACAACCCTCAATTATAAATAAATAAAAATATATTCGTAGGCTTTTTATCGGTGGGGAGACCCTTACGGGTAGGACTCACCTCGCCTTATTAATGGTACATAATACCACTGATATCCATTATTATAAGAACCAAAACTGTGGATAGAGCTAGATGATGAGGGCTTCATTTCAAATATACTGATTTCTTCGAAAGAAACTATTTCAGCAGCATATTACACTAACTTTATGAAATGCAAGGCATTCAGAAACTCTAAACCAAGAATTATAACTCAAAAGAGATTTTCTCAAGTTTAGGCTTTTTGATTACGCTTTACTTCAGCAATAAGATACATGCCCTATGAAAATGTAAACAAACTACACAGAACCAAAGGGAAATTTCCTTCGAGAAAGGGAAGTTTTCCTCCCTGCACGGTGATTGGCTAGCCTGTGTCACACGCACACACTCTCACACAGTGGTGACGCACTGACGCACATACACGCCCACTCGCCCGCTATCAAGTGACCAACTCAGCAAAAACTATTCTACAACTTCATCTCCCTTCTGTTCCACCCCCTCCCATGAACTGAAACAAGCTGAATTTGGAACCGATTTATATGGTAATACTGTACAGTGAACTTATGAAAAAATCGGTGAGATAGATAGAATTTGAAAAAAAGACATCGACAAATTGCTTCAATCACTTTACAATTTCTTAAACAGAATTTCACCAAGATTTGACTAAAAATAATCCAAGCTCTAGTTTATCACCAACACTGATAACTTGTAAGGGTCTCCCCACCGATAAAAAGCCATACGATAAAAAAAAAAAAAAAAAAACTGATAACTTGTCAACAACTTGTTAATTTTTGCTGGAAGTTTATCGTTTTCAGCCCTGATGTTCATAACAGTGAATGAACATAACTTCATAGAATTTAATGAACCTGATAGTACTGAAAATTAAAGCTCATAGTAGCTAGCTGAAGGTTGTATGTAAGGCCAGTTGCACGAGAACCAAATAAATTTAACCCTATAATTACGTCATCTTACGAAACTACTGCAACAAGATCAATATTGAGCTCCGCAGAATGACGTCATCTTACGACAGTTAGATTAAATTGACTATCGTGTAACTGGCGAGTAAGATTAGGCCTCGGGTACGATACGAGCGGCGAGCGGTGAGCGGCGAGCGGCAACCTGAGCGGCATGTAAGCGGCGGGGGTGGCTACGATACAAGCGGCACTTTTCAACGCTCACCTTACTTTGAATATATATAGCGTAGTACAAATACGATATATAGATAAAAAAAAACTATGGGTTTATATGTGAGCGGCGAGCGGCGAAAAAAATGAAATCGGTTTGGAAATGGATTCATGAGCGGCGCTGAGCGGCGTCGCTCATCGCCGCTCGCCGCTCAGACGTATCGTGGCCAGTCTCAACAAATTCACACGCAACTAAATGAGACCCGAAATCAGAGCGGCGCCGCTCACGCCGCTCGCCGCTCACCGCTCGCCGCTCGCCGCTCGTATCGTACCCGGGGCCTTATTCGCAAGGTAACAATAAAAGCAAATAGAAGAAGCATATTAATGAATAAAAGCACATAAAAAAAGCAAAAATTTGTTTATAAATTTGTCATTTATACGTTAGATTACAAAAAGGTTGGAAGTCTATCAGAGACTAATTAGTAAGTAAGGCTAGGCGTACACCGGTTAGTCAAGACAAGACAAGATGAGATTAGTCACAGTAATTCACATGGTTGCTTATGAAGCAGCACACACTGATCCAATGACTGATCGGTGTGTGTTGCTTCATAAGCAACTATGTGAAGTACTGTGACTAATCTCGTCTTGTCTTGTCTTGACTAACCGGTGTACGCCTAGCCTAAGATTAATAAGTAGAGATTAATCAGTCATCATCTCGCATCATCACCCCTTTCATTAACCACGCACAAGCCTAGAGATCTTGTGGGCATCACCCTCCAAAAAAAGAAAAGTACTATTCCAGCATACAATGGGCCGTATGAATAAAGTTAAGCATTTGCTTCAGTACTTCTAAAATATTGAGCAAGATGAATCAGCTGATGAAAAATTTTTGAAATAGGTAAGCATTTGCTCCAGATTTCAGAAGCATGAGGTAAGAGTATAAGGTAAAGATTATTCATAAAAAAAATGAGCAAATGCTTATGCTTCTACCTAATGCTCAGAAGCAAAACCTTATGCTTCATGCTCGTGCTTATAAGCATATGCTCAGTTTTTATTCATACGGCCCATTGACTCCCTATGCCAACACTTGGTCAATCTTGCATGCGACTCAATCATGCTGCATATGCTTGAGCATTATTGGCCGCATGCTGTGCAGCACACAAAAATCGGCCAAGTGTGGACGAACACACAGAATGCATGGAAGTTGGAAGAACATTGCTGCTGTGATTCATTGAACAAAACTGGAGAGTTCATCAGCTATGACCTGAGTTTCTCTTGGTCACACACCCCTAGACACAGTATAGCAGAGAAACCAACCGAGGCCTACTCCTACTGTATACCAGGCAGGAGGAACATAGAAGCATAGATAGCAGTAGAGAAGACAGTAGGAGCATAGATAGAGGACGAACACACAGGTTGGGGGGTGGGGGGGGGCGGCGGCATAATATACGAGCGACACTGGGGGATATCCCCGGGTCGAGTCGGGTCCTCGTAAGTCATGGAGGATACATACAGATAGGCGGGCGGGGGAAAGGGGGGGGGGAATTCAGAGCAAGCTAGTCGTGAAACTCCGAGACCAACTGATAGGAGCCTTCCAACAACCCCACGTGATTATAATGCACGGCGACCCAGTGTGTGTGTCCCGCAAGGATCGTTGCCATAACTCTGGGTCCAGTTTGGAGGCGGGGAGAGGGGGTTAAGGTCCAGGGGACCTTGCTTATTACAGCATAGTAGAATCTCTCTCTCTCTCTTCCTCTCTCACTATCTATCTATTGCTGATAAAGCATGATCATCGACACAATACAGGGGACGGGGGGGGGGAAGAAGATAACCTCATCCCAAACCAAACCCAATTGAACTATAATATAGTATCTTACACCACGATATAATCAGCAGCTCACTATAATAATTATTATTAGCGTAATCCTAAAATTTCCAGTGCACAGTATTGTGTAACTTCAACAATTTTCGGTGAAAAATTCTTCTACAGTATTGATGTAA
>CM029534.1:716695-869613 GCA_017141395.1 Laodelphax striatellus | reverse complement strand
TACTAACGATTAGCCAGGCTCCCAATAGAATGCACAATTAGAATGTTTAATGTATTACACCAAAGCATGCCTTGCAGTGGAAAACAAACAGGCCCTATTGGCAGAGACCATGGCCTCCCTTGATTTACACTTCAACGAATAGCTTTACAAACTTATTAATTTGAATCAATTCATAGAATAACTGCGTTCAAATATTATTTCTACTTGACCAAGTAAAAGGCAAAATAATTTTTGGTAGGACAGTATTAGCTTTACTATGAAAACCCAACAATTATTGTAATAATCCACACATAAGAACTTATGTTTGCTAATCCCTTGGTTACCCTTGAAGGTCATGGAATGAAGTTTATTCATTCATTTACAATCTCCTTACAGTCAATTGTAGACCATAGTCATAACCTACAAGCATAGTCCATCTCTATAGTTAATATATAGAACTGTATATATACAACTGTATAGTTAGTCAATGCGACAAGTTATGACAATTGTTAGAATGCTTCTATTCCAATTGAATTCTATAATCTACAATACTAAATTTGAGAGATTGGTGGAAAGCAAGCAGGCATAATAAATGCACAGCTTCAAAGATAACAACTTTTTTATAAGCACAACTAAAATAGAAACAAATGAGAACGCACAAGAAGAATCTAAATTTACACATTCGGAAGCAACAAAGTTCCTATTTCCGACTCAGTCTGCATTATTGCGCGAGAGGAAAAAAATTGTGATTTAAATTTCCATACCAACTACCCCCTCCTCCCACCACTTCACATTGCACACACTTCAACGGAAAAAATGCACAGCGCCTTGCAACAATCTAAAAATAAAAACTCAGTACTCTTGCTTGCTGCTCTTTCTATGGTTTCTCTCCTTTCAACCCCCCCCCCCCCCCCCTACACAAGATCAATACCAGACACAAATACAGTAACACATCGTTATCTCTATTCTTCAGCACCCTTGGAGAATCATATTCAACCACCTAATCATAACAAAACACAATACCTCCTGAATTTCAACCTCACCTCATTTCTTAGCATAATTCTAGCATTATGCTAGTTAATCAGCACATTAGAGCAGATGAAATAATGAGAAACGAAAATTATTATTAATCAATTATCCTTCCCTCTTTTATTCTTGTTCAATTTTAACAGCATTTCTTTTTCTTAGCATAATTCACACCACTATCCAGCGAATTATAATAAAAATGGATAAAATATATTTTCCTTCAATTTTAACCTCATCTTCATTTTTCAATAAAGCATAATTCTAGCATTCCGCAAATTAGTATATGGATGAAATAGTGAGAAACGAAAAATATGATTAATCAAAGAGAATTAAAGAAGAAACTATCTAGAAAGAGATCACGAGAACTTGATCAGAAGAAGAAATTTGAACTCAAGTATTTAATGTGATATTTCAATCTCCCATTGTTATAGAAAATAATTTTCAACTCTTTTCGAGGGTCGAATTCAAATTCAAAAATTTCACACACAATACAATTTACAATTTAGAAAATAAAGCACCCGAAGAGGGTAATGCCGAGAGATGCGTTATAGATACTGTACAAATCAGAATGATTGGAATTATCCTGGAGAAAACAACAGGCTCAACAGCCCAAAACTGCCTTCCTTCAGATAATTTCATTTTTAAAAAGCAATTTAGAACTAGGTTATGCTTTCCCTTTATTTTAACATAGAAATTCCCAGTCCAAACGTCTATGAACTAAGAATTTTGAATTTAGAGAGATTGGATACGAAATCAAATGCACTCACTAATAACAAATTGAAAACTCAAAATATATTAGATAAACTTCGAACATTGTTTATTAATCTATATTATATTAATATTCATGACGACCAATCGCGTACAATGTTGAGCATTGCATGCATCAATCGATTGGCTTGGGGCTATGTGTTCAGTACAGGGTATCCCTGGGGATAAGGGCATTTAGCCTATGGATGCAATGAGATATCCACAGATATGTTGGGTACATAGTACTATGTGTGGTATCTACAGTTAGGCATTCATGTACAGTGTGTACATTTATGTACATGAATGGAGGGGGGAGGGGGGAACCAATAGGGGGGAGAGAGCATCTCTCAAAACAGACACATTATGCAAGCATCTCAAGCCTGGGGTGGCCTGCTTGGACCTTGTAAGGACTTAAACCATACACAGGTAGTAGAGTACATAGGAGTAAGTTGGATACTGACTGAATTGTAGGTTACTACTGAGCTAATACAGTAGACTGCTACCATATAAGATCTTATTCTCAGATTTATAAGATTCGTTTACATTGGACTAGGTTTCAGTATAATATTTCTGAAAGTTTTGGTATATATGAGCTTTTGATATTATAAATTATTAGTAAAAAAGAGGCATGATAGTATTATAGAATTACATCCTTATTCTTCAATATTTTCATTTTAAAAAGTAGTTGCCAGTGTCGATCTATTGACGTAAATTTCAGGAAAATTATCAAGAATAAATACTAATAATGAAACCGCAGTTCCAATCATAATATCTTTTATAGATAAGCGTTCTCATACCAATAATGGGATTCAATTCCTGGTGCCCTCAAATAGATCTCTTTCGATCAACAAGTGAATATAAGTTTTGGAACACAGTTTGATAAAGCTTCACTGATTTTAGGTTAGATTCAAAATGGCTGTCATCTTCTACTGTACAGTATAGTCAGCCATTTTCTGACTTGAATTCTCGTAATCCTATTGGCCAGCCATTTCTGTACGATAACTTGCTATTGGCTCACGAGTTGAGGGCCGTACTGATGAGCACCAATCAGACGACACTTTTCAATCCAAGTCACACCTGCCAATGGGAATCCAATGGTGAATCAGAAAATGATTGCTTCTCAACGGAAATAAGAAAGCACATTCATTGAGTAGTACATCCAAAAAAATCTTTGATTTTCATTAATGAAATTGAAAAGAAATTATAATAACACAGATATATGAGAATGTTTTTATAGGAACGGTTTTCATCATTCTGATTTTTATTGAAACTTATAGCCTATAATGATTATTGAAAGATAATTGGAAGTTTTGGATCAATTAATAATTCTTTGAAGAACGACCCTAAACTGATTTCTTTACAATACATTTTCATCACACTTCACATTAGTTTCAGATTTGACGTTTTCATGGGGCCCGGACTCAGGTAAGAGATGAATGCGCCTACAGTTTTAGATGGTCCACATTACAGGTACTTTATCAATATTACATTATACCTATTTATAACATACCATATTATTTCAAATACAAGGTATTCGTGCTCCATACACAAATATTGTACACGATCTATCAAGGGACCTGCTGCTGTGGGGAATTCGCAGGGGGTGGAGTTGATGAACATGGGCAAGGAGGAAGAGAATTTTCGTCCCGAGGGAATATCCTGCTAGAGTAGGGGGTGTGAGGGTTTATTGTAAAGCGAGGATGAGGGTGGTTTCTGGGGTGGATTGTGTGCAATGGACATGTTGACCCCGTCTGACGTACACAACCTCTCTCTCTCCACTCACTCTCCTCTCTCTCTCTCCCTCTCTTTCTTTCTCTCTCTCTCTCTCTCTATCTAGCATTATTGAGAGCCATAATACAATGTGCATGCATCAGTCAGGTGAGTAAATAATAGAGGTCAACCGATCATTCATGCAAATAGCCGCTAATAATAATTACATACAGGTAGAGGTTCATTAATAGACCTAATTTTTGTCTACGGTACATATTCTTATATTAAAATGAGTAATTATTTATTAAAATGGGTAATTATTTATTAAAATGGGTAATTATTTATTAAAATGAGTAATTATTTATTAAAATGAGTAATTATTTTTCGCGTGATATTACATGCATTGTACCAACCCTATGTAAAGTACACAGTTCCATTCAATTTACCCATTAATTTTGGAACACTTGACTTGAAAAAATTTTGTATTATCTTTGAATGCTGATTGACCTAATTCGGTTCGTATTTATTTAATTTCAGTTCAGGAGGAGTATGTTCCATGAAACTTAGGAGGAGATTAAGAATTACCGTTATGCGATTTGGAGATTATCAAGTATTGGGAAAGCAACTACTAGGTTCGTAACACTACCTATCAGCAAAACCATTTTTTAAAGGAGAAATCAAAATAATAAATAATTATTTATTCAACATAAGTGAGAAATTACGTGAAACAGATGAAATTAGATAGCCAGATATACGTGGTAGGTGGTCACCCATCCAATTACAAACTAGATCGCTACATTAACTTCGAGCGCAAAGATATCAGCAAGCTTGCAGCATTATCTAAATTAAAGTATCATACACATGATAAATAATGTAATAGAACTCCCACTATTAGAAGGTGAGGACTCTTAAACAACTTGCTACAGTTTAAGAGAATTTCTCAATTTATTCCTATGCCACACTTGATAGATTTTTGTGTACTACACATCATGCTTCATATATTCTTAAGAATTGATAAAATTTATAGAACAAATATGGATGTTGTTGAATCTTAGTACAGCTGAGGATGTGTTATCTACATAACATGAAAGCATGGTTCTGGTGCTTATTAAAATAAAAGTGGAATTTGACAATTATTTCAAAAAGGTTTTTCTATTATGCTTTAGAATTGTTCACAAAATCGACAGAGAGGACATAAGCATTCTCGAGTAATATTCAGTTTTAGAGATATCTCAAATAAATTCAAGTTGTACACCAAAAATGCACAGTTTTAAGTTGCTACTCCTCCTCCTCCTCCTCCTCCTCCCTCCCTCCTCCTCCTCCTCCTCCTCCTACTCCCTCCTCCTCCTCCTTCTTCTCTCCCACACCTCCTCCCTCCTTCTCCCTCCCTCCTCCCTCCACCTCCTCCACCCTCCTCCCTCCCTCTCTTCCTCTTCCTCCCTCCTCCTCCTCCTCTCCCTCCTCCCTCCTCCACACCCTCCCTCCCTCCTCCTCCTCCTTTCCTCCTCCCATCTTCCTCCCTCCTCCTCCCTCCTCCTCCCTCCTCCTCCCTCCCTCCTCTCCTCCTCCTCCTCCTCTTCCTCCCTCCTTCTTCTTTCTTTCAGTTTGCAAGGGTTTCGTATATCATCAGCATCTCGATCTCTACAATGGGAGATATCGACTCAAATTTTTTCATTGTTTAGAAAATTAATTTTTCTACAATTTGTTCCATTTACCATTCTACTCTAACGCCATCAGTTCCGGAGTTATTTGATAGCCCATGAAGAAGAGTTGAGATTTTTGCTTAAAAATTGTTTACTTCTGCAAATAAAAGGTTTACATAATTGTTTTACAGAAAAATGTTACAATACAAAAATGTGGGAGCTTTTTCATTATCTTTAATTTGAATAATCACAATCTATAGTTTACTCACATGTGAACGTGAGAAAACGTCCATTAAAGTTCAATACGCATGATCACGCTAGCATTAAGTGTACAAATATTAATATAAATGGCTTCATGAAAAATAGTCCATTCATTGAGGTTTGACATAAATTTTTCTTACAATTGTGTATATCTTAAAGTCCTTGATGATAGAGAATCGTGGTTGGTTTCAAATTAGATCATGATTTCAACTTTCATTTCCAATCAAATTTTTTAAATATTCATTTTACAAGATAGAAGAAGAATTCAACTATGTATTTAAAAGATGTATGTAAACCCCGCAAAACTTTTAGATTTTTAACAGGAAATTGTGTATTTTGACGTAGTTTAGTGTCCCTCATAATGTTTTCATGGATAGCTCTGTTATATTAATATGTAAGTTGTACAAATATGTAATGGTAATTTGCATTCCTTAACATCGTTGTATTCTTTCTTATGAATTAAGTTTCAAAATTTTACGTATCAAAATTTAAATGAGTTCTCATCCAATTTACTAAAAATTATAAAACACATTTTTAGTTACAAAAATATCAATATGAATAAGGTAATAATTAAATAAAATATAAAGCACAACCATTCTAGTGGGTGCAGTCGGAATAATATTCGGTCGAAATATTCAACACCGTCTTCAGTCTACTCCAGATGGAGCACCCACCTTCCAGCGGGTTAAATATCCCGTGTTCTTAAAAAACAGTATCTAGAACAAGATATTGAAGAATGCCCTCTGCACAAGTAACATAAATGGCTTTCCACACATAACCCAAAAAAAACAAATTTTGTTATTTATATAATTTCGTCCTAGTTTCTATTAGATTTATACCGTTTTATTGTTTTTCTCTTGGGTCTCAAGAGGGGGGGGGCAATGACCCCCCTTGGATCCGCCAAAGGAAAGAAGGCAATAATTCGTGTTATGTCTTGCCTATCGTCTCATTGCTGAACTCCATTATTTTTCAGATAAAAAGTGTTTCAATTGAAAAGTTGTGATTATTTTAGAAATGCACGATAATACATAGTTGACTTCTTCTATATTGTAAAATGAATATTAAAAAAAACTTTGATTGGAAATGAAAGTAGAAATCGCGATCTACAATTTGAAACCAACCACGATTCTCTATCATCAAGGACTTCCAAGATATACACAATTGTAAGGAAAAATTTCTTGTGTCAAACTTCAATGAATGGACTATTTTCATGAAGCCATCTGTTTAACATAGCCGCCGTGCACTAGCGTGATCATGCGTATTGAACTTTAATGGACGTTTTCTCACGTTCATGTGAAGTAAACTATAGATTGTGATTATTCAAATTAAAGATAATGAAATGCTCTACATTTTTTGTATGTAACATTTTTCTGTAAAACAATTATGTAAGCTTTTATTTGCAGAAGTAAACAATTTTTAAGCAAAAAATCTCAACTCTTCGTCATTCTTTCACAAATAACCTGGAACTAGTAGAGTTAGAGTAGAATGGTAATGGAACAAATTATAGAAAAATTAATTTTCTAAACAATGAAAAAAATTTGAATCGATATTCCATTGTAAGTCGAGATACTTACGATATACGAAACCCTTGCAAACTGAAACTTTGAAGGTGCTGGGGAAGCAAGAGGGTAGGGGTCAGGACTTCGCCAGGACACTTTGTCTATATGATAGTAGTCGTGATGGTGAAAAATCAGCTTGTTATGAATTTTCCCTATCAGTTTTGGAACTCATTACCTGGATTCTATTATATAGCAGGACGCACTGTTAACTTCGCATTCGTCAGCTGATCGACGACAGCATATGATCACAATACTCTAACCTCCACAAAATAATGTTGAATCTCGCAGATTATTGAAAAGGTTCTTCAAAAAGTTATTCTATGACAGATGTTCTCTCAAAAGGTCTTTTAAAGACTTTAACGGTCTTTAAGACTTTTAAGCCTTTTGATTAATATGGTCGAAATCACTGTTTAATTATTACCGGATCATTGAGTTATGGCTACGTTAATACTGAATCCTGCTGTATGGTGTTTCGATATTTTTCCTTGACTTAGTAATGGAACAGCTGATAATTATAATCTTCTTTCATCTTCGCACCTCACTCTCTCCTCAAGAACATCAAGAACCGACGGAAAATTGTTTCTTCTGTCCGCCGATTCTCTGTCACTGTCTCTTGCAGCAGCTGAAATAATAATCTTGTCTCTCGCCCACACCTCACACTGCTCTCAATTTCTTTCATCATTTACAGCCGATGTAGCCCTTTTCTTCTTGGTCAGCTGATTCCAAAGGATCAATTTCCCTCCATTTTTTAGGCCCTTTAGCGTGAGTTATCCCGCAGGGATGAGGACCATGAAGGCAAAACGAATTCCTTTGTATCACAAACCTCCTATATTCCGTACCGTCCGCACCGTTAGAGCTAAGCCTGAGATCCGTTGGACATACATACATGGTTACAGCCACATGGGGCTATTCAGTACTGAGCTCCGCTCAGTAGTTTCCATACAGGCACAGGAATGGGAAATTTTAAAGGAAAAAAAGTGAATGAAAATTAAAACAATTTTTTAAGTGTTAATTTTTTTTCAGGTCTTATGCACTGAATCGTCAGTCAAGTACCTGAAATTAATCTCAGCTTTCCGAAATATGAGGAATAATTGAGTTTTTGAAACGCATATCATTATCCAAAAATCGCACTGGTGGCAGGTAAAAATTTTACTCGTAGAAATGATGATATAAGTTGATATAGCAGGACTTTTAATCACCACAAAAACAGCCGTGATTTAACGTTAGTAAACGAGCGCACATCAATCAGCTGTTTCTTGACAATTTAATAGAACTTGCTATAACTATTTTAGCTCAGCTTGTTTTCGATGAACTCGACGATTTACCTTTCTCGGAATAAATAAAAATGAGATTTACATGGCTAACGTCATGCCTCAAATTTAAAAATAATAATAATAGAACAATATGAATATTTTCAAAATTTCCTAATTCTTTTAATTTTCTATATAGATAACAGAAATCAGAAAATGAAAATGTAATACTAGGAGCAGCTCAGTGTTTCGATATTTTTCCCAATTCTAGTAATGGAACCGCTGGGTTAACCAAAAAAATCTATTGTGTATTTTCACGAGTGATCATGTGATTGAAATGCACTGTCTCAGCAGCTGAAACAATCTTGTCTCACTCCCACAACTCACCGCTCTCACTCTTCATCATTTACAGCCGACAGAAATTTGTTTTTGATGTCAGCTGATTCCCAAAGGATCGATTTTTCCTTTTTAAGGCTGTCCTTTAGCGAGTTATCCCAGGATGAGACCCGGCGCAAACTAATTTTTGTATCACAAACCTCCCCATATTCCAAATTGTCAAAATCGTTAGAGCTGTTTTCGAGATCCGTTGGACATAAAGCATACATACATACATATACATAAATACATACATAAATACATACACATAAATATAAACATACAGAAATTGCTCGCTTAAGGAAATAGATAGCCCAGGCAAACTAGACCAAAAAGGGTCCCAGGTCCTGTAGATCTGGCAATGATTCAAATCCACTTTTAGAGCAGTTAATATCCCAGAAGCAGCTATCGATGAGTTTGCGACGGAATATAGCCCAGAAATTAGTCCAGCTAACCTGTTTACGCCAAGGTCCGACAGCTCTTCTGTCTGTGCCATTATGCCAATCTTGCACTGCGTTTCGTCAACCCACCCTCCGTCTCAACGCCGAGTTATGATTTCGTGCACACCTTGAAAAGGGTAATTTTTGGCACTGTTTATTGTGCTGGCACGATGAGGGTGTCCCTCCACCTCGCATTAGACCACACTCTGGGGATAAGCGTCTGACACCCATTCAATATTTCAGAGCTGCTAACAAAATGCATTTCCTTGCAGCCTTCTTCAAAAGGACCTGATGTGGCCTTCACACGTCTATATGTACTCTATTGAGCATCTTATTAGAATATTGGTTGTCTCGAGATCATTCTCCTCAGACATCGGGTGCTTTGTAAAAAATCGTTTTTACAGAAGTGGAGGTGTAACCGACGCCCACGATAAACAGTGATTGGACGCCCCTAACTTCCGTGATACAGGATTTGATCTCAACAAACACATGCTCATTGTTTTTACCCTGGTGGTTCGAAATATGCAAAAATTAAATTGTGCCCAAAGATCCTTTAGACTTTATCTCCCATATGCTACCGAGAAAAGGCCAATACTTTTGTTCTTCAAATACATCTATCTTGAATGCCATTGATGATAAAAATTGTATTTTCGTCTCAAATTGTAGAACAGAATCTTCCTCTTCCATTTTGCAGTCATTTTGACAAAAACCTTCATTCTCCAAGTTCGAAAAGGCACGTGCAATCTAAAAGATGAGAAACCTTAACTACTTTTCACGTTTTTCATTGTTTTGTATTTACTAGTTGGCTTCCCCAAATATTACAGGATTAATTGGAGTTAAAAACATGTCTACAGAATACACATTGTTGGCAAAATTTCATTCTCTACGTGTATAATTAGCTCACATACTTATTTAACTCCTTTAGTCCTGGTGAAAAGGAAAATCGATCTAAACGTGAACAAGGGAAGAATTGATGATTTTTTTCGACTTACAAAACTCAAATATTTTCAACTTGGGAATACGATATTCTGGTCATGAATGATTGCAAATGAAAGACGAGATTCTGTTCTACAATTTGAGACCAAATACAATAATTTTATCATCAACAACATTCAAGGTAGATGTATTTGAAAAGCAAAAATCGCATTATTCTCGGTATATGGAATAAAGTCAAAGGAGACTCTTTAAGGGCTGAATTTTTTAATTTTGACCGAATTTATTTATATGATATAAAGTGAATTTGAACCGCCTTAATGAGCTGGGGCCAAACAATGAGCTGTGTTTGTTAAGATCAAATCCACTTATACGAAAGTGCAAGGGCGTCCTTTTCATTCTATCATCCTTGAAGGATTCCTTTCTTACCTCCCACTTCAAAAAAGTTTATTTTTGGAGCCGCAAAGTAGATATTCTGAGGAGAATGATCTCCAGGAAACAATATTCTAGCTAATAGGATACTTCAATAGAAGTAACATAGAAACACGTGTGTTAGACTTCAACACCAAAAATATGGTCCTTTTTGGAATGCAAAGGGAATTTTACATTAACGGCTACAACTCAAATATTGAACAAGATAAGAAGGCCTGCACTTGGTCCCAAATGCTCAAGTATCTGAAAGATCCCTAGAGGGATTTTGATTCACACACCTAATACATCATGCCGAAAAATGTGAACAATAAAAACTTAGGCGTCTTGGTGATTTCTCAGGCCCAAAAATTACCCGCTTTGAAAAATCCTAACTTCCGTAGATGATGAGCTCAGAGGAATGAGTTAGGCACCCAGCCCTTGGAAATTTTATTTACTAGAAAAATGTGAAATGAGTTTTCTTGTCCGACGCTTTTAGTTTCGTGACGTAAATTAGAAGATAACTAGAAACTCCGGGCTACCAAAATTTCGAGGTTTCTTACACGGGCGCCCTATATTACGCTGGCACTCAGAAACCGTCCTCAGGCCTCCATCAGTAACAGCTATTATTGGGATGCCCAAAGTGATTTGGAGATCATTTCCAGCGTGTGTTATTTTTCAGAGACCTAGAAGTCCCTAATTTGCACAAATGGGCTGTTGGTGCCAGAGTTAGTGAAAGTGAATAGTACCCAAAGAGAAGAAGAAAGAGTTTTTGCACTATTCATAAAAGCCAGAGTTTTTTATATATGTGAATAATGTGAAACGTAATCAGATAGTTTTTATTCACTATGGAAAGGATATTACCCAACGGGTCCATACCTTCTTCTCATCAATCACCACATTAGCAATCAAAGTTGAAATAGAATGGCTTATCGGTCCTTGACTGGGTGCTATAGTAACAATGAAATAAGAAATGTTTCAGGGTGTCGCATTGATATATTTCTTATTTAGCAAGATTACTAGACAAATCTTTGTCTAGTAATCTTGCTTATTTAGGACTAGGAGAACTAGGAGAGAAAGAAACTCGCATTAAACACTACAGAATTAGTTCACAAAAATCTCAGCCATAACAAAAACACCAGAAGCCATCGTAAAATCGTAAATATGCCAACTGTGAGCTTTAATGAGTTGAGATTTTGTAAGGGTGGAGGGTGGGGGAGTGAGTGTTTATGGGGGCGGATTTAATGGTGCCGACGATTACATCTCTGTTGATTAATAAACGGAAGCTGGCAACTTGTACAAGTCGGCCTATTAACAACAATAATTACTACTCAAACTTAACTTCTCATCGCCACTAATTACACGACAGCTAAATTATTCACAGCGGCAAGATGATGCTGCCAAACCAGTCTCAGTGATAGTATTTAGAAGGTGAAGCGTAAGCTGTGGCCGTTGGGAGGCTGGTGGTATACCATTTGTCAATCAGTCATTTGTACGAAAACCTGAATCAGCTGATTGAACAGCAATATACTGCGATTCGTTCAATTTGACGCTTGGCGATCAGTAAACAGCTGACGTTACGCAGCTTTGACACAATACTTAACCTACAAATGCTGAATCTCGCAGATTATTGCAAAGACTTTGAAAAGGTATTTTTTAAAGAAGTCTTTTACAGACTTTAAGGGCTTTATAGACTTAATTAGATAAATCCTACTGTAAGCTACGTATGATAGCATCAATATGGAGCAGCCGTAGAACTGGTTTATCGCTGGTATAATAAGACAAGGTTCCTGATTCGATCTCATTTTTGTTACTTCCACGAGATTCTTCTCCTGTGCTTCGGAGGACACGTTAAGCAGTCGGTCCCGGCTGCCCAAAAAGCAGTCGTAAATTCATCTTTCATCACCATTAAGGCTAAGGCCACACTACAAGGAGCTTCGCTTGGTGCTAAGAGCCAAGTGACTCGCCTAGTGACTGATTCTAGTAAACGGACGTATTGCGTACTATTGCAAGCGAACAGTGGCACGTTTCGTCCCCTGGAACCGATTTGGCAGAAAACGTCCGATGTTCGATTAGCTGACCATTTGATTCAATGTTACCATTTCGGACGTTTTCGGACGTTTTCAAGTTGGTCCAGTGGACGACAAGATCTAGTCGTTGGTACGCTACTGAACAAAATTTTATTCTCTTCAAGTATATATTTTTACAAGATCTCTGGTTGGAAGTATTATAATACTACAACAACACGCATACCATCTCCTAAATGCACGGCAGGAAGAAACTATGCAACAGGAGCAATGACAGCAAAACGTCAGTTTCTTCTCTTCTTGCTAAAATTCTCTCTTCTCTCTACTTCCTGCCTCACTTGGCCTACCACCAGCGACTGTACTTTTATCTGTTCGAATCTAACTGCTGTCTAGCTGTGTCTGTGGAAAATAATACAGCACAGACTGTACACCAAGATAAGGAAGGTACCAGTCGACCTCTACATTATATACATGTAGCACCACCACCACTGTATACATACATATATATATACACTTGGGCTATATGCAAGAGAAGAAGAAAGCAGGCAAAGCAAGAAGAGGCAGGGAAGAACAGGAACAGCAACATGAGTGAGAGAAGAGTGAATTGGGAGGAGGAGGGTGAAGGAGGGAGGAGGAGGGAGGAGGAAGGGAGCATGAGTAAGAAGGGAGGGAATAGGGAGGAGGTAGGAGGGAGGAGGAGAAGAAAGTGCAGCAAAAGCAGTGGAAAGAGGGGAAGCATAAAAAAAGGAAGAATAGAAAGGAAGAAGAAGGGGGAAGCAAAATGAAAAGGAAGGAAACGAAGAAGAACACAGAGGCGAAAAACTGTGTTGTAGAGAAGAGCAAAACCAAAACAAATGAAGAAGAAGAAATGCAGGATGAGAGGAAGAAGAGGGAAGAAAAGGGAAGAAGAGAGAAGAAGAGGGAAGAGGGAAGAAGAGGATGAAGCATGAAGACGAGGAAAATCAATGAGAGCAATAAGGAGAAAAGTAAGAGAAGCAGGAAAAAGCAAATGATAGAAAAGAATAGAAAAATAAGGAGAATAAGAATGAAGAGGAAGAAGGGAGAGAAGAAGAAGAACATAAAGATGAAGAAGAAAGAAGAAGAAGAAGCAGAAGAAGAAGAAGAGGAGAATAAGAAAGAATAAAGATAAGAAGAAGAATAAAATCAAGAGTAAAAAATGGAGAATAAGAGGAAGATGATGATGATAATAGGAGGAGGAGGGAGGAGGGAGGAGGGAGGGAGGAGGGAGGGAGGAGGAGGAGGAGGAGGAGGAGGAGAAGGAGAAGGAAAAGGGAGGAAGATGAAGATACAGGAAAAAGGATCAAGGAAGAATGGGAGGAAGAGAGAGAGAGCAGAAACGAATAAATGTGCCAAGAGGAAAAAAGGGTACAAAAGAACAAGAAGAAGCAGAATAGGAAGAGATGTCTTGAGAAAAAGAAAAAAGGTGAAGGAGGAAATGAAGAAAGAGCACGATAAAAGATGACTGCAATGAGGTAAAATCAAGAATAATAATAATAACCAATGAGAAAGAAGAGCAAGGAATATAAGAAAATGAAAAGAGAGAGGAAGCTCGGGTCGACCAACAACATAGAGGAGGAGGAGGTAGGAGGAGGAGGTGGAAAAGGAAGGAGAAAAACAACAGAGAGAGAGTGAGAGAACGACCGAGGGTACGAGGCGGGCACTAGTGAAAGAGCAACAAGGAGAGAGCATTTCGTTGAAATCAATGACCAGACGCTGCTACGCTCCACGTTCAATACCAGCAACGCTGCTACTACAAACACACACACACTCACTAGCCGAAGAGAGAATGAAAGACCAAGAGTGAGAGAGAAAACGCATAGAGAGAGATTTCTACGACATGGACCACCGCGCATGATGACAACGACAGAGCCGGGCAAGGGAGAACAGGAGACAGAGAGGCAAAGTAGCAATGGAGAGAAAGCGAGAGGAAGAGAGTAATGTGTACAGTCTGTGCTAAAAGTAATGACGCCACCACCCATGCTCTCGCTCCCACGACCAACATTACTACTACAACAGTACTGTACCATCACACACCAAGGTGCAGTACACAGGGCAGAGAGAGAGAGAGAGAGACGAAAATAACGAGAGAAACATACAATTTAAAAACATCAATACCAAACAGAGACAGAGAATGGGTCACCCTCGCCAAAGCAGGACAAAATTCTAAACATAAATCCATCTATCATACTGGAAATATCACAATATTCCACAGTATCAACTACCTTGGAAAATAATATAAAAATAGTTAATTCACGTTTAAAAAATCATTACAAGACTTTCTCACCATTGATCAACCAATCAAATTAACAATGGAGCAAGAAATAATATAAAAACTTCATCCAAAAAGAAAAATCACATTATTCCAACCTACAGGATTTTCTATATTAACCAGGCTTTACTACATGGAAAAATTAAATAAAAATTGAAAAGTTGAAATTTTATAATTCCCTGTTTCAATCATTTATTATTGTACCGTTAATAACTCACTTCAAATTGAAATCTTTAAAGAGAATTTTTATTGAATAGTTGAAAAATGTTCACAATAACCCGACACACAATTCCAAAATTGGATAGCACCAACTACAGAGACTGTATAATCGCAGTGTGGCCATTAGATGTCACACGTTTGACTGGTTAGCTCGGTCAAATCCACCATTCTTTTGCCAACTCCCATAATAGCCAGTTGCACAGAAATCCAATCGAATTTAACTACCGTAAAATTACGTCATATAATCGTCATTTGATTTTCGTCAACCACAAACAGGTCAATTTTAGATGATGAATTTAAAGATTTGAAGAGGAGAAAAGAAAAGACGAAAAGGAAGAACAAAATAAGAGAAGAAAAAGAAGAAGAGAAGAATAACAATTAGCGAAAAAAATCAAAGATTACTTCCTTCCAAGAAATTGCTCTGAATTGATCAGTTAGTTTGGTAGCAGCAAAGACTTACAATGAGTAATATGAATAAATGATGTAGAGTTAATGGTTAATTCAAACCAGTCACCGCTTCGAATCGATCCAAAAGTACATTTCCGCATGATAATAAGTGGAGGGGGACATCTATTCTATAAAAACCACATCGAAGACAAACAATATCTATGAAATTATAAGGAATGATATGACCTGCCCCAAACTATAGCCTCAGAAGCCTAAAAATACTCCAAAGATACCAGCAGTTCAGAAAGTAGAGAGGATTATATCACCAGTACACGGAGTATTTTGATAATTATCAACAGGGTATCATTAAGGGGTGAAAAGAAGTCAATGACTAGGTGAAGGATACCCAAAATTGCTTGAAAATGAACCGGCAGCCCATGAATATTCACAAGTCGTAGTTATCAATTTAGAAAAATCAATTCCATCCTTGTAACAAAAATGCAGACCGAATTGCTCGTCCATTCCACTTCACGGTTATTTTTCTATTAATTTTTCTTATTTTTCACGAACTATTCATGGTTGTTGTTTCTCGAAGACTATATTACTATATTATATTACTCGTATTTTATCATTACATACTAATTATCAAGATTAATTAACATATTTACATCATCGGGTATAGAACTTTCTAAGATTGATTCATAAAAGCTTGATTCACGTTTAATTTTCTTCAATAGGATTCTTTGGGATTGACAAATGTTCCATTTGCTTAAAATTTCATCAAAAATTTTTAAACAAACTACCTACCTACAAGATATGAAGCCAATATTGACTTTAAAGGGTATTGAAACAGTTTGAAGTTCTCTGTTCCATTTTCATAAAGGCCTGTTAAGCCTTACCCCAGTTCATCAGTGTTAATTCTTATGAGTAATCAAAAATCAATTCGAAAAAACATGAAAAAAAATACATTGAAAAAATAAATAATGTGTAACCGACCATTAGGCAGCTCGTACACCGGAGCAATAAGCAATAGGCAATAAGCATCATTTGTATCATATGATCGTCTACTCTATAGAAACAAATAGTCCAATGCATACCTAAAGCAGCTGTTCCGGTGTGCATTGAACTATTGGTTTGTATAGAGTAGAAAATCATATGATCCATATGTTGCTTGTTGCCTATTGCTTATTGCTCCGGTCTACGACCGGGTTTACACTTCCAATGACTTGAATAGGAAATATGATCATGTATTCCCGACTTTAAAGAATATTAGTTCTGAAATTCAAAACAATACTAATAGTTTTAATTTTGTACATTATTATTCATTCCCATTGTATTTACTAATTTTATTCTTGTATTTGTTTTCTCATTGGCAATAAAGATGAATTGTATTGAAAATCATAAACAGTGGCACATTCAACCTTGACCCAAATACAAGACGATACTTTAAAACACAAACAATACTCTCCAAAATAATGGAACACATAAATTAACGAGAAGAAGCGGACCACAACACCGCAACTGAAACCGTCTTACTACGAGACAGTGACAACAGCAATTCACGGGATGCAAGTTCACAGCTACAACTGATTGGAATCCCCCCTCAGCACCCCACCAAAAGCGCGACACTAATAAACGAGGGATGGAGAAGAAGAAGAAGAAGCAGACGAGTGATAAAGCGTGATGAAGATGGCTGTGGAGAGGGGGGAGGAGGGAGGACCGGCGCACAATCGTTTTTAAATTTCTTCAACCACCTGTTATATATGTGTGTGTGTGAGTTGCTGCACAAGCCAAGACGGAGGGCTCCATCACACCACACATTAGCACGTGTTTGGCACGTGTCCTCCGTACTGCGTTTAGTCAACTATCAATCTACGTATACTAAATAGAGTACAATGAGCAACGCCTCTCCACAATGATTGAAACCAATAATAATCACAGTTTACCTGCTGTGCTAAAAAAAGAGCATATATGATTCTCGTAATCGCAAATCTGTCAATTAGGATTGACAGGTGTCCACTAAATACAGAACTTTGACAAACAACGCAAGAATATGCTCATAACGATATAAAATAATAATAGTCAAAATATAGATGCAGCCCAGGATTTCCTTCTGGGAGGGGTTTTTGGTTTTGAAGATTTTGATGAGCGGTGGGGGGGGTGATTGTAATCACTGATGTATTTGTTCCAAACTGGATATCTTCAAATCTTCGTAATTAAATCAAAGCACTAATCGTGTGACGTCCAAGCTTCTTGAAAAAAGTTTTCGAGATTTCAAATCAGTAGCTCCGTGCTATCCTTTTTGTCAAGCCATCCAGAATAATTGTTAACCCTTTGAGTGCCAACGTACTAATATTAGGTACTTATTAATTAGCTACTTGCAACGCAAAATATCTATTATAGTGCAAATTTATTTCGTGTAAAATACTACAATTTCTTAAGAAGTTAGGCTCTATACCACGGATAATGAAGATTGATAAGCTATCAAATCCGGTCTGAAATCCATACTATTTGATAGACGTCTCTACTAAGAGCCATTGTCTTCGCACTATAGAAGAGAATACCCAAAAATATTGTCCAAATTCAGTCGATATTCGAAGTTTTCGGAATAGATTTATTGATTGATTCAAATAATACTGTATTGATAAATAGTTGAGTTCCACAAGCTTTCATAATGTATAGTTACAATTACAAACACTATTGATGAAGATCCTGATCCCTTTCCATATCACTGAATATATGTTTGAAATACGGATACGAACTATTCGATACAGATTGACCGATTATAGGTTAAATTCAAAATGGCCGACATCTTCTACTGTAGAGTAGCCAGCCATTTTCTCAATTGTATTCTCGCACTCCTATTGGCCAGCCATTTCTGTAGGATGACATGCTATTGGCTCACGACTCGAGGGCCGTAAGCCAATGAAAAGACACTTCAATAATTCAAGTCATACCAGCCAATAGCCAATAGCAATCCAATTCAGACATGCTATTGGCTAACGATTCGAGTTAATAGCCAATAGCAATCCAATTAAGACATGCTATTCGCTCACGACTCGAGTGCCGTACGCCAATGAAAAGACACTTCAATTCAAGTCATACCTGCCAATAGCCAATAGCAATCCAAATCAGAGACAAGATATGATTGCGCCAATGTGTATCAAACAAACGAAACATATGAAGAAAATATAGAGTTTGCTCTCTCATTGACTACTAATAATAGTAGTAATAATATTAATAATAGTAGTGATTGACTACTAATAATTGCAAATATTCTTAGTAGCATGCGTAACAATTCGAATAATTAGTATTCTAGCTGATTGCAAAGACAATTTAACTACTTAGTTAAATATTATCTACTACAGTTAATATTGTCTTTGCTGATTACCAAGTTCTGAGTTCCAAGTTCCTGTAAAACTAAACAGGCTGGAAAAATTCACTAATTTCGCGAGCTTATTCATCTTGATAGCATTCAGATTATGTTGACATGATCTGTTTTTAGCAAAATCTAGACTTACAAGTCGAGTAACACATAAACCCTACAAAAATATAACTACAATATCACGAATTAGCTCAACAAAATTGATAACACACAACGGCCGTATGTCTGTCTAGAAACGAATTCCAAAAACGAAGAAAGCACAACATAAATAAAAGTAGTTTATTGTCATTTTTATCAATATAGGTCACGATTGTAATGAGACTGCCAACTCATTGTCTGCTATCATCGAACTGGTGATAAGCACTACTTCCAAACTCAATTTTTTACAGCCAAAAACGCTACGCTCACTTTTCGACAAGTTAGAATTGTCTGCACTTGCCAATCAGTTTTCCAAAAGTTTCCATTTTCTCAGATAATCTGTGTTATTGTCTCACATTTTCTAGAGGCAAAGATTCAGCCGAAAAGGCTGCTCTATCTCGTCAAATAGTTGCTGAGGCCAACTGATAGTTGTCAATGTACAAAAAATATTCCAACATAAAATTTTCTGAAGAAAAAAACTTGTGAATAATGAAGTGAAATATAGTTTATAGTAGATAACTCCCATGCATCCCGCACTACTAGTACAATGTTAGGCTAGGCGTACACCGGTTAGTCACGACAAGACAAGACGAGTTTAGTCACGTTTAGTCACAGTAATTCACATAGTTGCTTATGAAGCAGCACACACTGATGCAATGACTATCGGAGTGTGTTGCTTCATAAGCAGCTATGTGAAGTACTGTGACTAAACTAGTCTTGTTACGTCTTGACTAACCGGTGTACGCCTAGCTTTATTGGATTTGCAACAAGTATTGGGTTTAAAATCGGTAGTTATGACCTACCACATATTACTGAATTCAGAGCACTGTACTGAGATACAATTAGAAAATGTTAAACATAGGAGCTATATTCATTATAATAGTTGGGTTAAGTATGAAAATTCATTCATTGGAAATACTTGATTGAAGTTCCAGTAATATGGACAATGTGTTCTACAGAGACGGCTTGTGGAAGAATTCCGTTCTTGAAACTTCTGTTACACGATTGCATAACTATTATGGAACTATTTAAAAACTATTATTTAAACCCCATCACCACAATTCACTATAATTATTTAATAATATTCAAAATTGAATCGACCGATTGATAGCACTTCATTATACTACAATCTTAGCCGCAAATGAGCTTTAAAATTCAAGAATCAACCAATTTAGGAGCAGAGTAGTTGCATCAACGTGCTCTCTTCTAGTGGCGCTAGGTAGAAGAAAGAAAAACGAGACGAAAAACGAGTGGTCAAAGTAAGAGCGGAATGCACTTTTTGCACTAGAATGGTTCCAGGGCACCCTGAGAAGAAGTTTCACATTCAAAGTTCTCAATGGCCACTATACATCTTTGTGTTTCTAGACATCAGTCACCAGAGACACACCCGCCAAGCATTCTATTGTGTATTAAATGGCTTCAATGAATGAAGATAACCTATCTATTGAGCCAAGCATCTTCATCTAATGGTATTTTCTATTATCACTTATCTTTTTATCTTGTGTGAATCTTTGGTTCTATCTTGTATAGCGTGTTCACGACAAATTCTCTTCCAAGAAAGGACATTAATATTATTATGTCTTAACTTTACAGATTTATTTATATTATTTATTTATGTATTATTTCAGTTATATTCTCACTGAATCACACTTTTATAATGTGAAATAATTCAACAAAAATCTTCACAGGTATCATCCCTGATAGGGATAGGAATGGCAGTGATATTTCTAATAGGGATAGGGATATCAGTGATATCGCTGATATGGATTGATGCCTGTCCTTACTGGTTTGCTGACTGTTCTTTTCTGTTTAAACGCAGTGTTGGCTGGAGGTTCTTGGTTCAAGATAATTGTACTCTAATAAAAGAACATTTTCAACTCATCAACGTGTTTACACGCAGTATGACCTTAACTCAGCTACTACTGTTTTTGTATTGTTTTCTGGAAGTAAGTTTTCACGTGGAAATCAGTTCGAATTCGAATTTTGACGAGAAAAAATTACACAAAACATTAACATTTTCCCCACCTGTTGTAGTAGGGCGTTCCAAACGGCGAACAGTAGAACGGATCGTGATGGGGCGGGGGCGGTCCGGGCGGGGGACACCCGAACGGGGGCGGCCCACCCGGTGGCAGTCCTCCGGGGGGCGGGCCGCCACCGGGGTCCATCGGGGGCAGCAGGCCGGCGGCACCCACGGGCGACTGTCCTCCGCTCACCGAGGATCCTCCGCCTCCGCCTCCACCTGCGCTGCCCCCGCGGCTGCGAACGGGCATAGCGACCGGCGACGTTGCCGACTTCCACAGTGCGCCCAACGCGCCCCCCAAGCCCCCGCCGCCCCCGACCAGCCCGCCTAGCTCCGGCTCCACGGCACGCACGCACATGCTAACATGCCACTAGACCAACGCACTTCTCTCAACACAAACTCACTCGCACATCAACAACAACATCCCCTACATCACAACACTAGCTGCTCTTATCAAACGCCGGCCCGGTATTATAGCACTCAACTGTATTATCTCAAACTATATATATTCAATATCACACCAACTTATCCTAACAGTACATGATTCCCTAAACCTGAAATTTCACTAAATTGAATTGGACAAAACTATTGTCTATAGGACTATACATTGTCTCCAAACATAATTGCATTTCTTCAAACTCAAATATATATATCACCCCAACCCACCGTAGCACCACATGATTTCCTAAACCTGTGATTACCTGAATTGTACTGGATGAAATTCACTTATATAACTCAAGTCTCCAAACAGAACTCTATTTCTTCGAACTGAAATACACATACATCACCCCAACCTGCCGTAGCAGTACATGATTTCCCAAAACGGTGATTCCCTAAATCGAACTGTTTATGATTAATCTAATAGAACTGTAAACATCTCTCACTGTGTAACATTACACAACCACCCTGGGAGAATAGAACAGTATCTCAATAATTATTCCCATAACTCTTCAAACCATACATTTTCATCTATAAAATCTTGCAACTACATAAATTCAATCAAATGTTGAGGAGGTTCAGAGCTTTGCACTGTATTACCACGCCGTCAGCATGTAACTGTTTGAAATTCTCCAACCAAAACTCTACACAGCTTCAACTAGATAATTCACTAGATTGTTTATCTAAGTATAATACACACAACTGCATGTCACACTGAAATGTATGATAGAATAAAACTTCAACTGTTTATCATCACACTATCACGCCGGTAACATAGAATTCTCCAAACTTTATAACCCCAAAAAAGTACAGAACACAGTATACTGTACAACACCGACTATAGTTCAAAACACACAACCGTACATGGCGCGAATATTATTCAAAACTGTAACAAGCATAGATGCCTGCCTCTCTAACCTGACCGGGAGTCAGCTATGTACGCTTCGCGCGGTCCACGTGAAGAGTGAATTCTCTTCGAAGCAAACCGACTCTACTCGACACAGAGAGCAGAGCAGAACAGAGCAAGACAGAACATCAACCAACACACACACACAGCGCAGCGAGTCTTCGCGGTGAGGTGGGCCAACTTTAAGGGGGTGAAGAGAGGGGGGAAGGGACAAACTTTGAGGGGTGACGGGGACGGGACACCAAACACTGCTGCCAACCTAAGCACCACGATCGATACCGTTGCCAGCAGCAGATAGAAAGCTATGCACCAGCCGCTAACCATGTCATGCTTGCTTGTCCCCAAAGGATAGCTGTCAGAAAACAGCTGATTGAACGTTAGTAAACGAGCGTGCATCAATCAGCTGTTTTCTGACAATTCAGCTATACTATAGTATCTACTATCACTATGACACATTACAGTACTAGTATAGTGCGATATAAACACAATATTGTATAACTAGAATTACTATAACTTGTTAGTATGTAAATGACCTACGGTTCTTTTTCCAAATACAATGAATATATCCAAAAAAAGACTGTTTCCATTAAAATCATAGCTCATACCTTGATACTTCTTGAGCAGCATAATTTTGGTGGAGCTTGCCCTCGAAAAATGTAGCCTACACATTACTCTATTATTTAAAATACTATTACAACAATCGTGTCCATGGGAACAAACCAATCAAAAACAGATAAAACAGAATCAAAACTATCAGTAAAGTCGAATATATTATGATTGAAAAGAGTCTGAGACGAATGTAACGTAAAAGGGTCCTGACATTATAGATGATACAAAATTAAGTTCTTCATAATAGAAAAATCTGTGTCAATAACAACATAAGTTCTGATTTCAATTCACATTCCTACATAAACAGTATCACTTCTCATCAATTTTCGCTAATAATACTCACATGAGTATAAAATATTTACACAAATTTGATTACAAGTATTTAAAATTTACAAATCTATGGTGATAATAAGTGCGGAGAGTACAAAACTTATGCATGAATATCAGACGAACAATAATACTAATTATTATCTTATTCGTTCTTTGAATTATTGGTAAGGGAATAAATTCTATTTAATTCATTACTAATGTAAAAGCTGCCTAGTGTTCCATAGTTTGATTGCACAAATTCAACTACACTTTGAATCGGTAGGTTGGCCAACCTGACTTTGCCGCGCACTTCCACTCCTCTCACTCTTTCCCACACTGATAATGATAAAAGTGCCGGCCTTTTTTATCAGTACACCAACAACGCATGCAGCATACGGCATACACGCCGAAGCTTCGCTTATCATCTCTCCTCTCACTCCCACAATGCATTTCTCTCTCTCTCCAACACCCAACAGTACGCGCTTACCATCTCCTATCTAGTCTCTCTCAAAATCGAAAACTAACTGCACCAGCCTATGTTCACTCACAGAGCGTTCCTTAAAACTATTTTTATAAAAAGAAGCCACGTAAAGTAGTAAAAAGGAGTACACACACTATGCATGAATAGCGTGAATTACTCTACAAATTACTAGACTTGAAAGTCTAGTGTGCGTTCGCCTTTTCCCTGTTATATAGAACTTAAAGTTTTTCATGAAACAGGCATCAGATCAGCAAATAACAATTTCATAGTGGATAATTGAGATTAAACATATTCTGCAGTATTATGAGATACAGAATGTGAAAGCACAAAAGATATACAGTAAAATAAATTACAATTGAAAATAAAATAAAAAAATTGTGAAAACAAACAATTCTTAGATAACAAGTAGACAAAGAAAGATAGCAAAGGTTGCTTTCCTCACAAAATAGGAATTAATAGGAAAATAGGCATAAATAGGAAAAAAGGTCGAAAAGCTACATCGAAAACTTTCAATGGATTTTAGTTATTCGAATAAAGTGATGTTCAAATACAAACAACTACAAAGAATCGTTATGAAAAATGTTGCTCTTGGTTCACTATAAAATTTGAATCGTTAAGGAAGTGTCTAATGAATTTTTTGAGAATAGGAGAGAAGTTGGGGAGGTTAGTAATTGTTCAATTTCGAAGAACAAAAGAGAGAGAGAGAGAGAAGAGTGAGAGAGAGATCTAGTAGAGTTCACGACCTTGGTCAAGTCGTTAACTTTATATTGCTATTTTTATTGCTTAGCCTCCCTGCACTGTTCTCTTATTTGCCCTGTAATAAACTTTGCTTTCTTCAGTTCAGGTCTTCTAGTTCTTCTTTTTCATTATCTTCGTCTTCTTCTTGCTCCATATTTTTCATCATCATCATCATCATCATTTTCTTCTTCTCCATCATCTCATTTTCTACCAAACGTTTGGCGTCATATCTCTTTCGTATCAATTCAATTGTGCAATATAAATGTTTTGCCTGATCAGAATCTATAGTCATGACGTCATAATAATTATTATGATGTCATAATAAAGAGTAGATAGCACTCAGTTCTCAGTTAGTTGGACGGTCAAACGTTGCCAATGGAATTCCCAGACCCCAGTCAACTACCATCACAAACTATTCATACAATACTTACATATACAGTAATTCTGCTAGTTGGTTTCCAGTTTACTAGGAACTTTTTCGGTTCCCACTCGACTCATTTTCAATAATTATATAAAACAATTATGATAATTAGGAGTGGGCAGTTGTAGTAGTCGGCCATATTGTAAATGGTCCCATAAGATCAATGTAATCGCTTGTCACATGTATAGCAAGATTCTTTTAAATTGTCAGAAAACAGCTGATTGATAACGTTAAACAGCTGTTTTCTGACAAGTTAAAAGAATCCTGCTATTGCTATTACCCTTATTTTTGGACAGAAAATTACGTCTGAGGTGTCATTAGAAAGGGAATAAAATTCTTCAGGGGGTTGGCTTTTTACTTTTTTAATTAGAACATTACTACAATAACTACAGCAAAAATAAAAATTTTCATGTTTGAACCTTTTTTGGAGGTTATTTGGGAGAAATATTCAAATTTTAAAAAGCAAACCCCCTGCAATATTACATTTTTTATCGAATAAAATTGTTTTCAAGAAAATCCGACCTCAACGTGGTTTAGCTTGAAATTACATTAATCTTATGGGACATCAATCCAATAGTAGACGTGTAGGTTACTGGCAGCAGTTTGGTCATATGATCTTCCACTCTATACAAACAAATAGGGCAATGCACACTGACTGGTGTGCATTGCCTTATTTGTTTGTATAGAGTGGAAAATCATATACACGTCTACTGGTATTGTGAAACCGCGCCTTAAATGCCATCTATGAAACCACAATAATCTTGTCACCTACATACAATACCATTTCGAAAAAGACAAAAGCATTTCCATGCCTGAAGTTTTAGGAATAACCCAGAAACTAGTCCACTGGCAACGTGTGACCGCTCCATTATGGTACATAGGAGGAATATAATAGCCTACACGAAACTAGTCCAAAATAGCGAATGCTAGTTGGTGGAGTATTGATTGACAGTCTGATAGTCCTGAGTCGGCTTAGTTGACCATAGTCTATAGTCTAGCAACTAAATAACGTGTGATGGACGTGTCTGCAACAACTTAATAGCTCCAAAGTCTAGACGACGCACAGTTAGTCTATTTGCGGTGATGTCTATTCGACGAGAGAGTGTCACATATGATTATTACTTGAGGTCTCTTAAGCTTCTGTTTTGATTGAGCGTATGAGGCCCGCTTTCCCCAACGCTGCTCAAGCTAGCTAGCTCATCTAGCTTAAGCCTCATTCGGAGAATACGAAAAGTCAATATTGAGCTTCAGCTGTTGCTTAAGCAGCGTTGGGAAAAGCGGGCCTGAGCTGTATAACTGAATTGAATAAGGTTTGGGATAGCAAAGATGTGTCCACTTTGAATTTGGCAAGTCTGATTCAAACACTAATGGTCGAAAGCCACTTAAATTTAACCGACGTAAATGAACATCAGTTGACAAAACCAATGCAATCAAATAGCTTTTCAGCACTGTCAAGAAATGTCATTCTAGGACTTCAATAGTTTTTCTTGCAATCAACTGTTGGTTTCTGGTTATTAAATCGAATTTGAAATCCTTCTACTGTATTTCGTTGGATGCAACGGCCTAAAGCGCTTGTTACGGCTGTATGTGAACGCGCTCACTTGTTACAGTAGAATCTAAGTACAATCTCTTGCAATTCAACTAGCTTTCCTTGTGAATGAACCCTCAGTGTAGTGATTTCTGAAATAATTGTAACAATTAGAGGATGAGGAATAAGTATTGATAATCTATCTTGCCATTCTTGTAATTGGATCAATTGTAGTATAGCAGTCAACTTCTGATCAAATCTAGCATTAATCAATGATTTTTTAGAGAAACAATCCCGAATTTATATAATAGTAAAATAAATTCAATTGATAATTTTAACAATAACAAACAAGAAATCAAAAATACAGTAAGGTCAAGTTCAGTAAACAGTACTACAGTACAGCAATAAGTCCTGCTCTTAGGCGGGCGTAAGATAGGCAAACCGCCGAGCAGATCTGCGCGCGTTCAATTACAGTATTTCATAGCTGCTGTCAACTATCATTATAGACATAGACTATCACTATAGAGAATCTATTTATCAAGGAGAATCACTTAGAAAAGATTACAGTACTAGATCATTTCACCTAAAAATTACTCACTTCTTAATAAATAGAAACTCCCCTGAAAACAACTATAACAATATTAAAATATCATGATTTCGCAGCTAAAATCATAACCAAACCTAACATAGGATGATGAACAGTTTATTCAGTGTATTGCAATTTAGGCCAACTTTGAAACTTTCAAACATTATTTTCAAAACGTCTCACAGCCAATCCCTAACGTAACAAAATCAATCATTAATCCCAACTGCCAAACAAGTCATCAAAACAGTAAATTCACAATGACCACTCACAATTCAATCTGATACAGTAATGTAGGGCTTAGGCTAACTTTACATCTCAAATACCAATAAATACAAAATGCATTCTAAAATCTTCCATGAACACGATTAACAGTTTATTGAACTTATTATTATAATGTAGGCTAGCTTGAACAAAGCCTAAACTCAATCTCAAAACTGTACTACAAATCTCAGTCACATCACAATGTGACACGTCGTGACTCACACTGTGAACTTTTCACTCAACGTAGGAGGGCATACGTCAGGAAATTAGGCTTTCAAACACATTACAACACATAAATATTAACCCAATCACACACCAAACTGTAGTAGGAAACAAAGAGTGAACTAAATAGTAATTCTTTCTAAGCGGTTAGTCAAGACAAGACAAGACGAGATTAGACACGTTTAGTCACAGTAATTCGCACAGTTGCTTATGAAGCAGCACACACCGATGCAATGACTAATCGGTGTGTGTTGCTTCATAAGCATCTATGTGAAGTACTGTGACTAAACGTGACTAATCTCGTCTTGTCTTGTCTTGACTAACCAGTGTACGCCTAGCCTAAATGTTTCCTCATACACCAATCATTACAATTCACCCGATCATACTCTAAACAGAAGCAAAATCATACAATTCAAACTATATTTACTCACATAAACTATATTTATTCAATTTAAACTAATATTTATATAACATAAATATTCACCCAACCTTACGCCAAACAAGAATCAACTGAATAATAAATAGTCTACATGCATACTCTGGGGAAAACTACACACTGCAAGCAGAGTCATACAAAACTTGACAACAGAATCAGACCACACTGGAAAATCACACTGCTCCAAAACGTTTCCGTATATGTCTGTCATGTATGTGAAGTGACCAAGTGAGATCGAAATAATTACTAAACAAAAATCAACGCACAAAATTAGCACAAAACCAACAACGGTCCCTGTGGATATCAGTGAACAGTTGGAAGATACAAAAACAAGGAGGAGAGAAAGAGATGAAAAGTAGGAGGAGGCATCAAAAATTCCAGTGACACGTTTGGAGGGATGTCAGAAAATTTCAAAAGAAGAGAACAAAATGACAGATGCAACAGAGGAATGAAAAACAAACCGCAGAGAGCACTAGTGACAGGTCGACTGCAAATTAAAATATCCGCAAAGTTTCAAAATTATTTATAGCTGCCAAATCAGGCAGGACGAGAGCAAAAATCAAATAAATTGCAACAACACTGTTGTTCCAGCTGCCACTAGGGAAATTCCACAAAATACTACCACAGCTTGTTCACTCACTTCTGGTTTGTTCCGTCGCTTTGCTCAAAACAACACACATGTCAAAAAGGTTTCATTATTATGTTATCAGGCTTAAATGGGCTTATTATTCTGCCTTATTTCTAGGCTCATAATTACACATGTCGAACAAATGATGATAAAACGTCAGTATTCTAATCCCACGTGATAATGAGGCTTATAAAACTGATGTCACAAGTCCAAAGTATCGAAGAATGAAACTATGGAAAAAATAAACCACTTGTCCTTATGGTATTAATTACATACTACCATTGATATCCATAGTGATAAGAACCTAAACAGTGGAAAGAGCTACATGATAAGGTATTCATTTCAAATATACTGATTTCTTCGAAAGAAACTATTTCAGCAGCATATTACACTAGCTTTATGAAAAATGCAGGGCATTAAGAAACTAAACCAAAAATAAAAACTCAAAAGAGATTTTCTCAAGTTTAGGCTTTTTGATTAGGCTTTACTTCAGCAATAAGATACACGCCTTATGAAAACGTAAACAAACTACACAGAGCCAAGGGAAATTTCCTTCGAGAAAGGGAAGTTTTCCTCCCTGCACGGTGATTGGCTAGCCTGTGTCACACGCACACACTCTCACACAGTGGTGACGCACTGACGCACATACACGCCCACTCGCCCGCTATCAAGTGACCAACTCAGCAAAAACTATTCTACAACTTCATCCACCCTTCTATTTCCCTCCTTTACCAAACCCCTCCCCCTCCACCGAGAACTGAAACAAGCTGAATTTGGAACCGATTTATATGGTAATACTGTACAGTGAACTTATGAAAAAATCGGTGAAAATAGATTAAATTTGAAAAAAGACATCGACAAACTGCTTCAATCACTTTACAATTTCTTAAACAGAATTTCACCAAGATTTGACTAAAAATAATCCAAACTCTAGTTCTGATAACTTTTCAACAACTTGTTAATTTTTCTGGAAGTTAATCGTTTTCAGCTCTGAAGTTGTGAACAGTGAATGAACATAACCTCATAGAATTTAATGAACCTGGTGGTACTGAAAATTAAAGCTCATAGTAGCTAGCTGAAGGTTGTAAGGCCAGTTGCACGAGAACCAAATAAATTTAACCTTACAATTACGTCATCTTACGAAACTAGTGCAACAAAATCAATATTGAGCTCCGCAGAATGACGTCATCTTACGACAGTTAGATTAAATTGGCTTTCGTGCAACTGGCGAGTAAGATTGTTCGCAAGGTAACAATAAAAGCAAATAGAAAAAGCATATTCATAAATAAAAGCATATTAAAAAAGCAAATTTGTTTATAAATTTGTCATTTATACGTTAGATTACAAAAAGGTTGGAAGTCTATCAGCGACTAATTAGTCAGTAAGGCTAGGCGTACACCGGTTAGTCAAGACAAGACAAGACGAGATTAGTCACAGTAATTCACATAGTTGCTTATGAAGCAGCACACACCGATGCAATGACTAATCGGTGTGTGTTGCTTCATAAGCAACTATGTGAAGTACTGTGACTAATCTCGTCTTGTCTTGTCTTGTCTTGACTAACCGGTGTACGCCTAGCCTAAGATTAATAAGTAGAGATTAATCAGTCGTCATCTCTCATCATCACCCCTTCCATTAACCACGCACAAGCCTAGAGCTCATGTGGGCATCACCCTCATAAAAAAAGAGAAAGTACTATTCCAGCATACATTGACTCCCTATGCCAACACTTGGTCAATTTTGCATGCGACTCAATCATGCTGCATATGCTTGAGCATTGTTGGTCGCCTACTGTGCAACACACAAAAATCGACCAAGTGTGGACGTACACACAGAATGCATGGAAGTTGGAAGAACATTGCTGCTGTGATTCATTGAACAAAACTTGAGAGTTCATCAGCTATGACCTGAGTTTCTCTTGGTCACACACCCCTAGACACAGTATAGCAGAGAAACCAACCGAAGGGACCAAGGCCTACTCCTACTGTATACCAGGAGGAACATAGAAGCATAGATAGCAGTAGAGAAGACAGTAGGAGCATAGATAGAGGACGAACACACAGGTTGAGGGGGGGGGCGGCATAATATACGAGCGACACTGGGGGATATCCCCGGGTCGAGTCGGGTCCTCGTAAGTCATGGAGGATACATACTGATAGGCGCGCGGGGTGGAGGGAGGGGGAAATTCAGAGCAAGCTAGTCGTGAAACTCCGAGACCAACTGATAAGGGACCCCCCCCCCCCAACAACCCCCACGTGATTATAATGCACGGCGACCCAGTGTGTGTGTCCCGCAAGGAACGTTGCCATAACTCTGGGTCCAGTTTGGTGGGGGGAGAGGGGGTTAAGGTCCAGGGGACCTTGCTTATTACAGCATAGTAGAATCTCTCTCTCTTCCTCTCTCACTATCTATCTATTGCTGATAAAGCATGATCATCGACACAATGAAGGGGAGGGGGGAGGAAGATAACCTCATCCCAAACCAAACCCAATTGAACTATAATATAGTCTCTTACACCAAAATATAATAAGCTTGCTATAATAACTATTATGAGCATAATCCTAAAATTTCCAGTGCACAGTATTGTGTAACTTCAACAATTTTCGGTGAAATATTCTTCTACATTATTGATGAAATTGATGTAACTTCCATCCAAGAACTCGTTAATATGTAACGGCAGTTGAATTCAATTGTAAGAGTAATTGGCCCATACACTCAACAGTAAGCTAACAAATTTTCCAACTTCAGTTGTAAAGGATATACAACATGTGTAGGAGCAAATTTATTGTTCTTAAAGAAACTAACACACACCTCAGAAAAGAAGACGAGAAAATTTTCTGAGCTGCCTACAATGTTTTCCAAATTCATAGAGTTTAGACAATCAAAATACGTGCCAAGAAACCACACTAGAGATGAGAATAAATTATAAAGATTAAGTAAGAAGATAGCTTACAGTATTCATACAGCTTTCCAGAGAAAATGAAGATCAGTCAACTCACCTGTAACAAAGACGAAAATATATATAAGTATAATTATTACACAAATTCTCATCAAATAAATACTGAATACCCTAAATGCAAAGATTTGATATACAACCATCTGACAAAAATTAACAATCTTGAAGTATCTGAATATTCGGTAGTAAAATATTTTTTAATAAAAATTCTCAGCATTTGACACAGTGATTTAATCATTGTCATTAGTTGTGTGATTTTTCAAAGAGAATTTGGATCATTAACTAGATTACATAGAACACATTGTACATCAAAGAAAAATCAAGTTAAAGATAAACACAAGTCAAATTCAAGAACAATAGGCTATAAAATAAAACAATAACCAATAACACAAACTTGCCCTAGCTTCGCCATGAAAACCATTACTGCTTATTTTCATTATATTTTCTATGTATTTCAACAACGCTTATCGTATCCTTAGTACAGTGTCATTCATTTAATTTAATGTTTGGCATTAGATAGATACATAGAGAGATATCATTTCTTGCGTTGCTGATGACCGTAGAGTACGATAGCATAGAAATAATATCTCTCTATCTATCTAATGCCAAGCGTCAAATTAAATGGATAACACTGTATCTATTTTCATTCATCGTTCAATTTACATTGATGCATCATGTTATGATCTTGAAAATTGTGATTCTAAAATTAATTCTATTTTATCCACTGTACACCTAGTTCAAATACACGTCCAACCAATAACTATATCTCATTACAATAACCATTACAACTTCAATAACTGCAAACTCACTATGAATACATAATTCTATTCAGCATCATCTCATTACAATAACAATGTTCTCTCTTCATTTCTCTCAATCCTTCAAGCCACACTTTCATCAAACCTGACGACAATTTGTACAACACATGAATAAGTGGACACGTTCACACTCACACACCACTCTCTGCTAGCCTGACGACAATTTGTACAACACATGAATAAGTGGGCACCTTCACACACATATACACAACGTAACAGAACGCTTCCCATAAATCTGGCAGACTGCAGCAACTCTTGTCTCATAAATCAGCGTTGAATGCAAGCAAAGCAAGGCCTCGGGTCAGCTCAGCCACTGTTGTTCGTTCATCTTGTGTGTGACACAGGCCGCCTAAATCACTATCCGGTGGTTCGGAACTCACCTGAACCTGCCGAAACGGAACAAAGCTGTCGTGGCAAGGCACAACCCTAAATCATTCGCTACTCTCCAGACAATACACTGTGGTTCGGAAACCACCCAAGTTCCTCATCACAATTACTAGAAACGACAAGGAGGTACTAAAAGGCATCAGGGAAATGTTTCATGATAATTTTAGGCTAGGCGTACACCGGTTAGTCAAGACAAGACAAGACGAGATTAGTCACGTTTAGTCACAGTAATTCACATAGTTGCTTATGAAGCAGCACACACTGATGCAATGACTAATCGGTGTGTGTTGCTTCATAAGCAACTATGTGAAGTACTGTGACTAAACGTGACTAATTTCGTCTTGTCTTGTCTTGACTAAGGCTAGGCGTACACCGGTTAGTCAAGACAAGACGAGATTAGTCACGTTTAGTCACAGTACTTCACATAGTTGCTTATGAAGCAACACACACCGATTAGTCATTGCATCATTGTGTACTGCTTCATAAGCAACTATGTGGATTACTGTGACTAAACGTGACTAATCTTTTCTTGTCTTGTCTTGACTAACCGGTGTACGCCTAGCCTAAAGAATCATTGAGACGCACGATAGGCATGCCTAGTATGCGATTGAGCGCTGATTGTAAATAATCAGAAGAGTGTGGCAGCAATAAATCAGGAGAGACTGAATGAATGAATGACATAGCTACTCGCCGCCAGGTGATGCATGCCAAGTAGTAGACGACAACAATCAACTTCACTTACAGAATAATAATCAAGTCAAAACAGCTGATTCCTTTCACTCTCAACGACAAAAACAGCTGATACTTGTAGTAGAAGCTACAAGAATGCCGTCTTGCCAATTTCGTATCGTATAGAGTAGTGGCAAAGCTTTAGGCCAGTTGCACGAAAATCCAATCGGATGTTAACCACCGTAAAATGACGTCATTGCATCGACGACAGATTCGATAATTGGTTCTCGTTACATGGGTTTGATTCGATAAGAAATGACGTCATTTTCCAGCGGGTAGATTCTATTGAATTTTGCGTGCAACTGGATGTTTAAGTATGAAATGAGAATAACATGTCATTCATTCGCTGAAAATGAAAACAGATTTCACTTTAGTAATCAAATTACTAAAAATTCCGGTTGCAATCAAGTTCAATTCTCATATAATATTTCTTCAAAAATACATTTTTTTATGAAACCTGGCGTTTCCTTGCTTACTGTAATGTTTCTTTATAATCTTCTACTGATAAGAATATAAGGAAATGATACTCCAAAACTCTTTCAAACAACAGATAACGTTAAATTATAATTAACCTGCGTCGCCCAATGAACACAAAGTAATCTACAAAAACCATAAAAGTTTTCTACTTTTCAAATGTCTTAAAAAATAGAAAGTCCAAGTATGCAATGAATTTATGCAAGTATGCATTTATTAATTATTTTGTCTATTGTGTATTATTCTTTCATTTATCTTGAGTTTCTTTGGAAGCTTTCTCCATTCTATCCATTCAATCATTCTCTTTGTTTCAACATAGACTCAGCGTCAAACCTTCATGAGAATGTTTCTCTGATCATGAAAAAAAAATTGACAATACACCTAAAAATAGCTCTCATATTTGTAGATCTCACAATTCCATAGCATTCAGTAAGCTGTATCTTTAGTACAGTGGTACTGGTATTCCTACCTAATAATAAATTGATACAACAATCAAGCAACGCACCAGCTGCCGCGTATCACAGCGAGCTTCCTCTCGGCATCACATCTAGCTGTGAGCAAACCTTGAGATGTCCAAGGTCACTCGGACCGCCGGCCGGCGCTGCTGTTCGTTGGAATGCTGCCCCCACCCCCTTACCATACCCTCACCATCCAAAAAGAAAACTTGAAAAAATCCTAGCACCACATTAAAAGGACCATAACCCTGAAACCGGTCCAGGACGGCACCCACTATACATGCACTACACTCTTCCAACCAGACTGCTTCGGCAGACAGAGACCTCTTCACATTCAGTCCATTTGCATTCTGGTCTGAACCAGATTGATAAAATAATACAGCACACAAGATTATCATAAAACAATCCGCTCTCACACGTAGTGAGTGAGGCCACTTAGAAATGAAACGTGATTTCCAATCAATTAGTCAGCAGCTATTGGCTAGAAGAATATAAATATCGATATCAAACAACAGTAGCAGTGAGACCCTATCATTATTACTATATATTATTTACCGGTACAAACGTATCATTGGAAAAACTAAAAAAACATGTAAAGAAATGTGGGACTACCTCATCACACCTTTTTATAATATTCAAAGTATATAAGTTTCCTTAAAAAATTAAAATCTACAATAGACATCAATGAAAAATTATGAAAATTAACCTTCTCAACTATGGACATCCATGTACTAGAGGGGTTGAATGTAAAGTGTACAGGAATTCATTCACTATGATGCAGCTAAATAAGGATATTGTATAGTAGATAAATACTTGAACATATTGAACCCTATGAAAAGCTGTCATGACAATATTTTATTCTGAATCCAGGTGCCATAACAAAAAGAACCTGCAATACACTTCCATACCTCTTCAAGTAATGAAAGCAAGACTGTAGATGCCAAGATTGTCAATTTATTGTAGATTACTAATCAAGTATTTCATCAATAGCTTGTACACTTGTTTCAAATTTTACAACAACCCTATATACTACTCAATATTCTCATCACTGCAGATGAATACTGTTGATAGCCTACATAGTAAAATGCTATAATTAAGCATTCCTTTTTAGTACAAGAGCCTAAGCAAAATGAGCCAGCAACTATACCCTTAAGCAGATCAACTCATGGCTCAATTCTATTTCACGGATCCACATTCAATTTCTACCTGTAGTCGACAGGGCAACAAGTTTTCAGGGTGTTGGAAGGCACAGCTATTGTTCTTATATCTATGAATGCCCATTGTTAGTAACTATAGGATGAGAGCTGTCTTCAAATCTAGTCTACCATCTAGAGAGCACGAATTGGCAATGTCCCAAGTTTACTGACTGTCATTTCGGCAACTAAGAAATTTGAAACACTACCTGATTCAACTAGTCATTTACATGCTTGAAACTATTATTTTCTAGTGATATAAGATATAGGTTCTCCTCAATTGATTACTGCATTACAAAGAAACAGAAGTGTTATTCATTTTCGCAGAAAATTATCTTTGTTAAATGGAGAAAAAAATTTTGAAATCTTACACTTCACTAAGCTTAATTTCACTACTACTGTACAATCTTAGTACTACAAATTAGTATTACCATCTTACATTTTAGATTCTACCATCTTACAAGAAAAAGTTCTTAAAAATTCGATACATACGAATCATACCTAGATATTCATTTGATAAATCTACCTCTGCCTCTACAAAGAAAACATTCGATATTCTGTCTAAGTATTAGAATCATTTTAACAGCTATACTACATGAATTCCTACAAACTCTTAACTAGATTTCTAGAACCTGCAAAAATTATTGATTTCTATATAAAACTAAAATTTTCTTAATTATAAAATATAATAACCAGTGATTGAATCGTTTTCTCCCTTGATTTTTGTTGAAACTAAATAATTCTACAATGAAGCTCTGAACTGAGGATCTTATATCAATTATAAAATATATCGGTACAATATGAAAATATGCCAGTTTTTTCTTTGAGCTCGTTTTGCTTGGCTGAAAATGGATGAAATACAACTTACTCACTTTTAGCGATTCTATTACGAGGAATCAGCTTGTTCTGAAGAGATGGATGATAATTAGATGTTGATTTGAGTTGAGAATATTGTGGCGTCTGGCGGCTGATACCGATTCGAAGCGATTGTATTAACTCTTTGTCAGTCATTTAAGAATAGATGAGTGGATGTCTCTTCATATCAAAATATTTTGTGAAGTATTTCTTAAAAGATTATTATTTTCATTTACCGTACTATTTTCATTTTCATTTTTATTATTTTTATTTGGTTTTATTTTTATTTATAGTACTAAAGGTTACGTTGATTGAACTAAAGTTTTCATCCCAAATTACCTGCATTAATAAGATTTGAAAGATCAACTTTTTCATCGCAAGACTACATAAAATATTAACTCCAAAATGTGCGCTCTTTGTGTCATCGAGGTCTAAAATCAACAAATTGGTTGAACTTTCCAACCATTGTAGAACAATGGAGAAAGGTTCAGCGTGAGAATTTCACAAACAATGGTGGAACCTTTTCCTAATGAGCTACCTGTTGCTTCAGGTAGAAATTGGATGTGGAACCATGAAATAGGATAGAGCCTCAACTCATTGTGTGCAACACAAAAAGCTAGTTTCCTCTGCCACAAATTCCCAAACCCAGTTGCATGATTCATAGAAATTATAGAATAGATATCAAGAGTATTACACATGAAAAAAATTTTTTGGATGAGATAATATATATCGGTCATTGATTGACAGATAGGACCAACCATCAAAATCAATTACTAGAAAAATAACACCATCACATAAGACAACAAAAGCCTTTTCCATAACTTAATGCTTCAAGGAAACCGGCTACATTCAACAATGATTCTACAAAATTATTATTCAACTGAATAAATTCTATCCATCTATCAGAAACCTCTAAGACGTCCAAAAACGACGTTGATGAGGGAATCGGAAAACCAAACTCAATACATTTATTAAAAAAAGGGAAAAACTCGCGAGCTAAAACGTTGGCCAGCCTGGCTCAAGCGCGCGCACTATTGGCGGGAAAACGAGTTAACTGTGTAATGGGTGGAGGGGGTGGGGGGGGGTTTAGGTGGAAAGAAGCGTGTTTTATTAGTAGTAGCAGCTACATCATCAGCACTGAATTAAGTTTCTTCTGTGAACACGTCACACTTTCAAGGGGGGAGTCTCCTCGCTACCCAACCACCCCCCACTCATTCGACTCTTGTGAGACACGACGCCGACAACGACTAATTACCAGACGACGACATTTTGATTAATTCGGCCATCAACATAATATTAAAAGGCCTACTCTCTCCGCGCGCGTCATATAAGCAACACGTAGTAGTAGTAACAACCAGCCATTCATTCATCATCAATTCATTCATAAAAGTTGTTGTTGTTACTACAACTCGTGTACTACTACTACCACTCAATGGCCATAATTAATTGCATTACTACAACTACAGCACTGTAACCTATCGCACTGAAATAGCTACACCGCCAGTCTAGGTGGCAACCCATTCATTCATGTCAGCCGACGCTTTCAACTCATGTCTTAGCTTGGCAGGTGCAACGTTAATCGAGTCAGACAGGTTGGAATTCAACTAGGATTAATTGATTCAAACTAGGATTGAAACTTTGAGTCATTCAAACAGACGATTCAAATCAACTGAAACTTCGCGTCATTCAAACAAGATTCAAATCTATTGAAACTTTCAGTCTATCAAACAAGAATAAAATACTATTGGAACTTATGGCTGGGTTTCACGATTCTTGTAGACGTTCTACTAACTGGAGGCAGGTTACCAGAAGCCTATCTACTTACCTATAAACCAGTAACCTGCCTCCAGTAACCAGAACGTCTTCTAGAATCGTGAAAACCAGCCATTAGAGTGATTCAATCAAGCTTGGAGTGATACAAACTTGAATTCATTCATTTACTTTACTAGAAAATATATCAATATAACTTCTAGGATAAAGACACATACAGCCTAAAAAAGGTTTCAAGAGCCTAATATCTGATTACTGAGCGACAGATAAATAGATAGATTCATTAAACTTATTTACAATTACAATAATTGAAAGATTCAATAAAATACTCTAAGGACCTTAGACAGCTATGCAGACTTGATAGAAGAACGTTCGAGATGCTTAATATGAGATGAAAATATTGTGCGACAATAATGAAATACAGTAACGATGAAAATCCCAACTTCCATTCAAAAAACTCTTACAACCTTAAATACTATTACAACTTTAGAAATGTTTGGATGATTGACAATTTATTTAGGTGTTCTATGTCACAAGGTGTTAAATAACTGTCTGATAAACTGAAACAGCCCCAATAAATTATGGGTTTTGATCATTATTTAGAGAGTTCAGCTTTCCTAATCCCTTTGTTCGCAATCTTCCAAGACCTAGCCTACTTAGCAAACAAAAGAGATTGTAAAAACCGGTCAGGTCAACTGCTTATGGTCTCCTACACAATGTAATTCACCTGTTTTGCTGTCTCTGCTTCCTTCTTCTTCTTCTTCTTGTTTCTCAACTCTCTTCTCTTCTTTTTTTACTATTCCAGTTTTTTATTCTCTATGTTCTGCTCTGGTTGCTGAACGATGACCAAGCAAACTGGTTTCCGAATGTTCGCATCTTCACTCTTTCAATAAATCACAAAAATGGAATTCAGGCCCGTGCCTTCTGATAAAAACCTAACCAATTTTTCAATTACTCTATATTATATTCAAAGCTGTATTCCACATAAAGCCACATTGCAATAAATGTTTTCCATACCTTAAAAATCATCAAGACTCATTGAAGAAGGGAATGAGATAATACAATAATGTGAGTTGCACCAACTGGGATCAATTTTGAATCAGCTAATCCCTTTTGATTAGCATTGCACTGATCCTTGATCAAAATTGATCTTGCTTGATGATGAGATTAGATAAAAGACGGCGCCTACCACTCCTGTTGTAACGGTGACCCCGGCTCCTCTAAATACAATTTATGAGCTTCAAAATCGCTTCCCGGTGGTTCGGAACCCACCTAAAGCTGTGGGTCCATTCATCTCTCATCATCATCCTTCCCACTACCCACACACAAGCCTAGAGCTTATGTGAGCATCATCCCCAACAAAAAAATCTAGAATAATATTATCCTTTGCAACCAGAGACATACTTGTATCCATTACAACTCTCATGCACGGTTTCCCCATTCAGTTACTGCATTTAATGGACCAATAACACATTTATTGTTTAACTGAGAAACCAAGCATCAATTAAATAGCAGTCACCAATCAGTGACAAGACTCCAACAATTGATAGAGCAGTCGTTAAATTTTTCGCCGACCAAATTACCCCGCATGGGAAATGAAAGAGCTGTGAAAATGCAATGAATGGAGGCTTCTCCTCAAAAGCAGTCAGTGGGGCGCAAAAGGGAGGGGGAGGGCGCGCACGTGATTCGACTTGCAATCAGACAGGACACAAGAACTGCAGCACCTCGTGTGTCGACCGACTTTTCATCAATCAGGCCAATCTTGGCGCCAAATACTTGCACGCTTACTATCTTTCAACGGAAGACAGAAACCTTTCCAGCCAATACTACTTGCGATTGCCTTCTATACATCACTTGATAGCAATTGTAAAACAAGAATAGTAAACGACATCCAACATATTTTCCTTCCACTTTGAAAAAGTAACTCATTACTAGAAAACTACAGGGCTTCAATATTGTTCAACAAATTACTTTTAAAAAGTAGGCCCACTATCCTGGTTTTATTAGTACAGTATCATGTCCTTTGATACACCGTTGCAACGGTTTATTAGATCATGTTTGAACATTTACAACTAATATAACTAACAAACTTGCTTATCATAGAAGAGACACAGTTTTCTGTCAACTTTCTTTTCGATTAGACGCTCTGAATGGAACGAAATTAATAAGATATTAGAAAAGAAAACCGAACTTTTCCACGAAGATGACGTGCAAAATTGACTAGACTCAGCAGAAAAACTGGAGAAGCGCGTCACCGGTTGCCATGGTAACCGCCTCTCCAGACCTGGAAGGATAAGTTGTTTACTCAATAGATTAGAGCAGCAGAGAAACCTTCAAGAATATTGGATTAGCCCTCCCACTCCATTGAAACAAGTGTTGCTAATCCAACACAAAAAACAGCAATTTCGGCATTAACAACGACTTCAAAATCATTCAAGTTTTGTGTCTCAAGGGCTTCTTCCCTTCACCAACAATTCTATAACCATTTAAAACAGAGAATATTAACTTGTGCTAGGGCGTTTCACTGCACTTTAACGTTCAATTTCAAATTATTTATCATATTTTTATCCTTCACTATATTCAATTCAAAACCAACAAAACATCCACAATTGAGATTATTCTTATTGAACACGATAAAAAAAGGAAAATCAGTGTCTCTCGGCAGTGACTAGTGAGTCAGTCTCGACAGAAACTTTATCTCTGTACGTCGAACACTTCATCAAGTTTAGTTTTATCCCTGTTCCCTTTTAGCCAATTTCAGGAGAATTCTGTCGAAACCGGGCGCAAGTGGAAACACTGAGACTTCACTTCAACAAGGAAAACACTAAATTCCTGTCTCATCGCCAATAATGAATCTAGAATTTATGCATTGAAAAATTTATTCAGTTTGTTCTCTCCAATGAGTATTCTGTCAAATTTGTTCGCATCCAAACGTTCAACTGTCAATTGCAAACATTTACTATTTCATAACTGCATAACAAAACATCCTCTTACTACAATACTGACATATTTCAAATTGAAACTGGATTGAATTCATAATGAAGACAAACATAATTACAAAGTTTGCTGAACAAAATTTAAATGAGCATATCCTGGACAAATGAGGTACGAAAAATGAATATTTTTATTTTTAAAAAAATATGTTTTATTTTCATGTTTTTATTAAACACAACCAAAAAATTTTATAATTTATTATGCCTACATGAATTAGAGACTTGTGCATGAATGCTATTACAAATTATTTCAGTTTCCTGCCCTCAGAAGGAGTGATATGAGTCAGTTTTTTTTACCAAGCACGGTTATAGAGAATTAAAAACATTTCCATTTGATAAAAATTATAGAAGCCTATTCAGGACTAGAAACATTTTTATTTGATAAAAATTATAGGACGGATAGAAATATTGTAATGCATTGAGAAGTTCAAGACCTCAAAGGCAAATGTTAGTTCTACAACTTGAATAAATAAATTTATTATGATGCCTCCTACTATAGAACTCCACAACTGAGTGAAACAATCAAACCATGAAACAATACAGAATTTCATTACCTATCAACTGTAATAAAAACTCAAGATCGCTAATGCCGTGCTTGGCGTCATTTTTGTGCAGGTAGTTGAACATTTTGTAACATTTCGTAAAAATCAAAAACAACTACACCAACCACCCCCACTGCTGTGTGTACAGCCCAATTCATTTCTGTGTTAAACAAAACCACCTACGTCACAGCGCCCACAAGCCATTTGCCAACTAAGCAATAAGTTGCCAAGCAGCAAGGGTGGGAGAAGAGGGGCGGTGATAAGGGGTGGTGGTAGGGGTAGTTCCAGCCCTGTGCTTCGAGTTTTTGAAAGTTCAACAAGTGTCTGACACCCCTCTCCCAACTCTTGCTCCTCCATCTTCTACTCAAAAGACAAGTTCCTCTTCTACTACGCAACCTTGCTTCCTTCTTCGTCTACTTCTTCTTCCCCTCCTTCTTCTTCTTCTTCTTCTTCTTCCATTTCCTGTTGCTCCATTTTATCATCGTTTTCGTTGCTGTGATTGACGTCTACAACAAAGTACACAACATCATTCACGCCTCAATCTCCCAATCAGCTGATTTCCTTTCACCCCTCCATCTTTTTCTTGCTCCTCCTACTTCTTCTTCAACTTCTCAATCCTTCATTCATCTTCTTCCTCCAATTCTTCTTCACAAACTCTTTTCACTATCTCATACTTTCTACAATAATATATTCATAATCGACAAATTGAAATCGATTCAAGTGTTCTAGCAAAGCCTACTATGTTACTGTTCAACCAAATAATCAGCTGCTTCTAATAATGCTTCCAATTCACCTCCTTCTTCTTCTTCCTTCCTCATCTTAATTATTCAAACTTCTTCATGATATTTTTCTAATATTTTTGAAATGTCTGTAATATCAACGGTTTTCGAGTTATTCAAGGTACCCTACTTCTCAACGACCAATAGCAATCAATTCAAGTGGTCTAGCCTACTGCCTATTTAACCAAACAGAATTAATTAAATCTTTGTTAATCATTGGTATCATACCTTGAAACGGTTATGTTCAGAGAGTATATCAAATTGAAATTGAAATTTATTGCTCACAAAACAATAATAATTATACAATGTGTAAATTATAATAATGTATACAATGTAATACATCCATACAATTCAATAATTATCCATCATTAATAAATAAATAATTCAATAACAGCTATTCCAAAAAATAGAAATGTAACGCAAAATCACAAATTGTGCAAGATAATGTAAGGAAAATTATTAGAAAACAAAAAGTAAAGAAGTAATAATAATCATGGAAATAATATGATGAAGTTTAAAAGATAGTTTATAAATTAAGTGAACAATAAAGAATACTTCTCACAAAAAGTGGCGAACTTCGTTCGTGAGAACTTCACAAGTTGAATAATACTTTGATTAGAAGATTGCTTCTTTAACAAACTTTATAGACCAGAAATAGGAGTTTTATCAAATAGGAGTCAGTTTTGCTAAGCCTTTTGCTTTCAAGCTGGTCAATTTTGGCACCAGGACTGACAATTTATTTATTGATACAAGGAAGTATAATCAACTCAAATATAATGATGAAAACACAGTCAGAAAGACCAAATGGCTTCTTTTCCTAATTTTGGTAAATATTTCAAAATAAGGTTATGTTTACATCAACAAATTTCCACTTCCGAATCTAAAAACTATGAGTTATCATTTATGTTAACAATTTTGACAATTATTAAAGCTTTTTAGAATGTGCTTGTACATTTTAACAATGATCAAAGTCTAAAATAATTGTAGACTGAAGGAGATGGGATATTGCAACTATTCAAATAATTTTTAAATCATAATAATTTATTGAAAAAATTCCTAATTAATAATGCTATAAATATTGTCAATATTCGTAGTAGCGAAAGTCTTCAGAGTATTTTATAGCATTATTAATTAGGAATTTCGTTCAATAAATTATTCTACAAGAATTCATTCACTGCGATGCAGCCATGTTGATATTGTTTAGTGGATTGATTCTCACACTTTTTGAACAGTGTAAAAAGTTGTAATGACAATGATTCATTTTCAATCAAAATGCTTTTACAATATGAGCTACCAAAACCAAAACTGTTTCAATAATAGGAAAAAAGTTATAATAACCTAAATCATTCATATAAAGACGCTACAGTTATCAAAGACCAATTTCTATTTTACCAAGAATAGTACTTTTATTATATGAAGGTTGTTTGAAATGAATAAATTGTTCATTTTCAAAAAAAAAAAAATAATAATACACTACAAATACAAATTTACAAACATCTACAGTTATTTATACAGAATTGTGTTGGTAAAAAATCAAAGAAATGTGTTATTATACAATAGTTTCTGTGTGGAAAATTGACCTACTCCACTATGGCAAAGCCATGTTGTAGAGTAGGTTTAAATCTTGAAAACATCAACCAATTAAGGATTGCAACCACATTGATATTCCATTCATGCAAAAATCTGCACCCGAGTCCCAAGTTTCGACCCCCAACAGTGGACGCCTGAAAGGGATAATCAGCTGGTTCATCACACCTGCAATCTTCCAGTCAGGAAACCCCACACAACACGTACAGTATCACTAACCAAAGGAATGCTCTGTTGCAATGATCTGATACAAAAAACTCTCTTGTTTCATTCTACAGTATTTCAATTGTGACTTTCGTAGAGCCGATCCATATCTATTGAACTAAGAATCGAAATAATATTTGTACACAATCTAGCACTTCTGATAATGGTATCGACTTAATTGATCCGAGATAAAATTGTATTTTTAATACAGTACTTGCAATTAGATACACTTTACAATTTTATCTATTCTAATGATTGATTGTCATCCCTCAATTCAGAGTCCTTCTCCGACCATCTATTTTATTCAAACTTGACAAAAAACTATATAATATAACATAATGGCCAAAATTGGCCGTTTTATAAGAAGGAACGAACAATAGGCTATCAAGTCCAAATCCAGGAAATCCTAACACCTATTTCAGCAATGTCCCTTACAAGTAACAATTTCAGTATTGTTTGTAAGTTTATTTGACTCTACAATGAAAAACTATAACAAGAATAAGTGAAAATATAGAAAACCCATGTTGAAAAACTTCAGTTTGAAAAAAATCCAAGTTCAATCTATTCAAAACAGAATTTCAATATTAACCGCAACCTGCACTTTTCCATCACAAAACAATCTATTTATATTACCATCTATTTATATTATTCATACAACAAGTCTACCACATTTGATGCAAAATGTTTCCTGGATTCATGCCAAAATACATCCTCAACCCCCCCCCCCTCCTACAACCTCCACCCAAACCCCCGTTTCAGAACATTGGGGTGATGGGGCATCAAAAACATCATCATCAGCAGCAGCAGCATCAACGTTATCAAACTGGGTCCAAGTGCGACAAGAACCAAACAGAGAGAGAAAGAAGATACAGAGAGGATTAGAGTGAAAGAGAGAGAGAGAGGTAATGATCAGATGATGACGATGATAATGATAACAGAAAGGGTGGAGAAAGCATAACACACACTAGACACAAAAGAGAGAGACAGTCCAACAGAGGGTCACAGAGAAAGAGAGAGTGAGTTGAGAAAGGGAGTGATCAGTGTTGATGATAATGATGATAACAGGGAGGGTAGAAGAGAAAGCACAACAACACAAGTGAGACAGAGCTTAATAAGGGAGAGAGAGAGAAAGTAACAGAGGCAGAGAGTGTAATGGGAGAATGAGAGGGAGTGATAAGATGATGCCGATGATGATAACAGGAAGGGTAGAGGAGAAAGCACAGCACACACAAGTGAGAGAGAGTGAGACAGCCTCAACAACTGGTTTATGAATGTGACTGTACCTACACACACACTCACACACCAACAGCAGTGCTGCTCTTCTTTTGCAGTGAGTGAGGAGGCATAATACACGGGGCGCGCGTGTACTAGCATGGCGTTGTCATGGCAACAAGCGCGAGGCACTGCTCGGTGAAAATAGAACAGTACAGTCGCTGCCAAAAGCGAACGGTATTGATTGACACAAGACTGACAGCAGACCAACCCTCCTCCCCACACCACACATCACATAATGGACCACCCCTCATACAAACAAAATTCCTACAACCCTCCCACCCCATATTACCGCGAAAAACTTTCCGGTCAAAATACTGTACCACCAACTCGAAATTTATACACAGAGCTTGAGGGGATGCTATTCCTACTTTTCCACCCTCCCACCACCCACTTGAATTATTCAAAAGTTTATTCAAACTTTCTGTACCCCCTACCCAACCCCCCCGGACCAACACTAGGCCACTTCCGCCGACAGACAAAACTTCAACATCGACAAACTCAAAAACAAGTTCACACTTTATCCAGCCCTCGCTTCAAAAATCACACAACAGTTCACTGATTGAATACAAACTGTCAAGATTATGACTGGATGAACCAGAAACAGAGAAATGTACTCATTCAAATGTCACTGCTATAACAAAATTGTAAGAGATAATAAATCTTCTTAAATACATCTAATACAAAATAATGTAAAGATAGAGAACCAATCTCATTGCAAAAATAAAGATTACAATAGACATACTACCCGAGTTTAAACTCCGTTTCCCTGACGACTGAAGAGGAGAGACGTAGAGTGCTATGAAATACACTAAAAAAACTGTTTTCGATGACGTATTGCATTCCTCCCAGGGACACGAAGCTTGAACTCGGGCAGTATTGCTGCTCAGGTAGTAGCAAAGTACTTTAAGCAGCAAATACTGACGTGAGAACCACCCCAACTCTTAGGCTAGGCGTACACCGGTTAGTCAAGACAAGACAAGACAAGATTAGTCACAGTACTTCACATAGTTGCTTATGAAGCAACACACACTGATTAGTCATTGCATCGGTGTGTGCTGCTTCATAAGCAACTATGTGAATTACTGTGACTAAACGTGACTAATCTTGTCTTGTCTTGACTAACCGGTGTACGTCTAGCCTAAAGATGTATACTAAATCTAAGATATCAATCACTTTCAAAGTAGGAAACCATCTATTGACAATATCTTGAAAAACTACAAATGAAGTTGGTACTACATGAAGCACATTGATTGAAAATGAATTACAACTTGTGTATAAGGACATCAATATGCTTAGAATATTCATCAAATATGTATCCTATTGAAGCAGCTACATCATAGTGGATGGATTTGTATACACTTTGAACATTTAAAAAACTATAATGAGATATTTCATTGTCAGTCCAGGTGCCTTACCGAAATAAAATATCTGTACATACAAAGTGAATTCACCTTGATCGTGTATCAATATATACCTATATCTATAATAAATAGGAGCTTGCGAAATATAATTTCACAATCCAGTGATGTTTCATAAATTGAGTACAAAAAGGTGGTTACAGTAGTCAACCTAAGAATGAGCTACCTAATAATAGGCCTACCAAGATAATAAGTATAATACCATGGATGGTCAAGTAACAGACTAGTCCTAACTCCGCCTGATACAAGATTTTTCTATTTCATAAACACATGAATCCTAGTTATAAATCATCAAACTACAAAGGAGGGACCCTTGGTAATGTTTTACTGATGACTTCACCTGGTGAAAGACAGTTCAAGTTCAAGTCAGAGTGCTTGGGTACTTTCACGGTGCTCGACTCCGGAAAGAGGCAGAAGAAGGAGGACGAGCAGGAGAAGAAGGAGGAAGAGGGGTAGGAAGGGGAGGAAGAGGAAAGACAGTTCACCGAGTCCACTCACCCGTGATATGCCGGAAAGAAGTTGCACCAGCATTATTTGTCATGGAACGGGCACCACAACTAAAGTGAGTGATAAAAAATAACTTCTAAAAGAACAGAAATTTTAAAACAAATTTCCAACAGTAACCGCTTGCAACCAGTTTCTTTTGGGACTACATTCCCATCATTTGAAGCTTGTTGATTCAAGTAATTTGAAGCTAATAAGATATCAGAGCTCTTCAAGTGCGATAACAGAGAGACCCAACCATCAATTAATCAGGAAACACTATTTGATGACGTTAATCAAACTACCAACTACTATCCCACTGTCCCACTACTATAATCTCTTTCATTCATCATGGAATTCCACACCCTCAACAGAAATTCTACAAATAAATCATCCTTTGCCAGTTGCATGTTTATATGAAGATGCACGCTGAAGAATACGATGCTAATACGCATGCGCCAATATATCACCAACTCTTATTTCCAATTGTTTTAGAACCATTCATCTTTGTTCATAAGTTTTACATCGCCTCAAAAATTTCTATACCTTGAACAAATTAGTTCAAGAAAATCCCGTACTTTCATCAAATAAGACAATACAGAAACAACTCACTCAACAACACTTATATATGGCCTGGCCTGACTTGCAACTTTTTTGCCAAAACAACGGAAGTCTCAACTGACAAAAAAATCCTTCACCAACTTGAAAGCCGGAAATCGCTATTGTTTGCAGGTTACAAACCCATTTTCAAAACTTGAAAGTTGCTCAAGAGCAAGAAAGATAGAGAGACACTACTTGTAGGATGAACGAGAAAAGGACAGAGAACGACGAGCGAATCGCTCCCGACAAGCGAAGCGTAGCGACAAAGAACAACAAAAGAAGAAGAAGAAGAGAGGAAGTAGAAGGTGGAGGAAGAAGAAGAAGAAGAGTAAAAGAGAGGTCATCGAACTCGTCGACAACGGGGAGTCACTCAAGTGACGAGCCAAGAGCAGACCAGTCGAAATTATTCTTCTACTCCTCTTCTTCTTCTTTTTCTTCTGGCAGAGCATGGCTAGTCATAGCATGCATGGGCCTTGGCCATCACTATCCTCTGTCCAAGTCCTAGCTGCCAATATAACACGGTACGTACAGTTACAGTACCGCAAAACTTCCATCATCTTTGCGCACAAAAAACTGCTGCACAGGCAAGCCTACTGTGCAATGTTCACAGTATGCACGTTTAAAATACAATATGCCTGTGCTTGTTTACTCACCTGTTAGTAAAGCAAACATTGAAAATGTCACAACACGAAAACAGCAAACATAAAAAATTAGAACACGCAATTATATCCCCCCGAACGCAAGAGAAGTTACAGCAGTCTCTAGTGATACAATAGTTGACACATTGCTATCATCAACCCAATAAAAATCAATAACATTTAATAAGCACGGACTCAATATTCAGACTGGTTGTTGAAAATCGTAGGTGGAATTGAAAAAACCTGTAGCTTGTCTTTCAACCGTAGATATGATATGAACATTTAGGCTGGAAGGAAGCAGATTGAACATTTTTCATCTATTGAACGATTTCATCATTCACCTCGAACGTGAGCATTAAATTCAATTCACCAGCTGATGATACTATTATTGTAAATTTTATTCTTCATAGAAACCTGATTAATCGCACATTCATGGTCAGCAACCCAGTGTTGCCAGATAACATTTTGATAATAGGTTAGATTACACGAACAACAGCCAAATGTTATTTGGCAACACTGGGTTGCTGACTGAAGTCAGATAGCAGTTGCTCCGTGGGCTCACGGCCTTACATCCACGGCGTGTAAACCATGATTGCATGCATGTAATTGAATGCTCATGCGAGAACAACCAGCTAATCGTATTAATCAGATCAAGATTGAATTGTCTCCTACAAGAAATTAATTGAAAGAAATTAGAATTGTTTGGAAACTATGAAGAATAAAATTTAAACACAAATCAAAGAATTGTTATGTTCATCAAAACATAATTGAATGAATTTAATTCAATGCTCACATTCGAGGATAACAAGCTAATCGCATTAATCAGCTTCATATTGAAACTGACTTCTACAATAAATTATATGAATGATGAAATCGTTCAATAGATGAATTACTGAAAAATATTCAATTTAGTAAAGCAGTTTAGACAGTTGGCAGTGAGTGATAACCAAGATTCCTCCCGTTTGTACAGCAAGCATTGAAATGATCTTGATTGTTCCAACATTGTAGACGTGCATTGACCAGCAAACCTGTTGGCAAAAGAATGCTCTCATCTCACGAATAATGATGCTGATGATGATGACGATGGCAATTATTCTGCTTCCTTCCAACTATCATTACCCGAATTACAATGATTGAAGACTGCTGCACTTGTTTCTCTCAAAGGTCACCCAGCAGTAGTAGACTCCCGACCAACTCACATCATTCAAACCAATCGTGGAGCGATCTAGATTCTCGCTACACCAGTGTCGATGCACAATGATTTCAATTTCAATCCAAAAATCAAAATCTTTCTAATAGAGACAAAATATAATTTTGAATTAATATTTCGATGGCACAACTCTAGTAAAACAACTTTCTGCTGCGTCATTGGTTTGGTTCATCGCCCTCAATGCACTTCAATGCATCAAAACCCTCACTCCCCCAACCCCCTAAACAAGGGTCACACAGAAAAAAAATGAAAAAGGGTAAGGGTTGAACACCCAGCACAAGCCAGTCATTGTCTGCTATACACATAGAACTATAATACTGTATATACAAATATTACTATAGCTTTACACCCTAACTTTGACAGGTTTAACTGTAGTAGGCAACATCACAATCGTAACTAAATCTACATTTCAAACTCTTCAAATACGTTAAGGCTAGGCGTACACCGGTTAGTCAAGACAAGACAAGACGAGATTAGTCACGTTTAGTCACAGTAGTTCACACAGTTGCTTATGAAGCAGCACACACTGATTAGTCGCTAGGCATACACCGGTTAGTCAAGACAAGACAAGACGAGTTTAGTCTCAATAATTTACATAGTTGCTTATGAAGCAGCACACACTGATTAGTCATTGCATCGGTGTGTGCTGCTTCATAACCAACTATGTGAATTACTGTAACTAAACTTGACTAATCTTGTCTTGTCTTGACTAACCGGTGTACGCTTAGCCTAATATGCGACAAACCAGTTATTAATCAAAGTTATTCAAATTCATTTTCAGCCAAAATGAAGTAACTTCCAATCAGTTGGAAGTTACAATGCGAAAAGCCAATTTATCAACCAATCTCAAAGTTATTTACATTCATATAATCAACATCAACCAAATCAATGAGCTCAAAATACTTGACTTATTTTGAAAGAGTGTCATACTCATACACCAACGCACATGCACTTGCAAGAGACTTCAAAATATTCACCATTAGGCTAGGCGTACACCGGTTAGTCAAGACAAGACGAGATTAGTCAAAGTAATTCACATAGTTGCTTATGAAGCGACACACATCGATTAGTCATTGCATCGGTGTGTGTGCCGCTTAATCAACTATGTGAATTAGCTGTGACTAATCTTCGTTCTTGTCTTGACTAACCGGTGTACGCCTCCAAACATACACCGATTAGTCAAGACAAGACAAGACGAGATTAGTCTCGTTTAGTCACAGTACTTCACATAGTTGCTTGGCAGCCAACGCACCCCGATTAGTCATTGCATCAGTGTGTGCTGCTGCATAAGCAACTATGTGAATTAATGTGACGAAACGTGACTAATGTCGTCTTGTCTTGACTAACCGGTATACGCCTAGCCTTATCGTCAAAAAGCATGTTCAATTTTTTGAGAAATAAATCGCATACTCTATTCGACAATTGGATTCATAGAAATTTCAAGAAACTCACCATTAGAACTATATAATATTCTACTTCAACTTCAGTTTGATGGACTTGGATGTATCTTATTGGATCTAATTTGATCGTGGACACACAGAGCCCTTTATTGAGCTATAAAAATATTTTAGATACCAGGAGCCTGTTTCACAGACAAGTCCTAAAAAAGCGTTGAGCCCATTTCATTACGAGAGATTAATGCCACAAAAATCTACAACCATCTTCTTGCTAACACGGGCTTGTGGCATAGAATTATATACAGTATATTCTTCCAAAATAGACATTTTTATTACAATACGTAGAACCACAGAGAACAGACTTATAAGACAGTATACTAGAAAGTATTGCTTATGTATGGTAGTAGGTAGCAGCCCTCTACAAGTGTATGAGCACCTCAATAGGTCAGCTACAACACTTGTATATTTTACGAATCAGACCCCAGCTCTACAACAGGAAGAGCTGATACGATTTACAACTTGTAACAGAGTAGATTAGTGCTAATGGAAAAAAGAATTACAGCATTCTAACAACAAATAACAAAACGCCAGTCAACAGTTGTCCGATTTGCACAAAAAACAAACAATTTTAATCACGAAACACGGCTTAGTAGCGGAAGGCGATGGCGTGATCACGTCGAAAGGAAGTCGAGGCACTGCAGCTGGCATGCCACAAATGCCATACCACTGGCCAATTCAACACTGTCGCCTAATATTTACAAAGCCGTAAGTACACCATCAAATTCAATGTATGTTAAAAAAAGGCAATAAATATTTCATTCATTTTCACTCATTCATTCAATAGGATAACCTTGAACAAGACAGATGACTGAAAGACACTCATACATGGGCATGGAATGCTATAAAACCCTAAAACATGGATGTCCAGTGTGTGGGAGCCTTACCCAATCAGCTGATCGATTCAAGGTTATTCTATTGGATGGAATCTAATGAAAACTTTGATCGTGTAGGCAACCTGCTACCTCATAACTATACCTCACAATAAGGCTAGGCGTACACCGGTTAGTCAAGACAAGACAAGACGAGATTAGTCACAGTACTTCACATAGTTGCTTAGGCTAGGCGTACACCGGTTAGTCAAGACAAGACAAGACGAGATTAGTCACGTTTAGTCACAGTACTTCACATAGTTGCTTATGAAGCAACACACACCGATTAGTCATTGCATCGGTGTGTGCTGCTTCATAAGCAGCTATGTGAATGACTGTGACCAAACGTGATAAATGTTGTCTTGTCTTGACTAACCGGTGTACGTCTAGCCTTATCAAGCAACACACACCGATTAGTCATTGCATCGGTGTGTGCTGCTTCATAAGCAACTATGTGAATTACCGTGACTAAACGTGACTAATCTTGTCTTGTCTTGACTAACCGGTGTACGCCTAGCCTAACACAGCAGAATTATATTAGACACAGAAAATTATGAATATTAGCAAATGACAGGTCGACAAACCAGGCCTTAGATATAACCAGCCACCTATACAGGGTGTTTCAGAACTCCCTACCAATACTCTAGGGCATTGTTCCTGGTCAAAAACCATATCTAAATATCATATTTTAATTGTCCAAAAGTCCTTAGTCACTCACACAGCTGCCATTTTGTTTTTTTCACTCATTATTTTTTATCTCAATAATGGTAAAACATATGGAATTGAAACTTTGCACCAACATTTATGACAACTAGACAAAGCTACAAAAAAATTATGACAATTTTTCAAATCCATAAAACAAAATGGCGGCCATTTAAAATTTTGTTTCTTGAATAACTCGAAAACCGTTGATATTACGAAAATTTTACAGGAATAACTTTTTTAGTAAATTCAATTACAAATCGATTAAAACCTTATTTGTTAAGATTGGACCAATATTGACTGAGATATGGCAGCTTTAGTGACAAAATGGGGCCATTTAAAATTTTGTTTCTTGAATAACTCGAATACCGTTGATAATACGAAAATTTTACAAGAATAACTTTTTTTAGTAAATTCAATTACAAATCGATTAAAACCTTATTTGTTAAGATTGGACCAATATTGACTGAGATATGGCAGCTTTAGTGACAAAATGGCGGCCATTTAAAATTTTGTTTCTTGAATAACTCGAAAACCGTTGATAATACGGAAATTTTACAGGAATAAATTTTTAGTAGATTTAATTACAAATCGATTAAAACCTTATTTGTTAAGATTGGACCAATATTGACTGAGATATGGCAGCTTTAGTGACAAAATGGCGGCCATTTAAAATTTTGTTTCTTGAATAACTCGAAAACCGTTGATAATACGAAAATTTTACAAGAATAACGTTTTTTAGTAAATTTTATTACAAATCGATTAAAACCTTATTTGTTAAGATTGGACCAATATTGACTGAGATATGGCAGCTTTAGTGACAAATGGCGGCCATTTAAAATTTTGTTTCTTGAATAACTCGAAAACCGTTGATAATACGAAAATTTTACAGGAATAACTTTTTTTAGTAAATTCAATTACAAATCGATTAAAACCTTATTTGTTAAGATTGGACCAATATTGACTGAGATATGGCAGCTTTAGTGACAAAATGGCGGCCATTTAAAATTTTGTTTCTTGAATAACTCGAAAACCGTTGATAATACGAAAATTTTACAGGAATAACTTTTTTTAGTAAATTCAATTACAAATCGATTAAAACCTTATTTGTTAAGATTGGACCAATATTGACTGAGATATGGCAGCTTTAGTGACAAAATGGCGGCCATTTAAAATTTTGTTTCTTGAATAACTCGAAAACCGTTGATAATACGAAAATTTTACAAGAATAACTTTTTTTAGTAAATTCAATTACAAATCGATTAAAACCTTATTTGTTAAGATTGGACCAATATTGACTGAGATATGGCAGCTTTAGTGACAAAATGGCGGCCATTTAAAATTTTGTTTCTTGAATAACTCGAAAACCGTTGATAATACGAAAATTTTACAAGAATAACTTTTTTTAGTAAATTTAATTACAAATCGATTAAAACCTTATTTGTTAAGATTGGACCAATATTGACTGAGATATGGCAGCTTTAGTGACAAAATGGCGGCCATTTAAAATTTTGTTTCTTGAATAACTCAAAAACCGTTGATAATACAAAAATTTTACAAGAATAACTTTTTTTAGTAAATTTGATTACAAATCGATTTAAACCTCATTTGTTAAGATTGGACCAATATTGACTGAGATATTGCAACTTTAGTGACAAAATGGCGGTCATTTAAAATTTGGTTTCTTGGATAACTCGAAAACCGTTGATAATACGAAAATTTTACAAGAATAACGTTTTTTATTAAATTTAATTACGAATCGACTAAAACCTTATTTATTAAGATTGGACCAATATTGACTGAGATATGGCAGCTTAAGTGACAAAATGGCGGCCATATAAAATTTTGTTTCTTGAATAACTCGAAACCCGTTGATAATACGAGAATTTCACAGGAATAACTTTTTTCAGTAAATTCAATAACAAATCGATTAAAACCTTATTTGTTAAGATTGGACCAATATTGACTGAGATATGGCAGCTTTAGTGACAAAATGGCGGCCGTTTAAAATTTTGTCACTTGAATATCTCAGTCAATATTGGTCCAATCTTAACAAATAAGGTTTCAATCGATTTGTAATCAAATTTACTAAAAAAGTTATTCTTCTAAAATTTTCGTAATATCAACGGTTTTCGAGTTATTCAAGAAACAAAATTTTAAATGGCCGCCATTTTGTTTTATGGATTTGAAAAATTGTCATAATTTTTTTGTAGCTTTGTCTAGTTGTCATAAATGTTGTTGCAAAGTTTCAATTACATATGTTTTACCATTATTGAGATAAAAAATAATGAGTGAAAAAAACAAAATGGCAGCTGTGTGAGTGACTAAGGACTTTTGGACAATTAAAATATGATATTTAGATATGGTTTTTGACCAGGAACAATGCCCTAGAGTATTGGTAGGGAGTTCTGAAACACCCTGTATAGGTGGCTGGTTATATCTAAGGCCAGGAACAATGCCCTAGAGCCTAGAGTATTGGTAGGGAGTTCTGAAACACCCTGTAGATATAGGACTTGGCCACCCAACGGTCACAGGTTCGTCACTATTCCTCACAAATTATACGTTTATTTATTTTGACAACACTCGCATTCTGTGTATAAATGAAGTTGAGGAGGCAATTAATAGGTTAAGAGATTATTGCATGATCACACTCGGGGCCACTTTTTTCAATATTACTTAAATTCAAATAAATAATCTATAGATATAGTCTACTGTTCATAAGAAAATCGAACAGAGTATAAAGCATTATACTGTACTGGAATGAGAATCGGCCACAGAACGAGGTCAGTGGAGTAATATCGCTGGGTGAAAGTTGGCGACAAAATGTTCGTCCAACTAGAAACAATAGACAACAAAGAAGGAGAAGCAACAACAACTTACTCGCAAAAAGTATCGCCCCTCCCCCTCACCTAGAAAACTGGTGCTTCTCTTTCGAGTTTTGGCCCTTAGCGAGAGTCTGTGCGGAGATTTAGTTTGAGAAAAATCTCATAACACTATTCAGAATAATGAACATTTTTCAATATCATTTAACCTTACTCCCTAAGTACAGTGAAGGTGAAATATAATTATATCCAATCAAAATCGATTGATTCGTGTGTATCACCATCATCTCATCTCAATTTGAATCAATCATCTCAATTGGTTCAAATGATGAAAATGTGACACAGTATCAGTTTCAAGAGTTTTATCAGAGTTTTTATTCGTTATAAACACAACATTGTTGATAATCTAGCAACACTGCTTGCTACTTTCAAGTTAGAATGCACATTTAGACATCTTTTTATAGTCATCTTAGGCTAGGCGTACACCGGTTAGTCAAGACAAGACAAGACGAGATTAGTCACGTTTAGTCACAGTAATTCACATAGTTGCTTATGAAGCAGCACACACCAATGCAATGACTAATCGGTGTGTGTTGCTTCATAAGCAACTATGTGAATTACTGTGACTAAACGTGACTAATCTCGTCTTGTCTTGACTAACCGGTGTACGCCTAGCCTCTTACCGGGCATATGTTTGTCAAAGATCTTTCATAAAACATTTGATAGTCTAATACGGGCCTTATACGTTGAAGTGTAAAAAACACAAACATGCCCCCAAATTCAACTTTTGAGACAAGAATAACATAGGAGGGGTTTTACAGCAAACTCCTCCAAAATAAGGAAGGATAGGGTTAAACAAGTCTAGAATTTACAGGAAAACTGCAAAATTTCCCAAGTTAGCGAGGAGTAGGGGGAAAGCAAGTCCAACAAACTTGTGAAAGAGGTCCAGGGAAAGGGGTTCAACTGTATTTTACCCCTTTTTTGAGCCAGCAGAGGCCGACCAAAGGCAGCAGATATTTCAGCGATGCTAGCTGCTGTGTTACTGGCACAAGTCCCCCTTCTCCTCCACTCACTCTCTCTCTCTCTCTCTTTTACTGTCCATTCCCCTACCTCTATCACTCTCACTCTCTCTCTGGCCTTTCTTTTTTACCCCTAATAATTACTGGCCCTCGTTGCCATGGTAACCAGCCACTGCTCTCAGACGATCGGTAATGCAGGCTCCTGTCGATTCTCTCTCACTCTCTCTAGATCCCTCTTTAATCCTCTCTCACTCTCACCCCTTCTGACTCTCTTCAATTCTCTCTCGCTTTCACCTTATTCCTCTCTGAGACTCTCTCGCTCCAACATTATCCCTCTCTGGATTCCGTCTATATAATCCTCCCACATGTACTCTCTCTCACTTGCTCCTCATCCCCAACCCTCTCACTCTCTCTCCCCTCTACCCTCTTCATCCCTCCTACATCTCACTCCATATTTTACTCCAACACTGCAGAGACATAACTACAGTACTAGTACAGAGGGTAACACGCTACACGGTACAGTGCAAAACCCATCAGTCTCACCTCTTCTGTATGGCTCTCAGGCTCTTTTTCCTGTATAGCAAACATTTTACAACAACATTCACCCCTACAGAATGTCATAGAAGTGCATAAAAATATGACGAGGTCTAAAGCAAACTGTTTGTTTATACAAGATTCAATTTCTCAGCAAATTTAATGAAATAAGATAGCTTAAAAAAGAGCAGCCTACTTTAAACCAACCTACTACACATTGAACATGCTTACAACAGTGTGCTTTGTTATAATAGTGCATGACTGAGACCTAAGAACGCAAGAAATCAGGCGCTCAATTCAAGGTTACTCTGTAAAAAGGTATATCATGAAAAATCTCGATTATGTGCAGTGAAATTCATTGCTTAGTAAAGATACTCGAAACTGCAATGGCAAAGAAATACTGATTCTTTAGTCACAATAAATCTCACATAGCATGTTGGAGTAAGTGACTAACAGTGTGTTGCTTCACAAGGAACTATGGAATTAATCAATAAATAAGGCTTGTCTTGGACGGTGCACGAATTCAACAATTCAACATCAACTACTAAATCAGCTGACTTTCATCTCCAACCACAATGAGATCAGCTGAGTTCCATCTCAAACACAAATAAATCAGCTGACTTCCATTTCAAACAACAGCATCTGAATCAGCTGACTTCCACCTCAACCATCAACTAAATCAGCTGACTTCCATCTCAAATAACAGCAACTAAAACAGCTGACTTCCATTTCAAACAGCAACTGAATCAGCCAACTTCTATAGCAGGATTATTTTAACTTGTCATAAAACAGCTGATTTAACGTCAGTAAACGAGCGTACATCAATCAGCTGTTTTTTGACAATTTAAAATAATCCTGCTGTATTTCAAACAATAGCAACTGAAACAGCTAACTTCTATAGCAGGATTCTTTTAAATTGTCAGAGAACAGCTGATTGATGTACGCTCGTTTACTAACGTTAAATCAGCTGTATTCTAACAAGTTAAAAGAATCCTGCTATAACTTCTATAATAAATAATAGCAACTGAATCACCTGTTCGCCATCATTTCCCTACTAGGAAACCAGACGAGACATACCAGCAGCTCCTAAACGAAAGTGAATGCCGAGACATGCAGTCTGCTAATCCCATTTGAACGACCACTATCTCTAAACATGGAGATTTATAATATGAATTAACATAGAGACGCTAGTCACCCAGGGCGCTTGGCCAGCATATCATTACAGCAGTATTATGACTCCATCATCTGCTTAGCAGTGCGGTTGTTGATATCAACAACACACCGAAACTGGTTCGATTGCGTAGTGACACAACACACCAGCACAATACACAAGAAGAAGACAGAAGAAAGAAACAAAGAAGAAGAAGAAGAAGAGAAAGAAAGAAGAAGAAGAAGAAGAAGAAGAAGAAAGAAAAGAAGAAGAAGAAGAAAGAAAGAAAGAAGAAGAAGAAGAAAGAAAGAAGAAGAAGAAGAAGAAGAAGAAGAAAAAAAGAAAGAAGAAGAAGAAGAAGAAGAAGAAGAAGAAGAAGAAGAAGAAGAAGAAGAAGAAGAAGAAAGAAAGAAAAGAAGAAGAAGAAGAAGAAGAAAGAAACAAAGAAAGAAGAAGAAGAAGAAGAAGAAAAGAAGAAGAAGAAAGAAAGAAAAGAAGAAGAAGAAAAGAAGAAAGAAGAAGAAGAAGAAGAAGAAGAAGAAGAAGAAGAAGAAGAAGAAGAAGAAATAAAGAAGAAGAAGAAGAAGAAGAAGAAGAAGAAGAAGAAGAAGAAGAAGAAGAAGAAGAAGAAGAAGAAGAAGAAGAAGAGAAGAAGAAGAAGAAGAAGAAGAAGAAGAAGAAGAAGAAGAAGAAGAAGAAGAAGAAGAAGAAGAAGAAGAAGAAGAAGAAAGAAGAAGAAGAAGAAGAAAGAAGAAGAAGAAGAAGAAGAAGAAGAAGAAGAAGAAGAAGAAGAAGAAGAAGAAGAAGAAGAAGAAGAAGAAGAAGAAGAAGAAGAAGAAGAAGAAGAAGAAGAAGAAGAAGAAGAAGAAGAAGAAGAAGAAGAAGAAGAAGAAGAAGAAGAAGAAGAAGAAGAAGAAGAAGAAGAAGGAAGAAGAAGAAAGAAGAAGAAGAAGAAGAAGAAGAAGAAAAGATGTTAAAGAAGAAAGAAGAAGAAGAAGAAGAAGAAGAAGAAGAAGAAGAAGAAGAAGAAGAAGAAGAAGAAGAAGAAGAAGAAGAAGAAGAAGAAGAAGAAGAAGAAGAAGAAGAAGAAGAAGAAGAAGAAGAAGAAGAAGAAGGAAGAGAAAGATAAAAAAGAAACAAGTAAAAGAAGAGGAAAAAGGAATGAAGGAGAAGAGGAGGCACAGATAAACGACATAGGCGACGGGAAGAGGAGGAAAAAAGTAGAAGGAAGAAAAGAGAAAGGACAAGAGGCTAAGAGGAGGAAAAGTGAGGAAGACGAGAGTGAGAAAAAGAAAATAGGGTAAAAAGAAGAAGGAGGAAAAGGAGGAGACAAAGAAGAGGGAGAATATGAAGATGAACAGGGAAAAGAAGAAGACAATAGGAAAAGGATTAAAAGAGACAAAATGGAAGGTAAAGAAGGGAAAAGGACAAGAAGGAAAAGGAGAAGAAGACAGTGATTGGAGGAAAGAGATGAGAAAGACGATAGAAAGAATAGGAAAAAGTAGAAGAAGAGAAGGAACACGACGGTTGTTGACGGATAACTAGAGGTAGATGAAAAAGGAGAAGAAGAGGAAAGCGGAGAAGGAGAAGGAGAAAAACAAGAAGAAGGAGACAACCCACCGCGAGCAGTGAGTCAGGTCGTGTCAGCTCAGGTGCAAGCATGCAGTGCGTGAAAATTGGCTTATAAATGATGCATTACAAATTCAAGAATAACGCCATCACCCACCAACTATTATAACCAGCTGCTACTACTACTCAAGCCAAGCTTATTACTGTTACATCCATTCATTCATATCAACCAGCCAATAATCCTAAAGCTACTATCAAAGCAAACAGCTTGAATAACTGCAACTGAGCCAGAAGTATTAATAGAATAATATCAACAAACCAGTTTACCGTTTGCCCCAATAGCGTAAGTCTGTTACGATTCTAATCTTTTAAGCTCAAAACAGTGTTAAGTTTTAGGAAGGAAGATGACGAAAGACGTGCTTTTTAACGTTTCCATGGTAACGGTTGATGTTATGCTTAGCTGTCAAGACAGTCTGCGAGAGCGTATCGGCCCAGCTGACAAGTGCATTCTATTAGAAATACATATAGCAGGATTCTTTTAAATTGTCAGAAAACAGCTGATTTAACGTCAGTGAACTAGCGTACATCAATCAGCTGTTTTCTGACAATTTAAAAGAATCCTGCTATAACGGCTGACATTGCGGTGTATTTCTTCTAGTAAGATACTGTCATATTATCATGTTTTTGAAAATCGGTTGGGACAGACAAGTGTGTATAGCAGGATCCTTTCAACTTGTCAGAAAACATATGATCGACGAGCATATGATCACAATACTTAACCTACAAATGCTGAATCTCGCAGATTATTGAAAAGGTCTTTTAAAAGGTTATTCTTTGAAAGGTCTTCTTTAAAAAGGTCTTTTAAAGACTTTAAAGGTCTTTTAAAGACTTTAAAGGTCTTTAAGACTTTTGATTATTGTGTCGAAGTCAATGTTTAATTATTACCAAAACGGCTGATTTCTGACAAGTTAAAAGGATCGTGCTATAACTATATGCATGTCTAGAGTTTGAATACCTTAAAATTCAGCAATCCAGTGTAAGATTGGTCTAATCAATGGAGTTTTAATGAAAAATTTATAGTGCACAAACGTATCTAGAGTACATATTAATCTTAATAAGCTTCATATAATATTGGAGTAACTTATTTGATAAAGTAAAGTATATGACAGATATCACACATGTAGGCCCTATCTCATGCATTTATAAAACCGTAAACAAACGTATGTCAACATTGAATGAACATGAGTGTTTTCCAACACAAATAGTACAGACAAGAAACTCCCAGCAACGAATGCACCCCATAATTCAAGGGATACACTAAGCAACGCAACAGGGATTCACCAAGCAACAGGGATACACCGAGCAACGCAACTGGGATACACCAAAGACAATAATTACAATACTTGGAATGAACTCACAATAGCTTCCTATCGTCTTTGGATACAGCAAGCAACGGGTATACACCAAGCAACGCAACAGGGATACACCGAGCAACGCAACAGAGATACACCAAGCAACGCAACGGGAATACATGGAGCAACGCAACAATACAGTTGCAACACAACAATCACCACCAAGAACCAGACCAGAACCAGTTCTCATCAGCGCCATCATCAACCTAAAACAAAAGGCGGGAAGACGCTCTCCTCCAAACCACACGCTTAGTGAGAATATAGATATACATAAAAATAAGAGCACAGATACACATTCAAAGTGTCTGAGACACGTCAGGTCTTGTTCGCTCACTCTTGACACTTTTCTCTGTCAAACACATACATTGTACATACGAGCATAGTACAGTATGCAGTGTACTACATTGAAAACAAAGGCTTCCACGTTCTTTATTACCAAAAGCAGGAGGAGCATTAAGGTACATGACTTCCAAGCTTTAAAAAAAATCAAGCTACAAGACGGAACTTATAAGTATAGTGCGTTCAATTCGCCAAGGACTGACAATGATTTACCTCATTACTGAATGAGGAGAATGTTTCCTTTATGTTACCTCTTTTTATCAAACGATAATTTGACAGAAGTAAGATTATTAACTTTAGAAAACTTATACATGAACTAATAGAAAGTAGGCTATTTACTATACAAAATAACACTATTGATTCAAAATTTGAGTTTACGACATGCAGTCATATTTTAGTTATGGATCCCAAAACTTCAATACAAAATAAATTCAAACCAGAAAAACCTTCCAAAATAAGGAAGAAATTGAAAACATTCTGTTCGAAAGTGTCACAAAACTAGATCAAGGAAGACGACTCTCTTCCTATCAATCCATCCTTGTAGTGAAAATAGACCGGCAGACAAGTATGGCAAGATGCTGAGAAGAAAGTTGCACGAGACTCACTTTTAAGGGCACAAGTCAGAAAAGGCATGAAAACAACAACAACAATATTGTTGAAAGAAAGAGTTGCATGCCGCATTGATTCTGATCTCTTTCTCTTTCATTTAGCAGCCTACTTGGTATTACTGACCACACGTCACTGCAGCAGACATGACTATCAACACTAATAAGGCAGCGCTTATGATGCAATCCAAATGGCATTACAAAAACTAGTGGTAGCCTACCGAATATTTCACACTTTTTTTCATCTGCAATTCATTCTTATCGTACATCTAAAATCTACTGAAGTCACGTGGTGTTCATCTCACAGATATAGAATCATTGATTGTTGCTAGACTAGATAACAGTTAAGACACTGATAACATGATTTGTGTCAGTAGAGTGAAACATAGCACACTAATGACTCGATTCACGAGTTGCTAGAACTCTAGAGACCATCTAAACAAGATTATCTGATCTCTAGACCATTGAATAACAAGAGTAAAGACTGATTTAGCTTGATTAGTTGCGAGAAAGAGACTTGAAAAACTTAAAAGATACTTTAAAAACTCATCAATTATTACTCTGTACTTTATGGCAAAAATTGAAGATTGCTATATCTACATTGTAGAGAAGATTGTACAGAAATATCTACAGAATATGAATTGAAGAATTGGAGGGTGATGTATCACCCTCAGAAAAAATTACATATTTTTATGATTATGAGACTGTCCTAGCATCACATACAGGATCTAAACAGGTATCTCTAATAAGAGACTAGTTCTCTAGATTGAGACTGGCTCTAAAAAGAATCTTGATACAATAATGTATGGTACTAAATTACAAGTAGTACTTGATGATACATTACTAGAGACAACACTGATGTAGATCGCATTTCATCGACTAAATACTAACAAACGTTCAACCATCTTTCCATATTTCAAATTCAAATACAACAACCGAATGAGGCGTCAATCAATTTTGGCCACCGACCCAGAATAATGGCTAATTTTGATTTGCAAATTTCGGTGCCAAAAACTTCTTGGCGCGTGAATTCTAGGCGGAATTCTGAATCAAGCGGCTAACGAAATCGCTTCAAATTCAACCACCAACCCAGTGAAAGGTCACACGAGCTGCAAGTCTCAATAAAAAGCACAAAATTCATAGAAAAGAGGCTTCATCGTCCCACTTTTCTATAAGACTACAAGGCTATTGAAAGAACATTTTGTAGCAACTTATTTGAGAAAAATGTACTAAAAGAGAACTGATTATTTTGTGAGGTAACCCCAAAATTTGGTGAACAGCATAGGACACTGAAATAGGCCAAGCTATTTCACTATAACACAAATATTGTTAGCGCGGCTATGCAACATTAATGTCTGGTTACACAAACCACTAATGATTATTCTCAATATTAATAATCTACGAGACCAATATGGAAACTACTACAAGAATATGGTATTTTCTAGAGAATTAGTACTACTACTACTGATTGAATCAAGTACTCACCCTTGTTCTATCCTGTCGACAGGATTGGGTCCGGGGGGCATGATGCCGTGCGCCGGAATGGGTCCGGGAATGCCGGGAGGTCCATGGCCGAAGGGCGAGCCCGGTGGCATGCCAAAGGGCTGGTGACCGGCGAAGGGCGGTTGGCCGGGAGAGGCAAAGTGCGGATTGCCCCCGGGACCACCGCCCCCGCCACCACCCCCGAACGGGGGTCCCGACGAGCCGGGCCTAAACTGCGGGGGCGGACCGCCGCCGCCGCCGCCCCCAGGCGACCCGAACGGCCCGTTGTAAGGGGGACCACCACCCTGAGGGGGTCCTGGGGGCGGGAAGCCGCCGCCCTGAGGGGGACCCGGACCTGGAGTCGAGGACCCCGAGGGTGCCGGCGAGGCCGTGTACTGGGGGGTGGTGGAGCCGGGTCCCCCCGGAGGGCCCCCACCAAAGGGCACGGCCGCCGGCGAGCCCTGGCCCCCGCCCCCGCCCTGGAATGGCCCCGTGCTGTTCGGAGGGTAGCCTCCGCCGCCCCCGCCCTGATAGTCGTTGGCCGGTGGCCCCCCGCCGCCGCCTCCTCCCTTCCACGTGGCCGCTCCCGGACCACCTCCTCCTCCTCCGCCTCCTAGTGCAGCCGGGTCCTCCAGGGTTCCAGCCGACGCCGGCAGTGTGCCGCCACCGCCACCTCCACCCACCACGCTTCCTCCACCTCCAGCTACACGCCGGCTACAGCCTACAACAACCACAAAACAACACCATTAACAACAATTCACCAAAATGTAAACGCACCTCAAAGATATATTCCCACATATCAGTACAGTCTCCGTTCATTTCGGATCAGTTCAATTTTGGTTCCAATCGCTACGGGAATATTCAGTAAGCTGTCAATCATTTTGTTTCAGTCAGCTGTCCGACAATTTTTCAGTCATTCGTACGCAAAAAAAAAATATTTTTTCGATTGTTAGGATACACAAAATCAATAATAGTTGCTTAAGCAAACACAAAAATTAGTCATTGCATCGGTGTGTGCTATTATGTGAATTACTTTGACTAAACGTGAGTAATGTCATCTTGTCTTGACTAACCGGTGTACGCCTAGCCTTATTGTGTACATGCGACTGACTGAAAATAACTGAAGGACAGCTGACTGGAAAATACTGATGTTATTGGAAGGGAAATGAAACTGAAACAAAATGAAAAAAGACTGCATTGATATGTGAGAATAGTCCTTTTAGGAAGGATTATGCTGCGTATACACATTCCCAGTTCTTTATTTCTAATATTTTAGGTGTGGAGAAGCTTTTTTACTCTTCTAAATGGAATTCTGAGTGGCGTTATAATATTATTGGTATTTAGATAAACAATGAATAAATTGATAAATTATTTATTTTCACCAAAACTAATACAAATTTACAAACATTTACAGTTATCAACACAAATTCGTGTTAGTGAAGTCAAAAAATGTGTTATAGTACAGTACAAGTGTTTTTGTGTGGAAAATTGACCTACTCCACTACGGCAAGCCATGTTCTAGAGTAGGTTTGAATGTTTTGAATTAGTTATAATTACAATCAGACTCGTGTTATTTGACGCTTGGCATTAGATAGAGAGATATTATTTCTTTGCCATCGTACTCAACGGTCATCAGCAAAGTCAAGAAATAATATCTATCTAATGCCAAGCGTCAAATTAAATGAATCTGATAAGTGTTTGGTAGGTGTCTTGTGGGAATGTGTACTATGTTAGGTGATACTATGAATTGATTGAATTTACTGGTTTCTACGCTGTCTTCCTTTGCTTTCTTCTTCTTCTGTCATCCACGGTGAAGGCTTCTTCCTTTGCTTATAAATCAATTTGTACTGTTGTTTTGAACTTTTAGAAGTGATTTATTCCAATGAATTATTATAAATAGATCAACTGGTCAGTCAATTTATTCAAGTTTTTAAATAATTTTCAAGGATAAATACAAATTTATTTATACACTATTTATAATGCCACTTAAAATTCCAACTATAAAAATAAATAAGCGTTTCCACACCTAAAATTCAAGAAATAAATCTATGGCAACTTGTTGACTGGATAATCCACTGGCAACGTGTAAAGGCAGCATTCTCTACCTGGTTTTTTCAATACCAATGGAATTTTCTCAATAATGTACCAACTAAATTTGTGCTCCCTAGTCCTAAAAGTGGAAATGAAACATTTACCAAGAAATTATTTTGGGAGATTTTAAGATATGTTGAGAATCAGTCACAATTGCATTGAATTCACCTTTTTAAAAACTTATCAACCTTCAAAGGGGTATGTACTGTATTTACAGGTCTCTGTAAAGACTTATTAATTTAAAAAATAATGATTGTCAAACTGGTGTACTTATAACACTACTGAGAACTGTGAACATTATAAAATTTGTGCTCTCAACCTGAGGTATATCAGTTTTTCACATACATTTTTTATAATGTTGGCAGCTCTTTATTAAATTAAAATGAAAAATTTAATGGAAAATTGAAAAATTAAGAACCTACCGAGAAATTGAATAATGAATGTGATATAATCTCTAGATCACTTGACTTTGAAATTTTTACATTGAAAGAATGTCAGCTTCAATATTGTTATAAGGCTCTTAATGAAATTATTCCTCAGTCATAAAAACATTAATCAAATCTGAAAAAACAGAAAATGACACGTTTTACTAATGAAATAAAATTTGAAATAAACAACTGAATATTAGAATAATAATGGAGAAACACAATAGTTTTTCTCAATAATGATCCAAGTCTACAATAATTGAAATACCGGTACTTTAGTCATACAGCCAAGAAATATAGGCTAAACAAATAGGTAATTTTCAATATTGATGAATAATAAAAAATAAATTAATGTTTCTTACTGTAATTACAATTTTAATTGATTATTCATTGGCTTGATGCTTGATTGAGGTTGAGAGCACTTAAAATTACTCTAGTTGATCAGAATAATATTCATATAGGCTACAATAAATAGTTTTGAAATTGTTTTAAAATACACTAAATTGCCAGAAAATACCTGTTGATTTTAGATTATTGAAATAATCAAACTCAAAGATGAAAATTAGTGAAAAATAATATAATTATTGGACAATACTAATAATTATATTATTGAGATGTGTATCCAAACTTGTTACTACTGTACTTGTAATTAACACTATTTAAAAACACTTTTAAGTAGAGATACAGTACTTGATTTTCACTTACATAGTGACGATCGTTTCATCCTGGTGTAGGTGAAAATCAAGTATTTCTAATTAAAAGTATTTTTTGAACACAGTAAATAAATATTAATTTAAATTCCAAGTCAATTTGCTTTTCATGCAATCAATTGATGAAAATTCCTTCCATACAGGAAATAACAACTAATGATAGCAAAACATGCAAGATATAACATCAAAAAGAAACTGGGAAGTCAAAAACTTAGTTGAATTTTAGACATATCTACCAATGGTACAAAATTGTAAGTCGAGGTTTGACTAAAGTGATAGATAATGCTTGGATGTGAAGAAATGCTAAGGGTAAATACACAACGACGCCTGACTATAGGGTAATTCAGTTAAAAACGGCTCCAAGTTGATATTAAAAAAGAGGAAAAGATGAACCCAATCTAAATTTTTCATAGTATGCTGTTACACCTGTAATTTTAAACATAAAATCAACAAATAACAGATAATGGCGCGGATGATGGAGAGTGCACCATTGACAAAGTAAGGTTAGGTTCACTCAATCACAGAACCCATCTACAAATCAAGCTAGTTTCCATGCTAAAATTGAAAGTAAACTTCATTTCAAGATTATCAAGCTAGATCCAAGGATATAAACACCGAAGGATCCTTCACAATACTTTAAATCAGGGATAACAGACATTACCAGCTTAGCATCTATCAAGATTCTTAACCTAAAATTCAAAATTTCATCTCATTTAATTCAAATTTACGGCAAGAGAACGTTAAAAATTGAAATTAAAACCTGATTTATCACTAAATAACCAAGAAAATATAATTGAAACGGACTGAAGTCAATACGATGGGTCGAGTTGGTAATCTAACCTAACTTCCCGGACTGGGCACAATGATGATAATTTAGCACAAATCTATCGTTTTAAATGTTGAATAATGTTGATAACAATTAGAAATTTGATCGAGAGTGAAATTTCATTAATGATCGGGGTAATAGGAGAGATTTGTAATAGTAATGTTGTTATCAAATGACCATTTAGGTTAGGCGAAGCCATCTCGCTGATGACTGTAAAACCATGAATATAGTTGATTTATTATGAAAAATTGAATTACATTTTTTGCTTCGTTGGCCTCCCCTTCCTTGTCTCATTCTGTGATTGTCAAAACACGCAAAAATTCAATGTTTTGGTAGCCTGCCCCTCTGAACACATAGCTACAGCAACACTGCATGTTGTTCACGCCTAGCATGCGGCACAATTTCTCACATAACACTACACACGACCGAATATAAAAATTCACAGCATTAACAAACTTATCTGACGATAATGACAAAATAAACAAGTTCATTCTGATAATAATTCAACAGTAACAAGTCGGTAATATTCCTCTTTTCTAAATAAAATCAACTCCTCAAGAAACGCAGCGAGTAACTACCGCTGTAGTCAAATGAAGGTTAGGTTCGTACCAGTGTTTTGAAACCAACGAATCGTACGTCTGTATTCAAATAAATTCATGAAAATAATGTTGAAAGTGATATTTTCAAGTGGAATTTATGAAAATTTAGATAATTCTATTTTTGAATCGATTTTAAAACTAACCGAACAGACACTAACTTGACTAGAGCAATACAATAAACTCTCTCCCCATCCCTACGTTTCATCATTTGAAGCCAACTTTATTACATTGATTTTTAAAAACAGGCAAGCAAACGGAATTACATCAAAATTCACATTGATTTGGAAATCAATTCTAGCAAAGAGACGAAACAAACAGACAAGCTACACAAAACACAGGACAAGCACACAGAACGAATGAGAGCGGCGCGAAAATTAAACTCGGCGAAATACCGGCACCATTTTTCTTTTGAAACTACAACTGCGGTGTCGCATACAGCAGACACAGCATTTAAAACTAGACACTAGGAAAACTACAGAAGAAGGGCCCACCTTTTCTGCCCTTGGTGAGGGCCGTGATAGTATCGTTTCGAGGCACGAGGCGATAGAATGTCAACTGTTTTTCTTCTTTGGTCTTGTGCTGAAATTATCCACCGAGACGCGGTCGACCGGTGCCATTTTTACAGGGAAGCAGCAACGCGGCAGCTTCGTTTCAACGGCAACCGGCTGCAGCATATCACGGCAGCAACAACAACCACTGTGGTGGTACCGGTACCACAGACACACCACATATCCACACTATTTAGACACTTTTCACACACTACAACGTACCACACTTCTCATGACACACACGCGCACACTTTGCTTACTTCGTCACCTACTATAACTACTAAACGACGCGGTCGTCACGACGAGTTCAACTAGACAACTGAAAACAGAACAGCCAAACCAAAGCCACTTCACACTTTAGTGCCCCTCGCTCGCTCGCGGCATGCCGCCACTGGCCAAACAAACGCGATATTTTTTCGTTGTCGCCTACTCTGGCTTAGTTCGTTGCCCCCCTCTCCCTGCTACTATTGTCCTCTCTCTCCCGTTTACATAGCACGCCAAGATAGACACTTGTGCTGACTCCTCTCAGGCTCGGGCCTTGCTTGCTGTGTGCTCTGGTGTGTCACCCGAAAATCAATAAAAGTCTGCCCCTCACTAACCTCCCCCTCCCCGCACACTACTATCATTACTAGGCACAATGTAATTGAACCGAGAGGCGCCCTAAAAATCTCCAGTCAAGCGCCCCCACTCCTACTCCACCCCTCACCAACAACCCCTACACAACTTTCTCCTGTGTGACTCCCCCACCCACTCGTCTCGTCGGCAGGTACGACACATCACCTCTCAATCTTCTATTCTTCTCAAAAACATTCCTACTGCATTGTGTCTGTTGCACCTTTGTGCCAAAGAAGTGGGTAAAGATGAAATCACACAGAGAATGGAGAGCACGTGGTGTTGCCTCTTGTACCTGACAAACTTTGGGAAACTTCTGTGTGAGAGAACTTCATGAAAACTTATTTTTGGAGAACTATACCGGTACCGGTGAAATAGATTGAGGATTCACTTTCTTTTGGTGGAAAGAGTGAGACGTTTTTGTGAAGTGAGGAATCTGTGAACCATTTCTTGTACAGAGAATATAATTTTGGAGAACTAAACTTCGTATATACAGTATAGAATAAGAATATTTTATAATGTTTACTTCTATTCTCTCTGGGTAAAATCATAGATTGATATTCTTTTGAGTGATCACTTTCTTGTCATTTGGTATTGGCGAAATTAGAAAATTATTCAAAGAGAAGCGTATTAGTGAATAATTTATTGGAAAGCGGTCCTTGACAGAGAGAACTAATTGAGAATAAATAGAAATATTAATAAAAATTGTAATAAATAATATTTTGGTTAATTGTTCGGTAGCATATGCGCACCGACTCCTTATTACATTATCGAAAGAGGAGTGTTATCAAAAGAATATTATTAAAATAGGAATGAGGAGGAAGAGGAGGAGAAAAGGTGAAGAGTAGGAAGGAGAAAGAATGAGAGGAGAAAAATGTAAAGAGTAGGAAGGTAAAGAAGAAGAAGGAGGAGAGGAATAATAAGGTTGAAGTTAAAGTGAAAAAGTAAAGGAGGAAAAGAAGGTTCAGAAGAGGAGCTTTCCATCTAAATCATCGGTCTTACAATGTATATTCTACTTGTTGAATATAGGAGCACAATTCGGACACAGTCCTCCACTAACTGCAATTATTTTGTTATAATAATTATATGTATTATTCTGAAAAGAATTTCCAGTTAATAATTATAGTGATCAGTGATTACCAAACTATCCTTCTTCCACAACCTAAAATAATAATGAATTCAATTCCACAACAACTCTCATTGCTTTCAAGTATGCAATTATATATACATCACTCACCATTAATTTGTCAGTGGAATGCTGAATAATTAATCAGATAATTAATAAAAGTTAGTAATAGTAATATTACCTATTAATTATTCAAATATTATAGAACTTAGAAGTGTGGTAAGGAAGAAGAGTGCACGTTTTGAACTAATAATAAGCAATTAGGGTGAAGAAGTTTGGCTCTCCCCCAAAAGGGAAAGGGATTCCTATTCCTATGGCCACAAAAGGGCTTTTCTATTACATATTTAATAATACTACAATTAGGACAATCATCCATCAATCTCTTAATACTTGATGGGGTTTTCACCAGGTTTTTATCACCAAAGTACAATTATCACTAGGTACTTTTCTTACTCCAGTACTTACAATCATTCATTAGTATTCAAAAAGAAAAAGTTTGAGGCTTCAAATCTTTTGTACCATTCCTAATAATATTATTTTCATTTGTTGTACATTTATAATACCTATAATCATAAGGCTTTTATCAAATGCATTACCATATAATATCCCAAGTATTTGCCTTTATTGAGTCCAAATTTTCCATCTAACTAAAAAAATAAATAATTCAATTAATAAATAAATAAAGAGATTCGAATTGAACAGTTAGTAACCGGCCCACACAAGACATGCATAGCACAGCTTCCTAGTGCTTGTCTAGTGTGTAAGGCAGCTTAAAATTCATTGAATTCAATTAGAAGATATTTTATTCCACTGAATTTTTTATGAATATTTTGATAACCCACAATCAACAGGAGAGACCACAAAGAATGTCCACCACACCGCATGTACCCTTACAGTAACCAGGTTTGTATTGATTAAAAAAATTAGGGTGATGCCCACATGACTCCTAGGCTTGTGCGTGGATAATGGGAAGGGTGACGATGAAAGATGAATTGAACGACTACTTTTAGGATAGCCAGGGCTGGGTTTAAAGTATCCTCGTGATTCATTTGCTTGATGAATCGTGATGAACTACTTGCTTGGCTAACGGCACCAATATTGTAATACTGTAATATGTGCATCCTTGTATAATGAACATTTTGGCGATATAGAATTTGAATAAATTGTTCATATTAATGCTCTTCTAAATTAATTAATAATTCTTCTATTACCTAGGTTGAAGCTAAAAAACTTCAGACCTCTTCCAGAGTTTGAAAAAAAAACAGATTGTAATTGAAGGTGTTGAGGGAGCAGGGATGTTCTGTAGGCCTATACTCTCTTTCAATTTTCGGTTATATTAAAATAATTTCCAGAGCTAAAAATTCAGAGTTTTCCCAGACTTAGAAAAAAAATCAGATTGGCATTGAATAATTGAAGCGCCGAGTGGACTCTCAAGTTTAGGTTTTACACGCGCGTCTCGTGGGTGAGGCGCCTCTGAAAAAAAGCGGCATTTGATGAGCCAGAACGGAGATTTGGCAACACTGCCAGGATGATTGTCACCTATATAGACTGGCTGCTTCACTGTTGCCAACTTGTGCGCGACGCGGTCTCTGAACTGTATATATACATATATATAGAGTTGTGGCCGCGATGGGCCAGGTGAAAGCGACGCCTAAAGACAGCACACTTTTGAGTGGCTCCTCTTTCAAAATCTTCATCAGAGTTGCATGCCTCTCTTGATTTGTAGAGATGAGACACTTTTATTTATTACCAATAAATACCATAAGCTCAGTTATATTCTATGTAATACCTGAAACTCCATCAACCTTGGTATTGCATCTTTTCATGCTGATCAAAATTACCTTTTCTTAATAACTATTCCATGTTTCATGTTCTTCAAAGAATCATTGTTCAATTTTGTTTTTACAAATGTTAACAATAGGCCTATAAGAAGTTACTATTCAATCGTATACTTTGTAATTTCATGTTCTTCATTATGAAAATAAAATTGATCTTTAATGTTATAGGCTACACATGATGAAAATTATAATTTTTTGTACCCATCATCCAATAATTATTCAACTTTATTGTTATACACATAACAAAAAAATCATAATTATCTCATTAAAAATCACGGTAAACGTAATACCATACTGTAGCTTTTTCATATACCTTACTACAGAAAAGAATCTATTTTCCCAAATCCTTCAGCAGATTTCAACAGTGGTTTTATAGTACACCGTACCACAGACTAGGTACTGTACCTAATAATGATCACATCACTATCACAACATAGGTCTGTCTTCATCACTTGTCTGTGGCAGTACCCTCACAAGAATAAAAATAATGCAGGATTTATTCCAGTTGATCTTATTGTAGTGCGAGTGACTGCCAGTTTGAAGATAATATTTTGAATATTCAGATTTATTATCAAAGTAATGGAATATCTATTTCATGAGTATAAAGTATTACACACTTTTCAATAGAATATCATAGCATTCAAGTCTTGCAATTCATTATGATTACCAACCCAAATAGTACTAGCTACTATAAAGTTGATAAATTACTCCCTTATGGCGCGTTTACACGTTGTCATAGGCATTATATTTATCAGTTTATTCATTCATTGATAGAACACAAATGCCAATGTGTAAACAGCAGTTCATCAGCACAATAATGAATCAACCTTTGGAATAAATCAAACTAATACAGTCGATAGGCCGATACAGGCGATTTGGGGAAGCAGTTGTCCCAGTGGTAGCAGGCGAGTCTAATCGGTGAGATTAGATAAGAGACGGCGCCTACCACTCCTGTTGTAACGGTGACCGGCTCCTCTAAATACAATTTATGAGCTTCAAAATCGCTTCCCGGTGGTTCGGAACCCACCTAAAGCTGTAGATCCATTCATCTCTCATCATCATCCTTCCCATTACCCACGCACACGCCTAGAGCTTATGTGGGCATCATCCCCAGCAAAACAAAATGAGTACATCAGTGCTGAAATGAAATGTTTCAATACTGAATATCATTCACTGCAATTTGCCACACTGCAAGCGACGTGCTAAGGTAGGAGCTTTGTTAGTCACTAAGCGATTGCAGTGTGGCCATCTGCAATAGTACTCAATGCGTTCGTTCACTAGGATTAGTCACTACGCTAGTCATTTGGCTCTTAGCACTAAGCAAGGCTCCTTATAGTGTGGCTTCAGTCTTACAAATCCTAATCATGTGTTCGTCCCTTCCTTCTCTCACACCCATAGATCGAAGATGTAGGCTACTTCAACATTGACCGACCAAATACAAGGAATCTTCTCAACATTTGATACCTCCACTACTCAAATCCTTCATGATTTGATCAATTCTCTTGCAGTACTCTAATTTCTAACTCGATCATACTCACCAAATAAAACAACACTGCTTCCAATGGGAACTAACTCAATCTCAAGTTTTTTTCTCTAACTCTAGTTGTTTACCACTCTACTCAACCACAACTATTACCTCCAACTTTAATAAATATCAAGAGTTGACGTTGTCTTCATAGATATCTACCACAATATCACTTTCGCCAGTGGATTTGAAGTTGAAACTCTCAAGTTTCTTACATTTCTTGATGCATGAAATTGAAATATCAGTCCTCAACACTGATCTATCGACTTGAATCTTTCTCTCAACTCCTACATCCAATTTTGATGATTAAGAAGAGTAGAAACTGCTGTGATGGATATCTAACACAATATCACTTTAGACAGTAGAATATTGAAGTTCAAATTCTCAACTTCCGAACACTTCTTAATGTATGAGGTATACTATACATAATGTGTATTACACAATCAATTTTTAACCCTTAATATTAATGTAAAGCGTGCTCAGTCTTTAGGATGTTTCATTTTCTACACCAAATTTGAATAGCCTTTACGCATATTTCCTATCTATAAGGTGATCAGATATGATTTCATATAAAGTTTTATAGATTTCATATAGTTTACTATACACTCTCTGTAATTTCACCATTTTCATTATCAGCAGTTCCTGCAATCTGAGTAAGTCAACCGTATTTATCACATTGTTCTAAGATGTTTTCCATTTGTTGTATAGTCCTCGATTTGTTACCATGGGGAGAATGAATATCGAACAATTCGTGTTGGTAATTCATGAGAAGGGTTTCAAAAATCCACGGCAACTGTGAAAAACCTCATGAGTAGCAAGGAGTTAACTTTGCGTCGATTGACGAACAAATTCCAACGAAAAAAATGCTCAGTAGAACGTGTTGGAGCTCTACAGCATACTTGAAGTAGTCGATCTCTCTAGAATCAGGATTTCATTGTTCAAAATTCAAACGCCCAATGGCAACAAAACGTAAAACTAGGATCAAAACTGTAGATATCACAATTTACAGGCACAGCTAATGTTAAGAGTGATATGACCTAAAACGAAGGAATACGGCACTGTTCAAATTTGGCATACGAAATGAAAGCCTCTCTGTAGAAAAGGCAAAACGAATATCGTTTCAATTGATTAGCTGAATTAGCTTATTACAGCTAGACTCCTTTCTATGGATCCTTACTCAAACTTAAAATTTTCCTAATCTCCTATCTGTTAAATTCTTTCCTATTCTTCTCCTCTATTATCTTCTTCTTTACGCTTTCTCTCCTATTTAATTATATTATTTCCCATTCATACTCTCCTATTTAATTATCTTCTTTCCTACTCTATTATCTTCTTCCCTATGCTTCCTCTCCTACTCTTTTATCGTCTCTCCTTTTCTTACTCTTTACTCTGTAATTTTCTTTCCCATTCTTATTTTCCTACTTTATTATCGTGTTCCCTATTCTCACCATCCTAATGAATTAACTTTTTTCTCATCCTAATGTCTAGTTTTCACGATTCTAGTAGACGTTCAGGTTACTGGAGGCAGGTTGGATCATATGATCATCTACTCTATACAAACAAATAGTCCAATGCACACTGACTGGTGTGCATTGGACTATTTGTTTGTATAGAGTAGACGATCATATGATCCAACCTGCCTCCAGTAACCTGAACGTCTACTAGAATCGTGAAAACCAGCCATTACTCTCCTACTCTATTACCTTCTTCCTAATGCTATCTCTCCTACTTAATTATCTATTTTCCCATTATTACTTTCCTATTTGATCACCGTCTTTCCCATTCTTACTTCCTTACTCTTTCATCTTCTTTCCTCTCTATCTCTTTACTATCTACTTGTTCTATCATCTTTTCTTTCTTATTCTCACCCATCAACCCAACTAACGGCTCCCGGTTCCATGCATGGACAATGAACATCTTAAATCTAGAAAAGGCAAAGTGAACTTTATTTAAATCGATTAGCTGAATAATTATTATAAATCATTTTTAGTGCTGTTCATCGGGACCACCCTGTATATCTAGGGAATGTTGGCCAGGTAATCCTTGATGGCGGCGGGGTCAAGTCTTCGGAACCCCGTGGCGTCACACACGCCCACCTCAATGTTATCAGCTGTCATTTGACCTTCAAACCCTTCTTTCAAGGTCAGAATAGCCGTGTGCACTGCGTCATCCAACTCCAAGTCCTCGCTGTATCTGTAAAGGACGAAAATTGACACAATAAGAAAAATTGTTCTTAATTTTCAACTCCAAACTTGTTAATGATGAATATGAACAGAATAAACCAAATAGTTACTTATTTTCTCCTTGAAACATAGATATAGAATTTGTGATGATATCTGTGAATATATCATAAGTATCTGTGAATGATGAAAAACATTCAAGTACAGTTGCATTACTGATTTTACTGTATTCTCAGTAACTTACTATAACTAAAAACCATTGATAATAATTGTTGAGCCAATTTTTCACTTGCATGAATGACTGTTCTCAAATATAGTCAGCAGATTTTCATGGCAAATATAGAATACAGTGGAGATTTTCATGGCGATTCTAAACCAATTCTAAGTCATTGCCTTGAGTCGCCTTTAATGAGTATCCAGCCTAAAACAACACAAATAGTAAAACATTTGCCCTATACAGAACACAATCATAACATCTAAGAAAATGAAGGAAGAAAATTTATTAGGAGAAGTCTAGGAATAATGACTGAGAAGAATGATAAGAATGATCATGGACAGTATATAAACATAATATATAAGATAAATGAATGAATAAAGAGAATGCTAGTAATAAAGGACGCAACCAATTCAACTAGCAATCCCATACGAAAAACATTCAAGTACAGTTGCATTACTGATTTTACTGTATTCTCAGTAACTTACTATAACTTTACTCCTTTACTGCAATAGTAATAACATTACTCCACTAAGCTCTTGCATTTTTATTACTATATTTTCAGTAGCTTTCTAGGTTTTACTCTACTAACCACTAACCTCTTTCATTTCTATTGACTTAAATCGTTCCTATACTATACACTATACATAACTTCACTGTAATAATAGTAACATTACTTCACTGAGCTCTTTCATTTCTATTACTGTATTTTCAGTAACTTTCATTTCATTTATTTACACACAATTACCAAAAACAATACAATAATACAACATATAAATAGAATACAAAATTGGAAAAAGTGGTTAGGTGACCTCATTGGTAATCGTGTTGAGGCACCATAAACTTGACATGATTTTCATTACCAACCTCTTCTCAAGAAACGTTTTGCCATTGATGAAATTCTTGCCCATGGCGGTGGCCTTCCAGGCGAAATAGGCTCCCGAGGGATCGCACTGGAACAGATAGGGCCTATCCTCTTCCCAGCCACACACCAACAGGCTAACGCCGAACGGTCGCACCCCACTGCAATTCAAGGAAATGAAATAAATTACAAAACAACAAACATCAAAATTATCTTATTGTAGCAAGCATTGAGGACACCAATGGCATTGCAATGGTCAATGTAATATCAAAACAACAATAGTTCATAAGTTATATCACATCTTACAATAGTAATTCTTACAAGCAACAGTAACATAGGTAATAAATAGTGAAGAACATAATAGTCAACACAAGTTGAAAGTCAATGCAAGTGGAATAGGTTATTGGTTAAACGACTTATAATAGTGAAGAACATAATAGTCAACACAAGTTGAAAGTCAATGCAAGTGGAATAGGTTATTGGTTAAACGACTTATAATAGTGAAGAACATAATAGTCAACACAAGTTGAAAGTCAATGCAAGTGGAATAGGTTATTGGTTAAACGGCTTATAAACGGGGAAGTAGAGACGAAAAATTACTGGCGGCCAGTAACCTTTCGTCTCTACTTTCCCCGTTCATAAGCCGCTATATATAGAATAGGTTAGATGGAATAGTCAGACAACAGAAACAGAGAGAGTGGAAAAAGGAACATATTCAGATATAGCCTACAGATAGTTCAAGAGGTCCACCTAATTGATGCCAGTTGGATTATGTAAACTTCGACTGCTATTTACCTGACAAGTATTGATTTTTCAGTGTATTTCTTATATTTTCCTAAAAATCTTATAAGGAAGATTATTTTTTCCTATAAATGGTATTGTAGCCTACGTGACAGTATTATGGTATTGGGAATGACTTATATTCGTAAAAATTATTCCAAGAAATAAGTAGATTGACACCGCCTAGTTGGCCAGATGACAAGTTACTAATAATATAATGTATAATACCATTTATAAAAATAAATAAGCGTTCCCATACTCAACTTTTAAGAAATGACACTAAAAAATAGTTGACTGGCAGAGTTTAAACAAGGCATAAATGCATAAGAAAACTTCTGCCAATGATTATAAAAAAAAAACAATTATTTTGTGAGTACGCTGTGAGTACTGTTGTAAAATGTGAAAGTTTAGAACATTGAACTTGTTCTAACAAAGTTAGAACAGGAAACTTTTCCCGGGCGGGAATCGAACCCAGCACCCCTGGCACCTCAAACCAAGGGTGCTGGGTTCGATTCCCGCCCGGGGAAAAGTTTTTTGTGCAGCAGCGTTCATCGAATTTCCTAACTAGCTATTATTCTCTTGTCAATATTTGCAGTAGCAGAAGTCTTCAGAATATTATATGGCATTAATTAGGAATTTCGTTCAATCGATTATTATGATACAACAGTAACTGTATAGATGCAATATCTCATTTCATTCCATCTTTAACTAAGAACTCTTCAAATAGCCTGTCTATCAAGTAATATTAAGTAAGATAACACTGACCCAGACTGCGTGTACTCCTGCATGACCATGGCTACTCGTTGTACCAACTGAGCGGTCGGAATCGGCTTCTTGTAGACCAAAAAGTATTGCTGCGCGATCTTTCTTGCACGCTTCACCAGCAGTCTATAGTCGGGACCCATGCCTGCAATTCACAGATCATGGAAATAATATAAATAAAGAATGAAAATTAATTGAATTCTTTACTAGTGATTAATATTGTTTTATAGACCTTCAGAGACTGTATAATGACAGTCTGGTCATTTGTGTGAAAAGGTCCATAGCTGTGTGTTGGAACATATTTTATTCCCGCCACCGCCATAATTTTGCCAAGTTTTGATAAGGAATTACAAGCAAACATGAACACATTCACTCATTTATTAAACTTATTTTAAGAGAAACAACATCGAAAATAACTCTTCTAACGTTAAAAATAGTCTCTGTTATTTTTATTGCTTTAAAAACCTACAATGATGAAAATTAAACACTGGTAAAGACAAATTAAAGGTAATAAATCCATTTTTTAAAAATAGTATCTCTATTATTTTTATTGCTTTTGAAACCCAAAATGATGAAAATTAACACTGGCAAAGACAAATTAAAGGTAAGAATTGAATCACTTTACATAAAATATGATTTGCTTATCAATTCAATGCAAATCTTATGGGAATTGGCAAAAGTATGGTGGTTTTGTCCGAGCTGAACCAATCAAAAGTGCGATGCAATGTCCACACTGTTATTATACAGTCTCTGCAGTTAGACCCATAGAGCAATAATACAACATAAAAATTATAATAAGTTACCTATAGAAAGTAAACGTACCTTAACTTACATTAATTTCAGTTTAAGTATTCCTTTACTATACTATGATCTATGCGATCGACCTTGGTCATATTGAGGCTAGGCGTACACCGGTTAGTCAAGACAAGACGACATTAGTCACGTTCAGTCACAGTAATTCACATAGCTGCTTATGAAGCAGCACACACCGATTCAATGACTAATCGGTGTATGTTGCTTCATAAGCAACTATGTGAAGTACTGTGACTAATCTCGTCTTGTCTTGTCTTGACTAACCGGTGTACGCCTAGCCTTATTGTCAAATAATTATACTCATAATTATTGGGACAATGATAATATTGTCACAATCTCGATGCTGGAAAATTATGGATCACAGACAATTTTGCTTTTAAAGCTAGTTAGCAAATTATATTCATATAAATCACTTTTCTGTCACCTTTCTCTACTGGGCAACAAAAATGCATGCCTTTCATGATTGAGCATTGCAATATTGTTGAACATGATCAATATTATACTACTGTACTATCGCAGGATTATTTTAAATTGTCAGAAAACAGACGATTAATGTACGTTCGTTTACTAACGTTAAATCAGCTGTTTTTTGACAAGTTAAAATGATCCTGCTATTATAATGAGCATTGTAGTTGGATTCCATTTTAATTCAACTTACCACTGTACACCATTCCAATGTGGTCGGTAATCATCTCAACCTTATGCACGCTGTGCTCTTCATAGAGAATCGACTTGTGCTTATTTTCAGTTGCAAGTACCACTCCATTTACAGCTGAAAAGAAAATCGCAAACAATTAATTAAATCATAATAATAAATTTAAAAGCAATTGAATAGTTGCAATATCTCATTTTCTTCCAATTAATTAAATATTCGATTTTATGGTTTTTGGAACATTTCCCTAACAACAATGTACTTACTTACTTACTTACTTACTGCCATGGCCATACATATCTAAGTAGATATTTAGCCGCACCAACAAAGCCCCTCCACCTCTCTCGATTCTCCGCGTCCTCCTCGGTTGCTCCAATTCTCTCCATATCGTCCTTCACTTGACTCCACCATTTCCGTCGTGGTCTTCCTCTCGGTCGTCGTCCTTCTGGATTTCTTTTCAACACTTGATTGAGATTGCTGTCATCCTTTCTTCTCAAAACATGCCCAGCCCATCTGATCCTTCTACACTTGTACTCGCATACTACATCTGGCTCCCTATAAAGGTCTCAGTTCTCAGTTGTGTCTCTTCCTCCACTCTCCTCCCTCATTTATAGGTCCATAGATTTTTCTGAGGATCTTGTTCTCAAAAACAATCAATTTCCTTTCCTCCCTTCCATCTAACTTCCATGTCTCAGCACCGTAGAGCAATATTGGACTGATAATTGTTTTATAGATTTTAATTTTTGTAGTATGTGATAACAATTTTGAGGACATAAGTTTGTTGCATGCAAAGAAACATCTGTTTGCAAGGTTTAGCCTATTCTGTATTTCTGTTACTTCTGTGTTTTGATCGGTAATGACAACGCCTAAATACTTAAAAGTGTCTACTTTTTCAAAGAACTGACCGTTCACTTGGAGAGGACCTTGGTCTCTGTTATCTCGATTTCTCGTGAAATGTACATATTTCGTTTTTGTATTATTTACTTTCAGTCCCATTTTCCTGCTGCCTCCATGGATACTTTTGCTAATTGACTTAGGTCATCTATTTTTTCTGCGAAAATTACCACGTCATCTGCAAACGCTAGTGTGTTGATTCCAGATCCAATTTTTATGCCTTCATCCCTATTTGCAATTTTTTGGAGTGCTTCCTCGATGGCTATATTGAAGAGAATTGGCGAGAGCCCATCACCCTGTCGTACTCCTGAATTTATCCTGAAAGACTCAGAGACTTGCCCATTCACTCTTACCGAACATGTAGCTTCTGCTATACTTGACCTGGCCAGGTTTACTAGTTTTTTCGGAATTCCAAACTTCTCCATCTTTATCCACAGTTTTCTCTGTTTATACTATCATAAGCTTTTGAAAGTCAATAAATAAAGCAAAACTCTTTGTTGAATTCCCAGTACTTTGATACAATTTCTTTGAGAATAAATATTTGATTTGTTGTAGACCTGCCTTTCATGAAGCCTGCTTGATGTTCTCCGATTATTTCACTTGAGTATTTCTCAATACGATTGAGGACTATTTTAGATAAGACTTTATAGGGAATGCTGAGGAGAGAAATTCCTCTAAAATTGCCGCATTCCTCTTTCTCTCCTTTTTTGTGTATGGGAACAACTATTGCTTCCTGCCAGTCATTTGGCATCTTTTCTTTTTCCCATATTATCTTTAATAATTCCCACAGCTTATCTATTATTACATCTCCTCCCTTCTTCAGTAACTCTGCTGAAATTTCATCCTTCCCAGGAGCTTTATTGTTTTTTAGAGCTGTGACTGCCGCTTCAACCTCTTCTCTGGATGGTACGTCTACGTCGGGTTGTACATTGTAGTAGGTCTCTTCATTTTTCCGCCTAGAGTAGCAGTGTCCAAATCTTCCACGTTCAGCAGTTCAAAGAAATATTCTCTCCATCTTTCAAGCACTTTCTGGTTTTCAGTTAATACAACTCCCTCTTTGTCCTTGACCCCATACGGATTTGGTGTGAATCCCTTCTTAAAAAACCTTACTTTTCTATAAAAGTCCCTTGCATTATTCGTTGAACGATCTTGTTCTGCTTTATCAATCAAACTATTTACAAACATTCGTTTTTTCATTCTTAATATCTTATTCGTTTCTCTATTTGATTCCATGTAACTGTCTTTATTCTCAGCTGTGTCACTACTTAACCAGATCCTTTTCTTTTCCTTTCGTTCTGTAACTTTCTGCTCACTCTTCATCAAACCAGGGTTTCTTTTCACTCTTCTCTTTTCACCACATATTTCCTTGGCTGTTTCTATCACACTTTTCTTGAGGCTGTTCCACTTACTCTCTATGTCATTCTCTTCTATTTGTAGATCTTGTAACACTTGGAACCTATTTTGTAGTTTCAGCTCGAATTCTCTCTTCACTTGTTTGTCTTCCAGCTTTCCAACATCTATGTTAGCACTACTTCTTTCTTCTTTTCTTTTCTGTATTGCAATTTTTTGGGCTACTTTCACCAAAACTAATGAGTGGTCCGTTCCACATTCTGCTCCCCTTACACTTCTTACGTCTGTTATGCTACTCTTATGACGTTGATCTACTAGAACATGATCGATTTGGTTTCTTGTAGACCCATCTGGAGATGTCCAAGTATATTTATGTATGTCTTTCCTTGGGAATATGGTACTGGATATTTTTAGGTTGTTGGCTAGCAAAACTTGCAAGTCGAGTTCCATTGTTATTAGACTCCTGATGTAAACTCTCCTGTCCAATAGCTGGTTTCCAAATGTCCTCCCTACCCACTTTGGCATTAGCATCTCCTAAAATAATTTTGATATCATAGCTAGGTAACGTTTCCACCTGTTCTTCTAGCAGCTCATAAAAATGGTCCTTTGTGTCATCATCTGCATCTTCTGTGGGCGCATAGAAACTAACAATAGAGATATTTTTAAATTTTCCTCTTAACCTAATATTGCACATTCTTTCACCTTTGGCTTCAAAACTTATCACAGATTCAGCTATGTTCTTATTTACAGCAAATCCTACTCCACCGTAGTATCTATCTTCCTCACATCCACTATAGTATATGACAAATTTCCTGGCATTGATCTTCCTGCCAGGGGCCACCTTGTTTCTTGCAGGGCCACTACATCCATTTTGTATTTTTCCAGTTCCTGGGCTAAGATGTCGCTAGCTCCAGGTATCGCTAAACTTCTTACGTTCCATGTACCAAATCTCAGTTTTTTGGGGCAATTCCTTTTCAATATCCGATTATTCCGTCCGATTTCCGAGGCTATTTGTTGGCGATTCGCAACGTGCAATTTTTATGAGGTGGGTTGTTGGCCCGACGCTCAACCCCCAACCTGGAGGACCAGGGTCCTTTTTTTAGAGTTGCCATCTCCTAGGCACTCGCTTCCACCGCAGCTTTCAGAGCGTAACCTACCCTGGATTTAATTCGAGTTGACTCTCTAGGCTCCTCCGCCCTCTCTGCCGTTGGGATCTCTCCTCATCCGCCTTCGAGGCCGTTGACCGGTTTTCACCTAGTAACCCTAGACAGGGGCCCTCACAGGGTGCTACCATCCGGAGCCAGATGGACCCCGGATTTTTAACGAGGTGTAACTCCTCCCGCTCCTCCTTCCCCTTACACTTGCTAGAAAGGGTCCCGGGCTTGCGACCGGCAACGGCGGAGTTCCTAACAACAATGTGGTATTACAAAATGATAGTCGGTCTGTCGTATGATAAGAATGGATTGAATTATTGGAAATAACAACCATTATCTCAGTTCTGATTCAAGGTGTCGAAATCTGAATGTAATAAGTGGTAACTCTAGCCTTATGCTGCGTCTACACCATCGCCGAACTAGGCAAACGCGAGCGTGTAGACGGGGTCACTCGCGTAGTTCGCGTATGCTAGGCTCGGCTCGCCTTCGATCCAAATTTTGTCGGTCGGAGAGCAAGATCAAAGGAGACGAGCGTGGCGAGTATGCACAAAATATAAACCGTCTACACCATCGTCTACGCTCGTGTCGTCTGTTGCTTAATTTTGTCTGTCGTTTACTACCGATATTGGCGGTATTTCGTATTCATTTTGAACATTTCGTCTTCCAAATAAATATGAAAAAAACATAATTATAATATGCTGTAGCACACAACGCTGATGCAGTCGCCATATTTTCCATTTTGCATATGGCGCCATTCGTAGATTACAACGCTCGCTTCGCTCGGCATTCGTGGTTATGTCTTTCTGCCGTGTAGACGGTAACACGAACGCGAGTCTCATCGGGCTAGACTCGCGTTTGCCTAGTTCGGCGATGGTGTGGACGAGGCATAACAAGTAATACCTTATTCACGAATCAGATAAAATATAATTTTGGAATATAGAATCACTGAATCAAACACAGCGAGAAGAATTGAGCAATCATGGTTTTAGTGTCTAAATAACGTGCTAAGTCGATCACAAGCAAATATTGTTGGTGGTCAGAAAAATATAGTTTAGTCAAATTGGAGAGCCTCTGAAAGCGCAACAGTCAAATACTAACCTTTAATTCCTACAGATGGTGCACCAGCTGATACTGCTGCTAAGGCATATTCGATCTGCACCAATTTCCCAGAAGGACTGAAAAGTTGAAAAATCATTCATTATAAGAAATTAAAAATAATGTAATCCAGTCCACCCCTTCAAACAATTAGAAACATAGACTACGTTGTTTTAAAATTGATAAAACAAATACATAGCTAAATGAATAACTGAAGATTGAAAAACAAAATGATGCAGTGTTGTAATAATTATTTAGGCCTATTTTATAAAAACTTTATTTAAAAATAAAAAAAATAATAACTAAAGATTGAAAAAACTAAATGATGCAGTTGCTGTTTATGATTTATTCTACGATAGTAAATTATACAGTATTTTGGTAACAGTAGGCTACCGGGTGAAAAGTAGCGAATGGTGATGAATAAAATTCATTACTGCCGAAAAGCCTGTAATAAAATATAACCATCTTACAATTTGAATTTAGAGAAATTAAATAATATTCAAATGATAAGAATCACAGGAATATTATCAATTTTCTTTAGTCATAGAAGTTGAGAATGAAATACGAACTCATTGTGTTGCATGTCCCATGAAAAGTGTAATCAAAGCTATGAGATCATTTACATGAAGTTAAGCAATTTATAAAGGAAAATTACAATCTAGAGGTTTTAAAAACATGATGAAAATAAATAAATATTACCTAAATGTAGTTAAAGAAAAACTATAACGTTCTGTTGCCATGATTACAAAGCACAATGACTAACAAGTTATGCCAGCACCAACATAACCTAAAAACTGAAATGAAATTTCTGAAATGCAGTCCAGTCGCTGCCTTCTAGATTATTTTAAAGCCGGTTGATTCAAAACTGCGGCCGTGAAGTATCATAAGTTTGTCTGTTATATTTTATTATATTGAATTAATTACATCTTTATTTAATATAATTCATTCCTAAAATCAATTATTTCAAAATAAACTCATACAATATTATCTAGGTTGATAGTGACAGGGATCAATAGCATGTCACAAAGCAAGAAAGCCTCTCATTGGTCAAAAAAACGAGGGGCTCAGGAATCTATTTTTGGCAATGAAATACAAAAATAGTTATTGTATGCGCGTTTGACTGTCCAATATGCTTGAATAATAAAAATTAAAAGCTCCTTCTTATTCCCAGAATTTTATTTGAAGCTTCTAGCTGAAAATAATATTTTATTTAAAATCAAGCGGAATTCAAAACAACCAATGGAAAATGACCTCTCAGAGGGAGTCACCAGCTTCTGATATCCCTTCTGACAGCGGGTTGGGAACGTTATCAATACGAGACAAATCACTTCTCAAGAGGAACATCAACAAACATCACAATAATAACATGAGGTAATGAATATGTTAATTATTACAATAACTTGTAGAAATTTAAATAAAAATTTGTATTGATTTTCTTTTTTTAGTGCCTCATTGTTTCTCAATTTTTGTGATTTATTCTATCACATATTTTTGGGGACACTTTTGTGCATTGGAATAGAAGGACAAGTGAACTGATAGTGTTCAAATTTATGTAGAAAATTTTTGTACATGTGAATAAAGTCTAAAAATCCACTGATTCTATGGAGATGTGTTTGAATTCACTATCAATAAATTATTAAATTTTAGTTTATCATACACATGCCAATCATCAGCTATAATTTTATTGCAATAGTCATAATATGAAACCAATTGAAATAACCCATGAAAAAAATTAACAATAATAAATGTACCGGTATATTAAACAAACTGAGTGACTGCGAATAGTACGTCTTACCTTCTTGAATACAAGCAGAGACAATAATGGAATACTTAATAGTTCCCATTGTCTCTGATACAAGCTAGGAGTTGAGCTAAATACAGTAGGTAATATTCATTAATTTGTCGCTTGGAATTAGACAGATGATAGAGAAATATATTATTTCTTTGCCATCGTACTCTACAATTCTCAGCAAAGTAAAGAAATGATATCTCTCTATCTATCTAATGCCAAGTGTCAAATTAAATGAATGTCACTGTACATAATATTTGGAAAAGATGGATAGCTAATTGATTGTAATATCAACCATAATAATAAATAACTAGAGCTCTTTTGATTGGGTCGAGGCATATAAGAGCCATTTTTCGTACAGATCTATTTTTGCAAGTAAAGGTCAATTCCCACATTGACGACAACGACACGACGACGACATTCTCATTTCGTTCTGCGCATGCGTCACCAGCCCATGCTCTGATTGGTCCATGTCTATCTTTGTTTACAAATGATAGCTGTAGCTGTCGGCTATCAAGCTCTCAAAATTGCAGTACCGGTATGACTTGAAAAGGTTTGTATTATAATTTTATTTACTGATTATTATATTAATATTGTCGTACTAATATTATTAATATTAATTGACAATCGATACCGAACAGCGAACATTCAAACTTCCTACCTTGTCACTTAACCTAGAAATTCGGCTGGTCAGAAGTTCTAAAAGGATGGACGTACCAATCAGAGCGCGGGCTGGTGACGCATGCGCAGAACGAAATGAGAATGTCGTCGTCGTGTCGTTGTCGTCAATGTGGGAATTGACCTTAATTCTTCATAGAACTGTATACCTACAACCGTACGTGGTTCCAGAGAAATTCATCTCAAAATTGAAAATAAATGACTCATGGTTTATTTGAATTACTTGATACAATCTAATCTACAAATTATTAGTTGTGAATAGTAAATAGGTAATTAATTCATTTTTCTATAAAACTAAAACAAAAAATTACAATAATTAATTCATGTTAAGTGCACTGGGAGTCATTAAATGTTTCCTTGTATATCATATTAAATTTGCCTACTCTCCTAAATGGCAATGAGCCATGTCTCGTATACTTTTTAGAACATGTATGCTACCCAGAAATGATACATGAAGATATTAAAGAATTATTTATGAAAACTATAGAAGCTGGGAAGCAAAGATTTGAGCCAACAATATCCTTGTTAGACAACCCCAATTCTGAACTCCAATCAATCCTGGATATGCAGAATTTAGAATGTTCAACATTATCGGTTGTAAGGTACCTGAAAGTTTATACTGAGTTATCAATACTTATACTGAATTCAGATCTCTCTGATTATTCGGAGTACCGTATTTAATGTGCTGACGTATTTTAAGATATTTTGTGACGTTGTCTGTTGCTTGTTTTAAAAGTTTAATGACAGTAAATATTATTTATGAGCCATGGCAAGCCATTTACTACAACAGTAGTTGAGAGCAGATCAGAGATTGGATAGTCAGTCATCTGATAATGAAAAATTTTCGACCGATTGCATTAGATTAGATGAGATTACTTTATTCATGTAGATAACAATAATTATAACTGCTTAGACTCTAGATTACAGAAGTTGTAAGTAAAAGAAATATAAATTTTTATTTTATGAATATGTCTAATAATTTTTAACAATATAAGTAGTCTACTATATGCAATATGAAAATGTTAATATAAGTAAGATTTATCTACATGAAACGGCGAAGTTTGGACATGTAAATGTCCATTCTTGGAAAAGGTAGTCAATTTTTCATGGAACATCTTCTTGCATGGTAGTCAATCAAACTCAACCGTAATTAAATATAACAAAACTATAATAAAAATAAAATTATTTTTGAGGTCCTTCAAATTCAATCATTTTCAATTTGATGTAGGCTATATAACTATAAATCCCCTTATCAATTTTTGTCCTAATTTAAATTTGTTTCTTTTGAACAGTGCAGGCTATGTGCCAGTGCACGAGACCTCTCTCCACAAGACAGGACTACGCGGCAAGAAGACGTGGGCATTCTGGACCCTGGTTGGAGTGCTAAGCGCTCTGGCTACGGCCAACCTCATACTCACAGTTTTCATCCTCAAGGTCAGATAAAATATAAGATAAGACATGTGAGGTGAAATACTGGGTGATTCAAAAAGAATACCACAACTTTAAAAATTTGTATGTTATGAAAGAAACATCATAGAACCTTCTGTTATACATCTTTACAAAGAGTATTTAAAGAAGCTTTTTTCACTCACAAACAAGTTCAGAGATGTTCCATATGACCTCTCCAGACACTCGAGCAATATCAATCCAAAACCTCCCTCAATCTTGTTCCACACTATCTGTAGCATGTCAGGCGTAACAGTTTGGATGACTGCTGTTATTTCTTGATTCAAATCATCAATAGTGGATGGATATTGATGATTTGAAACAAGAAATAACAGCAGATTATCAAACTGTTACGCTTGATATGCTACAGTGAGAGTGGAAAGAGTTTGAGGGAGGTTTTGGGTTGATATTGCTCGAGTGTCTGGAGGGGTCATATTGAACATCTCTGCTAGAACTCCTTTGTGAGTGAAAAAACTTCTTCAATTACTCTTTGAAATGATGTATAACAGAAGGTTCTATTATATTTCTTTCATTAAATACAAAGTTTTAAAGTTGTGGTATTCTTTTTAAATCACTCTGTATAATAATATTATATAAGATAAGAAATCTATTTATTCAACACAGCAAACCAGTATAATAAATACATATGAGTATCATGCCCGGTTTCTCAGTCGTTCAATAATCAATTTATGGATTCAATAGCAGTTTTGAATCAATAAACATGATGTGTTTTCAAATGCTAAAAAATTATTGATTCAATAGTTTATTGAACAACTGAGAAACCGAGCATCAGTATGCTGTTAATGATACTTAATTTAGGTATTTGTCTCCAAGATACAATCCAAATACATACACAGAGTACAGAGAGTGTATAGTAATATAGTGACTATATACTCTCTGTAACACAGAGTAAACACAGAAAAAAGTGGAAAAATATAGGTTACATGATATAGACATCATATAATACTTGAAACTATTAATTGTTTATTGATTATATATACAGCGAAACTAACATCTTTCTATATTTGATGAGTTAGATAAGTTATTAAAGAACTGAAAAAATGAAACTGGAATGAATCTGGCTATTTATTCAATAGAACATACGAGAACAGTTTGTCATTGTATTTTTTAAATATATTGAACAACCAATATAATATAAATATGTTTTATAAAATAGTCAAAGCTGATCTCCATCAAAGTACTCTTCTACACTGTTTCATAGGCTTTGTATCTATCGTTTGAAAGAGTTAGATGTCAAGAAATTTAGGAGAATAATAAAAACTATCCCAATAGAAAAATGTCAGAAACAGTGGCGGATCTAGAAATGGATTTTGGGGGGGGCTTAAAACCGATGACCGGGGGGGGGGGGGAGTTGATTGTTATTAAAATGATATTCTTATGATAGGTCTCGCTTTTATTGATTTTATAAGGATTTAAATGGATTTAAACTTAAACTGCACTTAATATCGTATAAAATAGGATTGTATTGCCAAATCTGATGCCTCGTTGGAATTTCAATCAGACATAATATATTAAACACTTTAAAAATAATAATAAACAAAAAATCGTACATTATAACCATTTTATAACAAAAATTGACATTTTTGGAAGTTATCTTTATGTACAAAATATTATTGCATAATTATTATGTTCATTAGTTTTTCTTTCGAGAACCATTTTTTCTATCAATGCATCTCAAGCGATTTCTCGCAATTTCACTTGATTTTTTGCTATTCCACATGATTTCCGCGAGAATTAGCAAGAAATAGCTTATGATGTATTATTAACATAGATGAACTTTGAAGAGCTATATCTCGCAAACTGTTGGGCCGCCTTTAACAGTAATCCTGGTATGAAATTGGGGCTTATTTAAATTGATTTTAAAATGATATTAGGTGCTGTTATGAAAAAGTTATGCTTCAGGGTTAAAATTGTCTACATGTAAAAAATTGAGCCATTTCATAGAGGTTTTTGGCGGGATAGAAGGTTGCCGGGATCGAATAATTGGATTCAATGTTCCACGATTATACAACATAGAAAAGAACCGGGCTACCCCATTTCATGCGAAGTAAACCCTACTTTTGATGACAATTTCACTGGCTTATATCACATTTGAAGACGTAGAAGTAATGGTGGAATTCGGTCATTCTTGCTAATGAATATTCATATTAAGAGCTTAAAAACTAATTTATAAATAATATATTATAATATTTATAATTTATAAATATTATAATTATATTATATAATATTTGTATGAATTTTACATTCTCATAAAAATTTCCAGGCGTTTTGGGGGGGGCTTCAGCCCCAAAGCCCCCCCCGTAGATCCGCCACTGGTCAGAAAGATATACAAGAGTTTTTGGTATGATGATTGTATATCATTACCGGTATATTGTATGCTGGTATTTTTGTTGTGTATTAATGTATTGTAAAAACATGTTTTCGTATTATTGTTGTTGCTTGACGATGCTGTGCATTTGTGATGAATGTATTTTAGCAGCAATAAAGAGAGCAACAAGGTTGCCTTTATCTATCAGACTGATGCCGGTGACCCTTTTTAAAAGAACTGTTGCTGAGCTGAAGGCCAGAGGTTTTTACTCAACAAATGAGTATTTTATTTGTAAGTTTTTTTATCGTATGGCTTTTTATCGGTGGGGAGACCCTTTCGGGTAGGTTCCACCTCGCCTTATTTTTTTAAAGTATGAGAAATTGACTTATGTAAAAACTGAATTGTGTATGTAAACTGACAATGCCTATTGTAAACCTGTTTTTATTTTATGGCAAATAAAAATCTTCAGATTTTTTATGTTGAATAGGTGTTGCGCATCAGTCACCAAGCCATGGAGGCTGTGGAAATAGTTTCGAAGACAGGACAGGAGTCTGTTGTCAAAATGCATGGAAACATAGATTTGGGCAGCATTTATAAACAAGATGGATTGTTGGAGAGTTTCAGCGGTGATCCTCTAAAGGTCAGTGCAAAACCTAATGCCTCATTTCAAATTTTTCAGTGGACTGTCCTATTGAAAGTCTGCTCAATTCATGAAATTTCAGTCACATGACATGATGCTTATTTGTTATTATAAATTATATCAAAGTGATAAAATAGTATTATCTCATAATTGGGATTCATTCTTTGTCATGTGTTATAATTATTTCAACGTTATGATTATTCAGTGTCCTATTAATTCATGTTCTAGCAATAAATTACAAACTCGGAAACAACATTCTTATACAATTATCACGACATTTTATCTTTAATTTATTTGAAATACATGCCAATTATAATGCCACTTAAAATTCTGGCTTTTCTGTAATACAGGCCTGCAACTAGCTCCCTCATCAACCTGTGAAATCATTCTAATAATCCTTTTTTGAAGAACTAAGATTCTGTCTAAATTGAATTTCTTCAGCCTCTTCATCATTCCAAGGCTAGGCGTACACCGGTTAGTCAAGACAAGACAAGACGAGATTAGTCACGTTTAGTCACAGTACTTTACATAGTTGCTTATGAAGCAACACACACCGATCAGTCATTGCATCGGTGTGTGCTGCTTCATAAGCAACTATGTGAAGTAATGTGACTAAACGTGACTAATCTCGTCTTGTCTTGACTTGTATTGTATAATTTTTCTAAATTTTGTACTTGTACTTGTAATATTTTCAAACTGTAACATTCATAATATGTGTAAGATATGGAAATAAAATTATTCTGACTTCTGACTAACCGGTATACGCCTAGCCTAAGAGTGCACGTATGTGCTAAAACACGAGTATCTAAAACAAAACCTACTATCTAAATATACTTAAACAAGAGTATCAATATAATAATATCATCCATATTTGTCAATAATATATCATCCATATTAAAATGAATGTAAACGAAAGGTTTATTTTCAATTGTTATATTTTTCATACAATAATAATAATTATTATATATTACGTTTTGTTGGCCAAATAACGGTGTCAGAAAGTCAAAAGGTCCTTGCAAAAATCCTTGCTGGTTGTTATGCTTGATTAATTTATCAATTGGTTATTACTCAAGTTATTACTTATTAATTTTATCATTTATAATAAAAAAACATATTAGAAACAAGATATATTGAACAGAGACATAAATCCTATAAGACTTTAAAGTATAAGAATGACATCTAAGGCTAGGCGTACACCGGTTAGTCAAGACAATACAAGACGAGATTAGTCACGTTTAGTCACAGTACTTCATATAGTTGTTTATGAAGCAAAACCCACTGATTAGTCATTGCATTAGTGTGTGCTGCTTCATAAGCAACTATGTGAATTATTGTGACTAAACGTGACTAATCTCGTCTTGTCTTGTCTTGACTAACCGGTGTACGCCTAGCCTTATATTTTTGTCCCCTCACTTCAAAAATAAACACTTTTTTGATCTTTTATTCACTTCACTACCGACATGTATTGTATTCTTCATTATATTGTTGTATCATACTATAGTTTTCAAATTCATAAGCTTTCATCGTCCCCTTTCCTTTCATAACAGATAGTTCATAAAGGTTTACAGAACTTCAATCAAATCCCTGTGTGGTGTTTTATTAAAGATTGAAGATGGATAGTTCATTCGTCATCAGTATCTTGCATTTATTTTCCCAATTCATGCATCAGCATGGGCTGATGAAGCTCCTCATCAGGAGTGAAATGCATTCCAATAGTGTCCAATAATGTAAGTAATAGCATCAATTATTTACAGTGAAATACAAGTCGTTACTTTAACTGAATTGATTTTCCTTTCTATTCAACCACACCAATAAATATTATTAACAACATTTTCTTGTTTTTGTTTTATACGTTTCTCAACTTATATTCATTATTGTGAGCTTTGCTTGATTTAGTAAGCCATGCTTAAAGGTATAGGTTTTCGCTTCTGCGGCTAAGCAGCAGACTTTGACTACCTTTAGTCAAAATATAAACGTTTTCAAACAAAAAAATTGTACCTACTCGTATATTGAATACTGAATATCAATGAATTCAGTGAATTTTTTTATTTTATTTAGCGTATGGCTTTTAATAGAGGGGAGACCCGAGTAGGGTTGTTCCTCTTCACCAACATAACCAATTATCCCTTGATAGGGAACATGGTGAAAGTTTGTTTTCACTCTGAAATTAATGATTATTACAATACTCATGAATTGTGAATTAACAATACTCATGCTGAATGTCTCCTATTTTTGCATGGTTATTCTTGTATATTTTCATTTCAAGTTTAAATTAGTTGCTATTTTGATTAAACGGTAGCCAGAGTCTGCTGTTAAGCCGCAGAAGCGAAAACCTACCTTTTGATGTTTGTTATCAAAAAATGTAAAATGTGAAAAATTAAATGTGTTCTTTGTAAATGTAAAAATGTAAAAAATGTAAAATTGAAATTGAAATTGTTATAGCTTTCCTGCACTCAGGATTATATGCCTCTGCAGGCTCTTTCCTGATTTTGTACATGTTTTTTGTAAAGTAAGATTTTCTTTTATAATGTATGGAATACGAAAATGGAATGAATTTAATTTAAATTTATTTGAGATGTATAAGAAACAACTTTACGTCTACTTGCTGACTGGAGTGCAATCACTAATTTGCTATTTTTGTTTGTGTTGTCAGATAACAGGCGATCAGGCGCCGGTGTTTGTGGAGTTGCGTGGGGGCGCAAAGGGGGGTCCCAGGCGGGTGCTGGTGGTGCGACAGAACGAGACCCGTCTACAGGGTGTGCAGTCGTTCAGCGTTTACGACGCGGCGCAGTCAGCTGCCGCTGGCCAACACTCGAAGCCCATATTCTCCACGCACTATCCCAACTTTGGGTTGCCGCGCGGAGTACGCAATATCGATGTTAAACTGGTGGGTGAACAACTATTCTAGGAAACCTATCATCTAAAGATGGAATATACCATGAACTATAAGGCTAGGCGAACACCGGTTAGTCAAGACGAAATTAGTCACGTTTAGTCACAGTAATTCACATAGCTGCTTATGAAGCAGCACACACCGATGCAATGACTGTTTATAGGTTTCTGTTTATAGGTAAAAAAAAGGTTGAGGCTATAGGTGCATGGAGGAAAAGGGTTTTGCTTAGTATAGCTAGTAAGGGTTATCTCACCGTTGAATTATTGCATTAATTAATATGAATAAATTTCATCACTATCACTATCACTATAGCTCAACTACCACACCATCATTTGTTTTTTTTTCGTTTTAAATTGAGATATTTTCGCGCCACTGTTTTTTTCATCTTATTATAGTATTTTTTCTCACTAAATTGATATGCCAAGATATTGCCAGACCACTCACAACACAGGCTTCAGCCTACATGTGAGTCTCACAAGTATTAAAAGTATAAGGTCTACATATTTATATGAATACTAAGATATAAAATTATGTGAATTACATAATTATGTTATAGGCGATAAGTTAAAAGGTTTGAATATTGAGTATTGTAGTATAATTATATAAATATGGTATAATGTATTGTTGAAATTGTGAGAAATAAAAAATTTGATTTGATTTGACTACTAGGTTTGTGTTGCTTCATAAGCAACTATGTGAAGTACTGTGACTAAACGTGACTAATCTCGTCTTGTCTTGTCTTGACTAACCGGTGTACGCCTAGCCTAAGAGAACTCTGTTTATGATTTATTTATTGAAAAGATACAGTATGAGAGGGCACCAGGGAACCCCCATTATTGCCCTCATAACACAGAGAAATCATACAAATTAGATTGAATATAAATTAAGTTCTTACTTGAAATCTAAATAGATTCATGATAGATAAATAGTATAAAACAGTAAGTTGATAAAGAATAAGACGGTTAGCCTAGATTAGAATAAATACAAACAATAAAAAAAGTTAAGAAGAGTAACATTAAACAAGTGGATGAATTCAGTTATACATGATGTTAATACATAATAAAGCTTTTAATAAAGATAACGGGATGAAGACAAAAAAATTTAAATTGAAAAGAAAAATCAGGTAGAGTCAGATCCTACAAATATTGAAACATGATATACAACATTATATTGAAACAAATGAAATTAAAAAAATTGGGGAGATGTTTCAATAGCCATTTGAATGAATTATTTGAAACGAATAAACTCAAAATTATTCTAGATGAACCTAGATTGAAACAAACTGATATAGTCTTTGACTATTTCAAATTGATGAAAGTAGGACAATGTTAAAAACGTAATTAAATATACTCAAATTATTCCATTACTCCAAACCCTATTGTTGATGATTGCAGTATAGCCTAGATTTGCTAACAAATATGTTACTCATGTTGGGTTCCACCAGCAACCGGAATCAACTACTTTGAATCAGTTGATCCCATTTAATTAGCATTGTATTGATCCTGGATTAAAATTGATCTTGCTTGGTGCAACCCAACATTAAAATACTGTACTAACATGGAATTTACAAGGAGGCAGTCAGGCAGTTGATGATTACAGTATGATAGTAGTATATCATTTAGTATGCTCGTAATTTTATTATTATATTGATGATTTTTTAGATCATAAATTCTATCATACCTATATAAGTACATTGTTCAAAAAAATTTAATTGAAAAATACAATAATAAAGGTTTTTGTAATAGTTTTCTTCATGATTTGAAAAAATCGATAGGTCAAAGCAAATACATTACTCACTTTATTTTACCATAATTTCAAATACTCACTTTGTACTCCCATATACAGTAACAAGCAGTAGTTGCTTGTAATTTTATTGTTATTCTGATAAATTGTTAGATTATAATGTGTATGTGTATTGTTTCTTGACAATGTTACATGTTTATGTTCTTAGACCATGTATAGAATAGACACGGCCTATGCTATAAATGTTGAAGCAAACATGAATTGGCTGATTAGGGACAAATCATTATAGTCGAAACTGTACGAGCGTTCTTGGGGCAAGACCACAAGTCACAACTATTCGAGCGTTCTTTGCTTTTGTATTATAGGCTACACTAACAATACTACATCATGTACTACTGTATATTACATAAACCCTGCGACGGCCCTTGAATTTATAGTGTAGTCGTGCATTAAGTATCTCAACAGCTGATATAGTCTTGTCTCTCTCGCACAGTTCACTCGCTCTCACTCTCGCTTAGGGGCAAGAACAGTAGAGATGTTTGCTTCAAAGACTTCTTATGTGAAGATAGGGAAGACCGTGTCTATTCTATACATGGTCCAAGTTTATGTTACATGTTATCAGCAATAATGCAACGTTGATCTTTATTGATTTTCATTGACTTTGTTGTGTTGCCAGGTGGAGACCGACCGCGTCCGCAGTCCTCGCGACGAGGGTCTCAAGGTGCGCGGGGAAGGGGGCGGAGGTTTGGCGGGCGGAGTGAGTTTCGCGACGCATGCGCAGCGAGTGCGTCTGCTGGGACTGGAGGGCACGCGCATAGACGGCGGCATGGAGATGCAGTGGAGTGCCGATCAGACTGTGCATCTGCACAGCTGGAATGGCAGTGTTGTGTTGAAGGTGAGTGCATGGAGTAGCCAATGCCTTGACCTCACGTTACCAGTCGACTATAGTGCTTTTCATCTTTGAAGACATCTGGCCAACAAATAATCCAATCAGAATGCCCGGCAATGTTGTCATATTGTGTGCTGTTCAATCATCTGGGCACCGAAATATTAGACTAGATACCGAAATATAGAAAATATTAGGTCTAAATATTTTTAGACCAAAATATAATATATATTTCAAATACTGTAGAAGAAATGATTCGGAATTTGTCTCGCACATCTATCTGTTCATCACTATAATGTGATAGTGTGTGTGATAGTATTGGCAACGCTGCTGACAGGTGATTTGCTAGCTCAGAAAGTGGTGGTGGACTGTCTCTGTGCTCAGTTGTCTTCAATAAGGATGAAAAGCACCTAAGTTTTCTAGTTCTCTTGGAATTTCAGTTACAGGATGGGAACGTTTATTTTTTCTATTCAATTTACTTGTCAAAAATAGAAAAATTATTACAAGATACAATAAATTCTCAGGAATACAGTTATTATAATGAAAAAATCGAAATTAATTAAAAAAGCGATAGCTCAAAGCAAATACAGTACTCACTTTATTTTGCCATGATTGCAAATACCCACTTTACACTCCCATATACAGTAACATACAGTAGTTTGTTACATCGAGTAGATTTATTCTGGCAATGCCGGCAGAAGAAAAACTTGAACTCTAGTTCTATTCAGAATCTGAAAAACATATTTATTTTACAATACTGTATTTAGAATCTAGACTGCCTAAGAAAGACGTGACAATAGATTTTGCAATTTAAGAGAGGGAGTTTCAATGTTTTTAGGCAAACAAGAATTCAGACAATTTATCTAGAGCCAAATAATAGATTGATCTGCACATATACAATGTAGTAGCCTACTGTAATAAGCAAAAGTCACAGTACAGTCATGAGAATATACATATATTCATCATATACAGTAGTAATATACATCATATACAAATAAAAATACTGAAACATTATAATATTACATAATGATATTGACAAAATAGAATGAAACAATCCAAAATAAGTGATTTTCAAAACTTTATGGTTAACACAAAATTTCAATTTACAGAGCAAAAAGGTTACTCGAGACAAAATCTTTTACATAATTCTGTGTGATGCAGATGCACATGCCAATCAAGTTATGAATCCAAGTGCATACCCAGTAGTTTAACAGAGGTGATACCAACATTCTTACAGTAATAATTACAGTAATTACAGTAATTTATCAATATTTTGATATAATTTTTTGTTCTGAATTATTTTACATTGGATTATTATCGATTCATTTAAATCTGCCTCTTCCATTCTGTCTCTTCTTCTTCTTCTTCTTCTTTTTATTCTTCTTCTTCTTCTTCTTCTTCTTCTTCTTCTCCTTCTTCTTCTACTTCTTCTTCTTCTTCGTCCCTCCTTTTCTTCTTCTCCTCCTCTTCTTCTTCCTACTTCTACTTCTTGTTCTTGTTCTTGTTCTTCTTCTTCTTCTTCTTCTTCTTCTCCTCCTTCTTCTTCTTCTCCTCCTCCTTCTTCTTTTCTTCATCTCCTTTTCATCCTCCTTCTTCTTCTTCTTCTTCTTCTTCATCCTCCTTCTCCATCTTCTTCTTCATCCTCCTTCACAATCTTCTTCTTCTTCTTCTTCTTTTCATCCTCCTTCTCAATCTTCTTCTTCTTCATCCTCCTTCTCAATCTTCTTCTTCATCCTCCTTCTCCATCTACTTCTTCTTCTTCTTCTTCCCCCTCCTTTTCTTCTTCTCCCTCCTCTTCTTCTTCTTCTCCTCCTCCTCTTCTTCTTCTTCTCCATCTTCTCCTTCATCCTCCTCCTCCTCCCCCTCCTCCTCCTCCTCCTCCTCCTCCTCCTCCTCCTCCTCCTCCTCCTCCTCCTCCTCCTCCTCCTCCTCCTCCTCCTCCTCCTCCTCCTCCTCCTCCTCCATCTTCTTCTTCTTCCCCTCCTCTTCTTCTTCTCCATCTTCTTCTTCTTCTCCATCTTCTCCTTCATCCTCCTTCTTCATCTTCTTCTTCCCCTCCTCTTCTTCTTCCTCACCCTCTTCTTCTTCTTCTTCTCCTCCTCCTCCTCCTCCTCCTCCCTCCTCTTATCTTCTTCATACTGCTTCTCCATCTTTTCATCCTCCTTCTCTATCTTCTCCCCCTCCTCTTCTTCTTCCCCTCCTTTTCTCCTTCTCCTTCTTCTCTTTCTCCCTCCTTTTCTTCTTCTTACTTCTTCTTCACCTTCTACTTCATCCTCCTTCTACTTCATCCTCCTCCTCCTTTCCTCCTCCTCTCCTCCTCCTCTTTTTCTTCTTCTTCTTCTTCATTCTTCTATATTCTTCTTATTCCTTTTGCAGGCGAGCGGCGAGCAGGGCGGCGTGCAGCTGGACGTGAAGAGCATGCCGATAGTGGGCACGGGCCGGCGCTCGGGTCTGCCGCTGGTCGCCCACTACAAGGTGTGCGTGTGCATGCCGCAGGGGCGCCTCTTTCGCGTGCCCGTCTTCGCCGGCGCCATCAGTTCCAGCACGGCCTGCAGCTACGTCAATACGGCGCCGCCGCACCTCAATCCTTGCGCTGCTTAGATTTTAAAATATATTAGAGAATAGATTAGACAATAAGCCTGGTTTTCATTAGTAGAGTTAGTGGTAGAGTTCCCTGGGCGAGTACTAACTTTTATGGAATTATGTTTGACTCAAATAAAATACTTATATGATTACATATTATATTTATTCAAGCACAGAAAAGAGAGTTACATTGTTAGATTATTCCACACGCACAGTCTACGAGAAAAGTGTATGATATCGACTTCAACAATAGTTATCGATAGTGATACAAGTATCGATAGTCACACATAGTATAGTCAATACTAATATCGATATATCAATCTCTAACACTAACTATCTTGTGAACTCTCCCAATGAAAACGTTCATAGTAGAGTAGAGTGATGGTAGAGTACTTGTTTTTGGTAGAGTAGAGTGGGATAGCACCGTGGGATAGTACTCTACCACTTGCCTTCCCCCACCACCGCTTCTAACTCTACTCTACCACCATTATTATTCCAATGAAAACAGTCTTGAGCTATTAGAGTAGACAATAAGCCTGGTTTTCATTAGTAGAGTTAGTGGTAGAGTTCCCTGGGCGAGAACTAGCTATCTTGTGAACTCTTCCAATGAAAACGTTCATAGTAGAGTAGAGTGATGGTAGAGTACTTGTTTTTGGTGGAGTAGAGTGGGATAGCACCGTGGGATAGTGCTCTACCACTTGCCTTCCCCCACCACCGCTTCTCACTCTACTCTACCACCACTATTCTAATGAAAACTTTATCGAGCTAGTAGAGTAGAGTCTGCTAGTAGAGTAGAGTCATTTCAAGGTTAGATCTGTTCACTAGACTACACACTTTCCCTGGGCGAGTACTAGCTATCTTGTGAACTCTCCCAATGAAAACGTTCATTGTAGAGTAGAGTGATGGTAGAGTACTTGTTTTTGGTAGAGTAGAGTGGGATAGCACCGTGGATAGTACTCTACCACTTGCCTTCCCCCACCACCGCTTCTCACTCTACTCTACCACCACTATCCTAATGAAAACAGTCTCGAGCTAGTAGAGTAGAGTCATTTCAAGGTTAGATCTGTTCACTAGACAACACACTTTACCTACTATTCTCAATTGTAGTGAAAACAGCTACTCGATCAAGTAAGTAGAGTAGAGTTAGTATGCTAGTTACTCGACCACTAACTCTACTAATGAAAACCAGGCTTTAGTTATAGTTTGTTGTCAGTTGCGGAGGTCTTCGGAGTATTTGTTTCAAAGTAGCATAATTACTATTATAATCAGATTCATTTAATTTGACGCTTGGCATAAGATAGATAGATATTATTTCTTGACGTTGCTGATGACCGTAGAGTAGCCTACAATGGCAAAGAAATAATGTTTCTCTATATCTATCTATGTATCTATTGCCAAGCGTGGTGAAATTAAATGAATCTGATTATACGTTTAATAATAATTCGATCTAAAAATGAAAATTTGGTGCGGTGCACACCAAGAAAACGCGATTTCTGAATAAACGATGAATCGCGTTTCATGTTTACATTCACACCGATGAAACGTCTTCACACCATTTGTAGAATTTCTATTGATGTTGTAGAGCTCCATGATGAAAGAAAATCATATATTTGATGTTCTTAGTTGGAAGACATCAATAATAACATAATAATATAATGTATATAAATGATGCGTTTATAAAAAAATCAAACTATTGTGCTGTATTTATATATAGGCGTATAAGAGCGTAGAGGCTACTAATTTATTTATACGGTAGTTTCAAAATAAATATGGACGACTGATGGGCTCTGTATCTGTAGGCTATACATTACTTCATATTCTGACCACATTATCTAATAAAGTACAATAATATAATGTATTTATTAGACTACTGTGTTTTAAAATAAATAGACTTCGTAAGATGTGAAAATGCTTCTATGATTTGTGCCTGTGCCAATGATAAACAAGAAGACAAACTTATTGTGTTATAGTAGGACTATTCATTTATTCAAGTAAAGCCTACGCTGCGGAAATCCAGTGAAATTATTAATACTTTGTAATTATTTGCAAAAATATTAGTATCGAATATAATATTAATATTTTACATACATTCTATAAGAATTTTTTATTTTAATTTTTCTTTTAATATAATTCCTATTATAGTATCAACATTTTATTACTCACTTGAACTATTATTCTATATAATTATATATTTTTTTAAAATTCTATATTAAGGAATATTTAGTGGAAAAAAGCAATTGAAATATCCATTTGTTTATTCCTTCATACAATTACAAAATTATAATAATTTTAATCTGGGAGAGGAAAACTAGGCTTAGCCTGTACTATTTCTCTTCCAAATATTACAAGTTTTAACACAGACATGAAGTGTCAATCAATTTACAATATTTATAAATTAATTGTGAGATGAATATTGTAAGTCTACTCATTTTAAAAATGAATTGCATCGGTTATTTAATTGTTAAAGATGGAATGAATTAGGAAATTCGTTGAATTTATTATTATAATTGTTAAAGTTTTATTTCGCATGTGTACGTGTTGTAATGTTGTATTTATTCAAATTTTTACATAGTTTTGGAGAAAACACTGTTGAATTGTTTTTCAATTTTGATTAATAAAATTTGATTAGCTATGAGAAATAGTAGAATTTTATTACCGTGTTCCTGTTGCAAAGCTACTTGTGGACTAGTGTTACAAGTATATGTAGACTACTACTACTTGATTAGTATATTACTAGACTAGGTAGTAATACTAATCTACAAGTAGCTAAAAAACGGCCCTGAAAAGATTCCTGAATTTCATGAACCTACCATTTGTGTTTGAGAAATGGGCGTGAGAAAATCATAATTCGAAATGGAAAATTCTTGCAATTATTCAAATTATTCTGAAAACTTCACTTCACTTTGGTCTGACAGCCAAATTCAAAATAGAATAATACTGCGGTTGGATATGTCAATAAAGTTACGATTCAATAAACACATTAACCAAGGCACAATTATTTCAAGATTATAAAATAAATCATAAATTCATTCTCATACTCACCATGAATTGGTTGTGAATAACTTAACTTATTATACACTTCCCAGTAGTTTAAAATTAAATCAATTTTGGTATTGAATCCTCCAGATATCATGCATTAATTTAATTGATGATTCACTGTATTTTATGCTAAATACAAGTTATTGAACAGTTGAATTTAGAAAAATATGAACTTAAACTTTTTCAATTGTGTCACCAGGGGAGAATTCACTTTTGTTTAATGATTGTGACTCCTGCTATAACAATCACCTTTATTTCTTCAACCTGTAGATTGATTTTTCAAAACAAGGAGTCCGAAATATCCAATTTATATTTTCAATAATAATTTTTGAGACAATTCCCAGTCACAAAATCAATATAGTACCGACTCCATAACAAAATATATTATAAAACATTAGGCTATCCCAAATAATATCAATAACGTAATAATGAGTATTAATAACTTTAAAAAGACTTTACAAAGAGTATTAATAACGTATCCTGGAATAAAGTGACAAAATTCTCAGCTACTCCTAATCTAGATCAAGGCGAAAAACAGCTGATACACAGGTTGATTTGTTGTTATTTTGCCATCAATAAATTTATTGTAACACAAACTGTCTCAACAGAGTTTCTGTTTCTTAGCGATTGAGAGTTTTTTGCGTTCAATATTGCATTGTTATAAGTTTATCAAGATGAACAACTGGGAACTGACAAGAAAACAAGCCAGACAATACGAGAACATTATTAACCAGAAATTAGTGGCTTTGAGCAAATTAAGTTTATTGGTGGATAACGACGAATCAAAGCCTCTAACTTCAAGGGAAGAAACATTCAAGTCAGCTGTTGACGAACTGAAGAAACTTTTCTCAGCTCTAGATACTATCAACAACAAATTGGAAGATGACATTCTACAAGGTAATTTGAAATACACATGCATCTCCTTCTATATAATTAGATTAATTTAATTTGGCGCTTATTATTAGATAGATAGAGAGGTATTATTTCTTTGTCATCGTAGGTACTCTACAGTCATCAGCAGCAACGTGAAGAAATAATATCTCTCTATCTATCTAATGTCAAGCGTAGTATAAAATGATTTCAGCTCTACAAATAGTTGATACAGCTGATCGTGTGACGGCAGAGTAGAACAAGATATAGCAGGATTCTTTTAACTTGTCAGAAAACAGCTGATTTAACGTTAGTAAACGAGCGTACATCAATCAGCTGTTTTCTGACAATTTAAAAGAATCCTGCTATACATTATTAGTTTTATATCTTACATTACAGACTGTATAATTACAGTGTGGCCATTGGTGTAAAAGGGTCCACAACAGTGTGTTGGACATTTTTTCTCTGCTATTGCCATACTTTTGTCAATATTTTGAATTCTGATACGGGCTCATAGGAAATCTTGAACTGTATCACGTCTTATTATAGTGAAATATTCTTCAAGAGGAACGACACTAAAAATAGCTTTTTCATTATAATTTGGTCTATCTATGAATGATGGAGTCTCTACTCTTGATTTGTTTTTAAAGCTTGAGATAATGAAAAGATAAAACTAGCAAAGAAAAACTGTAGTTTGGAAGTGTGTATTACTTAGCATAATTCTATAAGATTTACATAATTATATCTTCTCAAACTAAATCTTTTGGTAATTGGCAGAAATATGTCGGATTTGGCCGAGCTAAAATAAAAAAAATTAACATTTTATGGCCACACTGTGATTTTACAGTATCTGTATTTTATATGTTCAATTCAGCTACTTTCCATGTATTTATCCAAAATCTAGAGGTTTTAAAGCCACCATGAGACTTCTCCTACAGTTAATATTATATTTAACTCCAATTCCTTTGTAGCTTCAGCAGTACCGCAAGACCGTTTATTATTTCAAAACACTCAATTATTTGATGAAGCCTGCTCTTAATGTGATATGAATTTGATTGAATAATGAAATAATGATTTGCTGTCCAATAGTACTGAAACTGCTAAGAATTGAAACTAGGGTACCATTATCAATACCATATGAGAGATCGTGGTAGTTGGAAAAAATCATGCAGTTTTCGAGAAAATACAAAAAAATGCTGAATTCAACATGTTAGAGACAGATAAATCTAAATCTTCTCCTCTTTAGTAATATCACATAAGTGAAAACAAATTTACACCATGTTTCCCATCAAGGGATAATTGGTTATGTTGGTGAAGTGGAACAATCCTACACGGGTCTCCTCACTATTAAAAGCCATGCTAAATAAATAATTGTCTGAACGTCATCGTTTAAAAACACATATCTGTCACAGTTGCTTCGAAATTTGAGTATAGGTATCATAAGTGTGAGTAGAGCCTATCTCATTGAAACATAATACAGAGTGGCACAAAAAGAATGGATGGATTTGAGTAGGGTAGCATCAGTGGAGTAGAGCTGTCTGTGACCGCCGAGCGACACCATTTTGTAGGTTAAAGTATCCATTTTTAGTATCAATGGCGCAATTGGCCTTGCTTATTTGCTGTTGAACAATATTTCAAATAGAATAAATCTGCCATCGTCGTTATCAACGACTTTAGTTGAGAGTTTTAAGTCGAGCATATTGGCATGTGATTCTTCTTCACTTGAAATTCAAAGTTTACTGTCGTAAATATTGTTCAATTGAAGATTTGAATACTGCAATACATGAAGAAATTGCTGCTGTATCAAAAGTTATGGACCAATTTGAGGCTTTCAATGAGCATTAAAGCATTAAGGGCGCCGCCATATTTGCTATGTAATTTTAAAAAAATACTCAAGTGTTTTGGAGTTTTTCATACAAATTCTCAAATTGGGTTATTTGCTTAGTATTTTGGTGTAATTAAGATGAATGTATGATTGAAATAAACTTTCTCATAACACTTTGAAAAACATCCGTTCTTTATGCGCCACCCTGTACTGTAATTGAATGTCGGGCTCTTCTGCAAAAGACCCTTTATTTCTTACCTTGACATTTATAATTCTATAATATTTACATGATTAATTCTAGTGATGCCTGGAGTGATGCCACACACCTTACAACGGCATCGGGAAGTATTCCAAGACTACAGTCAAGAGTTCAGGAAAATCCAGAAGCAGTTCAGCGATCGCCGCGAACGCGAAGATCTGCTACAAAACGTCAGAAACGTCATCGATGCCTACAAGACAACCACAACCGGTTGCAACCGTCGTTCAGAGTTGTACTCAAACGAGAAAAATCACTTGGAAAACTCGAGAAATCTGGTCGACAATCAACTGGAGATAGCAATGGAGATCAAGGAGAACCTTAGCTCACAAACAAGAAGTTTGAAGCAGATAGGAACGCGTTTACATGAAATTTTAAGCCGGTTTCCGCTGATTAATGGGGTTTTGCAGAGGGTTAATCTACGAAAAAGGAGAGACTCACTGGTTATGGGACTTGTAATGAGTTTGTGCGCTCTTTTAATGATGGCTTATGTATTGCATTAATGGATTAACAAATGAATATAGTGAATTTTCACTTTGAGTTGTATTCTTGTACTTTGAAACAGCATGAACTTATTTGTAAAGAATTATGATTTATTCGCTATTGTGCAGCATAATAAAAAAAAATAGAAATAAATAATAAATCTATTTCCTTCAAAACTAAAAACTAAGAATACATTAATAAAATATCGATTACAAAAATGTAAACTATAGAAAAACTATAAAACATCAAGAAAAGAAAATTTATGGAAATTAACCCACTCAACTATGGACATCCATGTACTAGAGTGTGATAAAACAGGATTGGAAACTGCCACAGAATAGTAAATTGGGAACTGAATTCAGAATGAGAACTGAGATCTTCTACTGTGGAAATGAATAGGCTTATCCTACTTTTTTGTAGTAGTCAAGGAAGATTCGCCTTTTTTGTCCTTTGAATCAGGAATAAACTTGTTTGTAATAAATATTTATTCATTTTATTTTTATCACGTTTTGTGATGATGAGACACACAGTAAATGAGTAACTGAATTACTGTAAACTAAAATTTTCTTGTGAAAGGCTTTTATAGAGTTTGTGTAAGGCTCTAATGTTGAGTAAAGATGGTCATAGTTAAATCAATTTAAAACAAAAACTATTAACTGACAGCAGACTGAAATGCAAAAACCTCACAAATAAGGATTGAATTGAGACAACAATGGGAGCTATAATTGTTAAGTGAAGATGGTTATAGTCAAATCAATTTAAAACAAAAACTATTAACTGACAGCAGACTGAAATGCAAAAACCTCACAAATAAGGATTGAATTGAGACAACAATAGCAGCTATAATGTGTAGGTACAGTGATATTAATTTAATTTGACGCTTGGCATTAGATAGATAGATAGAGAGATATTATTTCTTTTCCATCGTACTCTACGGTCATCAGCAACGTCAAAAAATGATATCTCTCTATCTGTCAATCTATCTAATGCCAAGCGTCAAATTAAATGAATGTCACTGTACTCGACAAAACCATGACTTCTGAACCAAGAGATTCTGATGATTCTTAGAATGTGAAGTGATTTGAAACTCTATTTCTGAATTTTATTCACATTACAAGCTTGATTAAATACTGGTTTTATTTGTTAATAGCCTAATAGAACTCATTATTTTGTGATTCAGCCAGGAAAAACATGTTTTCAGTATTTTTCACAAATACCTCAACGCTACTAACAGTAGTGGAACCCTTGACTTTTCATGGAAGGTGAATACAGAAAAAATTCAAAAATTATATATTGAAAACATTTATTTCTATACAAATATTATGTACACAATCAGTGGTAATATTACAGGCACACATAATAGATAATATTGATGGAAATTACAAAACTATAAATCTCCAAATTCAATTCGTAATGAACTTGTAATGAAGTATATTGATACTGAATTACAAAAAATAAAAATTTCATGGATTATGGTTATTTTTTGATCAAAAATTATATTTGATGATACTGATATCAAGAAAGAGTTTATCATCTTAAAAAATCGTTGAAGATTTTGCTGAGTACAATAATTCGAAATCACAATCAGTAGTTCACTGAATTATAAAATTTCGAAAGAGAATAAATAAATTGAATTATTTCATCCAATAAAAAATTGAAAATGTTATCAAAAGGATTAATGGAATCATTAAATCTAATTGTTACAAAAATTGATAAACGGAAGCCAGATTTGATCTATAAATGTCAACTAGAACTCCTATGATCAAAAATAAAAATTCAATATATTCTATTACTTTTAGCCTATCATTTACAATGTGGCACATTCAAAGGCACTAGAAATATTTATTAGAGATTTGAGTATCTTCAAGATTTCAAAATAGAGGTGACACTCGTATCTACTTGATAAATTCTAACAAAATACTTTAAAATATCAATGATATTTGGCGCCAGCTTGATATTTACACTCTATTAACACACCAGCTACAGCTACGGTACATAAATATTATATAATATTTTATGATACATTGATTAAATATTACACAAATGTTTGGTAAACATCTTATCTTATGGAAGCAATAGATTGTTTAATAAATGTTTCATTTTTCTTCTCAGCTTCTCATTTCATTGTTTAAATCTACTCCAAAAAATAATCAACAGTCACTTTTCAAGTAACTGTTTCTGAATTAAATCTCAATTTGAATTTCATTCCTGTTCCTTAGTGAGACTTCCATTCAAGACTAAAAGGAGCTATTTTAATACAAATTTACCAAATTGAAACAATTAATAAAACCTACAAGAAAAACATCCAAAAAACATATACTGTTGACATAATAATGAGGTATGGAGTACTACATATATAGTATAGAAACTTTTAAAGGTTTCCATATTGCATAATAGACACACATAACATTCTTAAATATTCCTTCAATAGTTATAACTACCAACTAAATTACTATGTAAGTACTTTATTTAAATACATCATTGCTAAAAAGCACGATTATATCAATCAATTTTGTGGCTACGAATTGTATAAATAACTATTCAATAGTAATTGGACAATATGCTTCCTAAATAGAAAATAAATTATCATTTGCTAAATACAGTCTACAATAAATAAATGCCTTAAATAGTACGATGGAAGCAGGCTACAAGTCTGTTGAATGGTATTGAAGATATAATGCTCTCAATATTGAGGATTTTATTCTCAAGAAGTGTATGATGTTCTAAAGTTTAGTTCGTTGATTGACTCTCAATATTCTATGATCACAATAAAACCATAGATTTATCACTTTAATGGAATTTTGATCGATAACCTATTACAGAAATTTTTATTCATTGTCTTATTTGTATGAATAGATTGACTTGTAACTTGCTAACCTAATGCATAAACGTTCTGGTAATGTGAGAGTACATTAGATAATTATAGTAGTCACAAAAATTGTCTCCTTCCATCTTCATGAACACAGTATTAGTGGCCCAAGAACAAGAATGGTCTAAATAGTCTAATAAGTGAATGTTGGGTCTGAGACATCCTACGTAAGGCTAGGCGTACACCGGTTAGTCAAGACAAGACAAGTTACGAGACAAGATTAGTCACGTTTAGTCACAGTAATTCACATAGTTGCAATGACTAATCGGTGTGTGTTGCTTCATAAGCAACTATGTGAAGTACTGTGACTAAACGTGACTAATCTCGTCTTGTCTTGTCTTGACTAACCGGTGTACGCCTAGCCTTATATTCTATTAGGCTCAAGTCAAGAAACCAGAATACTAACCACATTTTATGGTTTTAGTCATGAATATGAATTTATTATTATATTTCTTGCCTGTTTATATTTTTGAAGTGTGCTCCTTTCGATACCTTTAGTCCCATTTGTACAAAGGTATGTTAAGCACAATTCTTATTAAAAATATTAGTTCTTATAAGTTATTAAAAAAATTACTTTAATACACGTTTGTGCAACCTATCCTTTATTGTTTGATGGACGAAATTAATCAGTATGCAAAGGGTAGGCTTATCATCTAAATTTGTGTGAGAAGAGTGGTGACATCAGATACAATTTATAAATCACAAATTATTAGGTATCATTACAAAAATATTGGAAATGAAGTTCTGGGCCGATTATTGAACAATTCGTCATGTAACATCATATTCTTGAATGAATTTAAAGAATGTTTATTATATTACTGATAAAAATGAGATTTGGTAAACATTTTTAGTATTCTGGTTTTATATAAGATTCATGATATCCCCATGTCACTTATCCCCAAACGACAATTGGTCGATTTTTGTGTGCTACACATCATGCGGCCAATGCTTCAGCATAAATTATGCAGCATGCTTGAGTCGCACTCAAAATCGACCAAGTGTGGACATAGGGATTAGATAGTATGCTAAATTACTGCTTGCTAACAAAGCTGGGTAACATGTTTTGGTAGCAGCTGTAACCACTCGAGCTCATTCTAATTATTAAAATATTATCTGTATTGTTTGTTGCTAGATATAGGCTACTTCACCTTTATTCAAAGTATGCCATCTCTACAAATACCATAATAGCTTACATTCACAGAATAATGCCTGAATTTGTACGTAGCTACACCTTGAAACAATATCATTCCAGCTGAAAATTATACCTTCTCATTGTTATCAACTATAGCAGGATTCTTTTAAATTGTCATAAAACACCTGATTGATGTACGCTCGTTTACTAACGTTAAATCAGCTGTTTTCTGACAAGTTGAAAGAATCCTGCTATAATTTTCCACATCAAATTGTGAACTCCTATACTATTTCTAGCTCACGATGCTGGTTGCTCACAAACAACGCACGTACTGTTTCTAGCTCACTGCCCTTTCAAATAACGCACTGTTTTTAGCCTGCTGCAGATTCAAATAATGACAGCTTCTACAGTTTCTAGCTCACTCCTCCTTCAAATAACAAATCTACTGTTTACTTCCAATTCAATTAATGCCAGTCTGTATTGTTTTAGCTCATTCCCTCTACAAATAAATTAGTGTTTTTTAGGTTATTGCCTATTCAAATAATAATGCCAGCTTGTATTGTTTCTGGCTCACTCCCCCTTCAAATAACAAATATCTACTGTTTACTTCCAATTCAACTAATGCCAGTCTGTATTGTTTTAGCTCACTCCTCCTTCAAATACCAAATCTACTGTTTACTTCCAATTCAATTAATGCCAGTCTGTATTGTTTTAGCTCATTCCCTCTACAAATAAAGTAGTGTTTTTCGGTTATTGCCTATTCAAATAATGCCAGCTTGTACAGTTTCTAGCTCACTCCCCCTTCAAATAACAAATATCTACTGTTTACTTCCAATTCAATTAATGCCAGTCTGTATTGTTTTAGCTCACTCCCTCTTCAAATAACAAATCTACTGTTTACTTTCAATTCAATTAATGCTAGTCTGTATTGTTGTAGCTTATTCCCCCTTCAAAATAGAGTCGTGTTTTTCAGTTATTGCCTATTCAAATAATGACAGCTTGTACAGTTTCTAGCCAACTCCCCCTTCAAATAACAAATCTACTGTTTACTTCCAATTCAATTAATGCCAGTCTGTATTGTTTTAGCTCATTCCCCCTACAAATAAAGTCGTGTTTTTCGGTTATTGCCTATTCGAAAAATAATGCCCGCTTGTACTGTTTCTAGCTCACTCCCCCTTTACTTCCAATTCAATTAATGCCAGTCTGTATTGTTTTAGCTCATTCCCACTATCTACGGTTTACTTCCAATTCAATTAATGCCAGTCTGTATTGTTTTAGCTCATTCCCCCTACAAATAAAGTCGTGTTTTTAGGTTCTTGCCTATTCAAATAATGCCAGCTTGTACTGTTTCTAGCTCACTCCCCCTTTACTTCCAATTCACTTAATGCCAGTCTGTATTGTTTCATCTCATCCCCTCTACAAATAGAGTTGTGTTTTTCGGTTATTGCCTATTCCAAAAATATTGCCCGCTAGTACTGTTTCTAGCTCACTCCCCCTTCAAATAACAAATATCTACTGTTTACTTCCAATTCAATTAATGCCAGTCTGTATTGTTTTAGCTCATTCCCACTATCTACTGTTCACTTCCAATTCAATTAATGCCAGTCTGTATTGTTTTAGCTCATTCCTCCTATATGAATAAAGTAGTGTTTTCAGGTTATTGCCTATTCAAATAATGCCCGCTTGTACTGTTTCTAGCTCACTCCCCCTTAACTTCCAATTCAATTAATGCCAGTCTGTATTGTTTTAGCTCATTCCCTCTACAAATGAAGTCGTGTTTTTCGGTTCTTGCCTATATTAAAATAATGCCAGCTAGTACTGTTTCTAGCTCACTCCCCCTTCAAATAACGTACTTCTTTTTCAACTTTCTGCCAATTCAAATAATGCCCGCTTGTACTGTTTCTAGCCAGCTACCCCTTCAATTAACCTTTCACCCTTCAAATAACGTACTTTTTTTTCGGTTTACTGTCTATTCAAATAATGCCCGCTTGTACTGTTTCTAGCCAGCTACCCCTTCAATATTAACCCCAATGCAGTCGGTCGCTTTGCAAACGTGTTTTGACTAGTGCTGAGTTGGCAAGAGCGGCTGCGGCCCGGCGTTTCCGTCGCCGGCGGTAGACGCTGTTTCCGTCCAGCGACCCGTCGCTACGACCCAGATGCGGCCCGATCGACGGCAGTTGTCCGGCTAGCGTACACGACTTACAGCAGAACTTGGCGTAGTAGACGTGCGTGCAGTACTGTGCCTTGACAATCAGCGCGCAGTTGGCGAAGAATGGATTGTCGGTACAGTTCGGGTGCAGGAATACACCTAAAACAATTGAGAAAGTTTAAACTTATTTTTTATGTTCTTAATTCAAGGAAATGCGGACACACGTTAGATATTAATGGCATGAATCGCATTGCTAGGCCACGAATACATACGGTATGTCTGTACTCTGTTCACGGAGTCGAGAGACGGCCAAAACAAGTTGTTTGCATTTGCAATGAATCACAGCAGTTTTCGATAAATTTTCTGTCTAATTTCAGTTCACAATACGTTCATTTAAGGTCAGACTGGAATCACGTACTGCAAATAATAATAATAATACTGTGAAACGGTCTAGCTGCTCCGAGCTAGACTCTCACACGCACAGGTTTGTTTACATCGTCTCTCCTTTCCCTGAACAGTGTGTATTCGAATTTTTTCTGTACTAAAATCTTCTTTATATACATGGAATAGGCCAACAGGGATATTTGAATTCATCTCAACTATCATTACTGCACTCATTCATATAATATTGGAACATATTATCCTAATACAAGTGTATTATTTATACTGATAACAAGAAATTTTACAAATCTGATTTCAATGAGGGTTCCATCTGAAGCTTTGAATTGAATGTATCTCCACGGTATTCTAAGGCTAGGCGTGCACCGGTTAGTCACAGTACTTCACATAGTTGCTTATGAAGCAACACACACCGATTAGTCATTGCATCTGTGTGTACTGCTTCATAAGCAACTATGTGAATTACTGTGACTAAACGTGACTAATCTCGTCTTGTCTTGTCTTGACTAACCGGTGTACGCCTAACCTTATACACTTGAGCCGATTGCCTGGGAATTCAATGGAATTCAACCACCTTGAGATGAATAATTCATTTTATGGAGCTAATTTTGCATTTGCAAACCATTTTTTTTCTTCTTTCTGTCTTGATTCTTTCCGTATGATAAATTTTCAAATAATGGGAGTGGTTTTTGGATGTTGAAGACCAACTTCTCAGAATAAAAACCAACTAGTTATAAAATAATGTATTATAAATAATATACTATAAATAATGCTGTTTAAACAGCACAATATTGTTGTGTTGAAGCCTATTCAAATCTATGACAAGTGGTCAAATGGTAAACAATTGGTCAAGTGCAGGACACAAAATGATACACTCAACAATAAATTGCGCTCTGTAAAATAATTTAAAATTATCAAAGATGCTTTAAATAGAACAAATCAATAATATTAATGGTAGAATGTTTTTCCACTCACCCTGTACTGCAATAGATATAGTACTGTTGGCTGAGCTGTAAGCATTGGCTGCTTCGCACTTGTAGGTTCCACTATCAGCATCATTCGCTTCTCTTATTATCAAACGGCTACTCTCTGCAAAATTAATAAGAAAATAGTGGGGTGATATTGCCTACTAACAAGCTTCGATTGTCAAAAACATCGATACATTATAAAAATTGAAAGGTCGCAAAAAGAAATTGGTATTGGTAAATATAAAAGTAGATTGAATTAGTAAAAACATGCATTAATTGACAAGTGAAAAATGCACTAGATATAATGGGGTATGCTGGCCTATGATTGAGACAGTCCCCCCCACTCCTGAAATGACCCTCCTGGATCCGCCCCTGGCTATGGATTCTTTCACACCAATGGACACACTGTGATTATACTGTCTCTATAGTACAGTTGACAGTACTATTTTCAGCTCACAGCCCCTTCAAATAATAAAGTAGGCAACCAGCACGTACCGCGATTTTTTTAAGTTATTGCCCATACAAATTACCGTACTGTTTTCAGCTCATAACCCCTGCAAAACATTAAGTAGGCAACCAGCTTGCAAATTTTCTAGCATCTTGCCCATACAAAATAATAGGCTAAATGCCCGCCTGTCCTAAAACAACAGTTTGTAGAAAGTGTGCTATGTGACAATGTTTTAATGAATAAATAATTGTCTCATGATTAATTAGTTGGATTAATGAATTTTAACTACTAATTGAAATCTTTTGTAATCTTATCACCTGTGATAACAATGCGGTCACTGTCTCCACTGTGAATGGGCTGGTCATCCTTGTACCACCTCACCAATGGAACCGGATAGCCATCCACGTCGCACGGTATCGAAATGTCACTTCCTACTGGGAATGTACTCTGCTCCATTGTGATGTTGGTTGAGACTGGCACTAAATCGATCAAAATTAAAGAAAAAATGTTATATTTCGATACAAAAATGCTATCAATAAGTAATAAAATGAAATTGAACACTTTGGAATTCTTACAGAACCGTGTTCATAGAGCATTGAGTAGCCTACGTTATAGCGTAAATGAAGTACGCAGAAATAATAATAAACAAACAATTAATTACTCATGTCCTAAACTCATTAAGGTAGCCTACATGTATTCTATTAAAAATATTAATTAATTTTCATGTATTTTGGACTACATCATTATTTCATTAATAATAATTCGGGAGAGAAAGAGTAAGGGCTGAGCCTTTTTTTCTCTTCTCCACATCATATTATGATTTTTGTGATTTTATCAATAGGGAGAATTATAGAGAGTAAATTATTAGTAAGAATACAAATAAAATGATGGGAGACTGAACTCACAAATAACTCCGTTAGATAAAAAACGTGAGAAAGCACTTCAGAAATTATAATAATTGATCTATATTGATGTCTGAGAAATATTGTGTAATGCAGTAGCTATGGACTGAGATTTTTTAAAATTATACAAAAATATATTATTTATTATAGTAATCAACTCATTATACTGTGCACATTGGACAAAAACTTATTTTATACTGGAGTATGATAAATCCAGTATAATTCAAACATACTGTATAATATCAACTTCCTGTATGAACAGTTTAATGTAATTATTATAAAAAAATATTTCCTCATGAATTTATTTGCTAAATTCATTTTCCTATAATTTAAAATTAATTTTTCTTTTTTATACAATTCTACAAGAATAAATGGAATTAATAGGTGAAAACTATCAAAATTTACTTGATAATAGATATTTGAGGGTTTCTTGCTTATTTTTACTATTTAAATCTATCATTTTTGGCTCTTTCAATGATTAGAAAACGATCACTTACACTCTGTAGAAAATAACGTTACTCCTCATCCCATATTTGTTAATTCGATGTTATTCCATGCAAAACAATCATGCAATTCAACACAAAACCATATTCCAACAAGTAACTCAATAAGAAATAATTCAGTTGTAATTGGTTGTTATATTCAGTCCACCAACGACATGAATAACTCAAAAATCCCTTTGCTCAAATCTTCCAACGTTCCTCCACCCTAATCCATCAGTAAAAACTGATAGTCCAAAATAACACATTGGACCTTGGTCTGAAAATACCTATAGCAGGATTCTTTTAAATTGTCAGAAACAGCTGATTGATGTACGCCCGTTTACTATAGCAGGATCCAATTAACTTGTCATAAATCAGCTGATCCAGTAATAATTAAACAGTGATTTCGACACAATAATCAAAAGGCTTGAAAGTCTTAAAGACCTTTAAAGTCTTTAAAAGACCTTTTTAAAGAAGACCTTTCAAAGAATAACTTTTTAAAAGACCTTTTCAATAATCTGCGAGATTCAGCATTTGTAGGTTAAGTATTGTGATCATATGCTCGTCGATCATATGTTTTATGACAAGTTAAATGGATCCTGCTATAACGTCTATATTGTACGTCGTATATTGACTTTGTAATGCCATTGATGAACTCAATGGTTTCTGCAATAAAAATAATTATTATTATAACGTTGAGTCAGCTGTTTTCTGACAAGTTAAAAGAATCCTGCTATAATTAGGGCCGCCTTATACTAACAACTCGCACAAACCCTTACCGACAAAAATCCTTGGCGTAACCGGCGCACTGGTGGTAGGCGTGGGAGCGGGTTGCGGGGGAGGCACGGGAGGGGGATGGTAGGGGCGGGGGGCGTGTCCCACACCGGTGGTGGGGGTACGGGGAGGCGGTACCAGGAACTGGTTGTAGGTGACGTCGTTTGGATCGCTGCTGTAAACTGGTCCGACCGCTTTGAGGACGATGTTCCAGGAAGCGGCGCGTCCGAGGCCGTTGTAGGCCTGACACGTGTACTGGCCGAGGGCAGTGAGCGTGACAGAGTGGAGCAGGAGGGAGTGGTCACGTCGCTGCTCGTATTGGTCGGAGTTGAGAGGCAGCATGCGTGAGCCACGCCACCACGTGACCGCGGGCCGTGGCCAGCCAATCGTGTAGCACTGCAGCACGGCTGGCGAACCTAGCGTCACCACCACGCTCGCTTGCGGATCGCCTATCACCGCAGCTTGCATCTGTACCGGATCTACTCACACCGAGACAAGTGCCACAACATGCTGTGTTAGTGAGACTGTGCATTATAATCACATGCATAAGTGTAGTAAGTTATATTATTAAATCTGCCTAGTTGTATTAACCTTCAACTAGTAACGTAAAAGGCCCGTATTAGACTATCAGATGTTTTATAAAAGATCTTTGACGAATATGTGCCCGGTTTCTCAGTTGTTCAATAAACTATTGAATCAATATTTTTTTAATTTGCTGCACTTTGTTTAATTTATAATTATTCATTCTGTTTATTTGATTCTTTACAAATTTGTATGATATGTATTTTTTTAAAGAAGAAAAAACGATATTTGATTTTGATTTGAAAACACATGGTGCTATTGGATCCATAAACTGTTTATTGAACGACTGAGAAACCGGGCATATGTTTGTTAAGGATATTTAATAAAACATTTGATAGTCTAATACGGGCCTTACGTAATCACCATTCACAAAAATAACATCTTCATCAATCATCCACAAAGAATAGTATTGTAGCCTACATGATTAATAGAAAATTTAGTAAATAACTTTATGAATTAGAATACTAACAAACTATTAATATTATGTGAATTTCAACCAACACCATAATGTTATTTCTACTGTAAGTGCACTACAATGTGTTAGTTCATGTTTAAAATGATACTACGTTAAGTTAGTTCATGTTTAAATAACACTACGTTCCAGATTTTTATAGTGAATCTATCTCCAACGCCACAAAGTATTGTTTCTATAGTGAATGTGCACCATACTCCCAAAAATGTTTCAAATGTTGTGTTATGTAGTTACGTATTTCCACCAACACCTCAAAATTAGTTACAATATGAGTTAACAGTTGATTTTCAAATAGTTTGAAGTGGTAAATGAATAAAAACCAAGATTTTTGTAAATTCTGTGGCCTACCTTTAACAACGACTACGAATTCCCGACGGGCTGGTTGGCCAATACCATTGTAGGCCTCACAAATATAGATTCCAGAGTCTTCACGGTAGAGTCCAATAATTTGCAATGATCCTTCCTGGGAGACCTTGTAACGGCCGCTTGCTGAGTTAGCGTCACCAATCTTAAAAAAAGATATTGATTTTTCTCTTACAGATACCATATACAATTTTGAATTACTGAATAAGAAGACTTGAAGTTGTCAAAACCACATATTTAATAAAACAATGTCGTTGTTTTATTGAATGTGTAGTTTTGACAACTTCAAGTCTTCTTATTCAGTATGGATAACTACCACAATGTCACCTTCACTACTACACAGAAAATTTTGAATTATGTTACTTGTCGAAATTCGAGAGTGAAACAGGTTCGGGCTGTGTCTGTTGTTTCTCTACTAAATTTTGATTTGAATTTGTATCTTTTTCAATAAATAAATTCAATTGGAAAGACTTATCAGGTCAAGTTAATAAGTAATGACAATTCATACACAATTATACAATTCATACAATTCAATACAATACACTTTTCACTTCAAATAGTTTGAAGTAGATATTTGAGAAGTAATTTATTGGTATTTTTTCTTAGTGCAACGCAATTGAAAGGTATAGAAATATTACGGGATTTGGAACTAAAATTGAAGAGCAGATGTTTGTTATATAGTTCTCTATCTGCGGTACAATTCAATTCAATTTATTTATTCATTTTACACACACATACAAGCATTATAATAGATTAATAACGTATAATAGTAACAATAATACAATAATAATAATAAATGTAAGAGGCTAATACGGGAGTTGTGGTGCAAAATAGGGGAGGATTGTAAGCTCTTCCAACTATGGTTAGCCATGTACTAGGAAAGCTTTCAATCATTAAGAGGGAAAATAAGGGATTATAGGAAAAGGCGAAGAGGTAGTCCTATGGGATATGATAGGATAGGTGGTAGTAAATAGTTACAAAAAATTTATATATTAAAAACTAGTTGCTTTTTATCCAAATACCAATATTATGATTTATTTTCTTTTTAATTTTTGCATTATTTAAAAGATGATCTGGAATTCTGTTTATTATTCTAGAACCAAGGTGAATGAATAAGTTGTCTTCTGATTGTTTCAATATTGGTATTATAAATTAGATACTTGAAACAATATTCTTGATAAATAAGAACATTCCACGGACATAATAAAAAATGTAAGAATTGTAACAAATTTTATTCTCATCTCATGAATAAACTGTTTTTTGCTCATCAACTTCAGTTCTAAACTAGGGTGGTTGAATAGTTGAATGTCAAAGTGATTTATCAATGTAGGTACCTGTATTCTATGACATTCTGTGACATAGGCCCGTATTAGACTATAAAATGTTTTATAAAAGATCTTTGACAAACATATGTCCGGTTTCTCAGTCGTTCATTAAATAGTTTATGGATCCAATAGCAGTATTAAATCAATAACCATGTGTTTTCAAATTAGTTTATTGAACAATTGAGAAACCGGGCATATGTTTGTCAAAGATCTTTTATAAATCATTTGATAGTCTAATACGGGCCATAGAGTGTGAATCAATAAGAACTGGAACTGGAACTGAACTAGAGTCAGTAACAAATATGACAATAAATTCAAATGTATTTGTACATGATGTGACGAATAGAGATTTATACAATTCAAAAAATAATAACTATGAGAAAATGAATGACCATGTTTATGAAGGAGTTTACCTGTTGAGATTCCTTGAACCAGGTGACAATGGGCAGAGGAATGCCGGTGGGCACACAGCGCAGTGTGAGCATGTCTCCCTCGGGAGCCTCCACCTGTGGATCAGTTTCGGGAATTCTGGGAGGCGATGCTGCAATAGAGACCAGAAACAAACATTTCAAAATGCATCCAGGTAGTGTGGAAAATAGATGAATCATTCCTAGTCCCATTGATTTTTGTTCACAAAACTTAGTTGTTCAACAGGAATGAGCTGTTTTTTTTTGTGATCTGGAGCGTGGATGGAGGAAATTTAGAAGTCTTGTAATACAGGAACAGGACGTATGTATTCATCATATGGAACGCCATGCTATTCATATCTAGACTGTGTTAAAATTTTCCTGTATTGAAATAATTCTAGTTTTTTATTAAACAAGTCTAGTATTTTGATTGACTTTTTAAATGAGTCGTATTTGAGTAAGTAATCGGTGGCACACTAATCAAGTCACAGATTGGTCAGTTTAGTTGTTATGAAGCAACACACACACCGATTAGTCATTGCATCAGTGTGTGCTGCTTCATAAGCAAATATGTGAATTACTGTGACTAAATGTGACTAATCTCGTCTTGTCTTTGTCTTGACTAACCGGTGTATGCCTAGCCTAAGTCGTTTTGGGTCACCCAGTGGCTCTATATTGTAATGCAAATTGTTTTTTTTTTTTTTTAATGAATTAATATAACCAGTCAAGTTAAATTAATACAACCATTAGTCAAGTATTTACCTGTCCACTGTCCTTGAATCTCCTATGATTGTGAATCCTCTTCAATTTATCAAGCATTTTTCCTTGTTTTTTCTCTCTCTTCTTTGGCTGTACTAATTTTTCTTTCTAATTTATTTTCAACTTACCTCTGTACAAGTTGTAATAAAAACTGTCCAAACTCTTCTTCGCACACAGGAATTTTAGCTGATGTATAGAATTTTGTTTTGCTAGGGATGATGCCCACATAAGCTCTAAGCTTGTGCGTGGGTAATATGAAGGATGATGATGAGAGATGAATATTTCACTCTGTATTGCGCAATTTCATAAAGTTTGTATAGCAGGATCCTTTCAACTTGTCAGAAAACATATGTTTCAAAGAGCAATATCACAATACTTAACCTGCAAATGCTGAATCTCGCAGATTATTGAAAAGGTCTTTTAAAAAGTTATTCTTTGAAAGGTCTTCTTTAAAAAGGGTTTTTAAAGACTTTAAAGGTCTTCAAGACTTTTAAGCCTTTTGATTATTGTGTCGAAATCACTGTTCAATTATTACCGAAACAGCTGATTTCTGACAAGTTAAAAGGATCCTGCTATACTGTATCTTTGAAGAGGGATATAATAAATTTAAATTTGTAAATTGAATGTAAATTGAGAATGTGTTATAGGATGTGTTGTTCATCATCCAGAGGAATTATAATTTAGGGCTCTCACCTCCGGGATAGGGCGCGGGATGAGGTCCTTCAGTGACGGGGGCGGGAGGCGGGGGCGGTTGCCGGTACACAGGTGTACACAGCTGGCCTCCGCAGGCGGTCTGACAGCACTTGACCGTGTCACCTGGACAGTCGGCGTCCGAACTACACGCCACCGAACACTCTTCCCCGCCGCCGCCTCCAAGCTGCTCCGGCCGGGGGCAGTCGCCCGCCTTCGTCTCTGCAGAACCAAAATGTTATGGGGTTGAGCAATGAGGTGTAAGATATACAGTAGAATTTAATGTTGATGGTTTGAGCAATGAGGTATAAGATATAGAGTTTAATGAGGCTGTAGTACATAGGATAAATGAAGGACCTGAAAGAATAGAGGTAGGAAGCGGGGTGTAATAATTCAAAGTAAAATAAATATGAGAAATGAAATACTTTGGTGTTGTCCTAATCACCATACACTTCGAAATTCCAGCAGCATGTGCGCACATGGTCTGGGTACTGGCGATGATTATACTTTGTGGTAGGCTATTTCACTGAGTACAGGTACGAATGAGGGTATTCAATATGTGATGAGTAATTGAGGTTTTGACAGATGTAAACTGAATAATTTGAGGTTTTTATTAAAAATACTTATATAGCATAGCGGTTTCATTCATCAATGAAGTATTATTCTATTGCAATGCTGTAAATTTATCAATTTATTTTAATGACTTGTAGTTGGAATCCTTATTATTCTATTGTTGTTATTATTACTGTATTATAATAACTTTTATTATTCATACGAGTATGCCTGTAGATTTTTTATTTTGCTTCAAAGTATAGTAAATAGTTGTTATTATTACAGTATTATTATTATTATTATTATTATTATTATTATTATTATTATTATTATTATTATTTTTTTTCTGAGGATGATGCCCATGAGATCTAGGCTTGTGCGTGGGTAATGAGAGGGAGTGATGATGAGATATGACGACTACTTTTAGGCAGCAAACATCTCCCCCGAAAGACGGGAGTGGCCGTATTTGTCATAAAATCCTTCCGTCAATCAGGCTCGAACCCTGGGCCAATGGACTTTATCTGACTGCTGATAACTTATCAGTCTGACGCCTTAGCCGCCTCGGCTACGAACCACTCCAAACTTTGTTTATTATAACTTTTATTATTCATACGAGTATGCCTGTAGATTTTTTATTTTGTTTCAAAGTGTTGTGAATAGTGTTTTTGATGATCTACTAGTTCTAGTTATTCTTGAATTCTAAAATTCATATTAATATTTGAAAAAGTGTAATTCATTTGTATCTATAATTCATTAAAAGTCTACAATAGAGTACGGTATGTCAAAAGTATGTATACCAAAGTTATTAGCCTTTATGCATAATGGAAAAACATCGATCCACACTCTTGAATCTCAGAATGAACTCAACTACGATTGTATTGGAAGAATAAGAACTTATTTTCATTTTCAATACTATGCAAAGTAGCCTCACTTGGAGAGTTTTGTGTGCGGGAAGCTAACTGATGAGAATTTTATATGTTTTTACCTGAAATTGACATGGTTTGCTTATTTTGTTTCTACTTATTTCGCAGGTTTGACGTCTAGTGAGATCGGACTCCCCTTCAAGAGTGATAATCCTTCAAGAGTTTTGCAAACTCTTATGACAGCCACTGTAGCTGTCATTTTCAGCATTTTTATAAGTGGTTTGCGCTGCCATAAGGAATGTTTGTTGTCCTAGATATGTAGGTTTCACTTGTATTTATGAAATTATTTGGGCTCACAGCCAGAGCTCAAGCTTCTTTGCTTTTCTGGAAGTGCCCATTATTTTTATTATAATATTATTATAAAACTTTCTTCAATTATTGTTTTCATGATATAAATATAAAATAAATAAATAATAAATTTATTTCCTTCAAAACTGGAAACTAAGAATACATTAATAGAATATTGATTACAAAAATGTAGAAAAACTTTATAAACATCAAGAAAAGAAAATTGATGGAAATTAACCCACTCACCTATGGACACATCCATGTACTAGAGTGGGTGTGTGTCAAAATTAAAAAAAAAATCAATAGATTTCGATTCATATTCATATTTTGGACATAAACAAACAACATGTCCCTCTAAATAATATATATCAATGATGTGATTTCCTGTAGAGAAGGAGTGAAAATTTATGTTGAATTGTGAATGTGAACATAACCCTCTTTTGAAATTTTATCAAAATCAGGAAGAGAAGACGTTTTGGACTCTGTCTGTGTTTTCATCCTATAAGTTATATTTGTACTCGATCAATAAATGAATAAATAAATGAAATAAATAAATAAATAAATAAATAAATAAATAAATAAATAAAATAAATAAATAAATAAATAAATAAATAAATAAATAAATAAATAAATAAATAAATAAATAAATAAATAAATAAATAAATAAATAAATAAATAAATAAATAAATAAATAAATAAATAAATAAATAAATAAATAAATAAATAAATAAATAAATAAATAAATAAATAAATAAATAAATAAATAAATAAATAAATAAATAAATAAATAAAATAAATAAATAAATAAATAAATAAATAAATAAATAAATAAATAAATAAATAAATAAATAAATACGTAGAAGTGCTAGAAAAATGTAAACTGAACTCAGCGCCATCTCTCAGCGTTCGGAGGAACTATGTCAGCAACGCACTACTGAACTAAACGGAGTACAACTTGTTAGTTACATTTTGTTCGCTTTTTAGCGCTCACCTGGCCGACACACGGGCCTAAACTCGACATCACCGGTCTCGTTGTTTTGCTGGCGCTGCACGTGACACCGCATGCCCAGCGCACAGGGCGGAGCGTGCTGGGGCGCCGTGTCGCACGGATCGTGACAGCGACACGAGTTGCAGCCGTCGGCATCCACCCACCGCTCGAGGCCGTACTCGCAGCGCGGCGGCTCTCGGCACGCCGCCTCCACCCAGTAGCACTTCGAGCGCTCCTCCACCTCCTCGCCATCCTCGCCCGCTAGGGAAAATGCAAGAGGAAATTTGAAGAATAAGACATGTAGAAATAGTTTTACTGCACTGAATATTATGACCCTCCCGTGCCTCCACCCAGTAGCACTTCGACCGCTCCTCCACCTCCTCGCCATCCTCACCCGCTAGAGAACATGCAATCGGCAATTTGATGAATAAGACATGAAGAAATAGTTTTACTGCACTGAATATTATGACCCTTCGATGCGTGCCACCCAGTAGCACTTCGATATCCTCCACCTCGCCATCCTCACCGCTAGACAAAATGCAATCAAATTTGAAGAATAAATAAGACATTTGATAAATGAAACATGTAGAAAGAGTTTTACTGCACTGAATATTATGACCCTTCCGTCCATGTGTATAGGCTATATTGTAATGTAATATACAATCTTCTCGCTAGAGAAAATGCAATCGCAAATTTGAAGAATAAATAAGAAATTTGATAAATGAGACATGGAGAAATAGTTTTACTGCACTGAATATTCTGACCCTTCCGTCTATGTATAAATAGGCTATAATTATTGTAATGTAATATACACTCTTCTCGCATAAATTTATCTCTTATTATACTGGGTGATTCAAAAAGAATACCACAATCCTCGCCATCCTCACCCGCTAGACAAAATGCAAGAAATTTGAAAAATAGATAAGAAATTTGATGGATGAGACATGTGGAAATAGTTTTGCTGCACTGAATATCATGACCTTCCGTCTACGAATATAGGCTATGTTGTGATGTAATATACACTCTTCTCGCATAAATTTATCTTATTATACTGGGTGATTCAAAAGAATACCACAATCCTCGCCATCCTCACCCGCTGGAGAAAATGCAAGAGGAAATTTGAAGAATAAATAAGAAATTCGATAAATGAGACATGGAGAAATAGTTTTACTGCACTGAATATTGTGACCCTTCCATGTATAGGCTATATTGTAATGTAATATACACCTTCTCGCATAAATTTATCTTGATATACTGGGTGATTCATAAAGAATGCCACAACTCTCATAATCCTCACCGACAAAATGCAAGAGGAAATTGGAAGAATAAATGAGAAATTTGATAAATGAGACATGGAGAAATAGTTTTACTGCACTGAATATTCTGACCTTATGTGTATAAATAGGCTATAATTATTGTAATGTAATATACACTCTCTCGCATAAATTTATCTCTTATTATACTGGATCAGGGCGTCATTTTGAATCAGGGCATTGATTCTGGGTTACAGAAAATATTCTGTACTAGCTAATGTACAAATGAGCATTTTATCCAGCAAACACCCCACCAGGTTTGTTTTAATTGAAATGACGCTACTGTGTGTGATTCAAAAAGAATACCACAATCCTCGCCATCCTCACCCGCTAGACAAAATGCAAGAGGAAATTTGAAGAATAGATAAGAAATTTCATGAATGAGACATGGAGAAATAGTTTTACTGCACTGGATATTATGACCCTTCCGTCTATGTGTATAAGCTATATTGTAATGTAATATACACTCTTCTCGCATAGATTTATCTCTTATTATACTGGGTGATTCAAAAAGAATACCACAATCCTCGCGATCCTCACCCGCTAGACAAAATGCAAGAGGAAATTTGAAGAATAAATAAGAAATTCGATAAATGAGACATGTAGAAATAGTTTTACTGCACTGAATATTATGACCCTTCCGTCTATGTATATAGGCTATATTGTAATGTAATATACACTCTTCTCGCATAAATTTATCTCTTATTATACTGGGTGATTCAAAAAGAATACCACAATCCTCGCCATCCTCACCCGCTAGACAAAATGCAAGAGGAAATTTGATGAATAAATACGAAATTTGATAAATGAGACATGGAGAAATAGTTTTACTGCACTGGATATTATGACCCTTCCGTCTATGTATATAGGCTATATTGTAATGTAATATACAATCTTCTCGCATAAATTTATTTCTTATTATATTAAAATTTTGCATGATGATGACACTGTTATTCATTGAAGTCTTATCTGCACATTATTTCTTACTTTCACATCTCCACAAAAGATTTTTTTTCTTTTTCATGATGCCTATGTAGTTTTTTTTTTTTGAATTTTTGTAGTCAATATTTTATGAATGCATTTTCAGATTTTAGTTTTGAAGGAAATAAATTTATTCATTCCAATATTTCCTCATAACAAAATATGACATTTTTCTTGGAAATGATCTTTCAAAAATGACATACTATTTCATCCTTATTTCCCCAATAACTATGAAACATAAAGTAGGATTGTGCATGAGCTCAGACTGAGTGCTGCTTATCTACTGTGAACAAAGTAGAGGGGATTTTAAATACACAACTCATAAAAATTGTGTAAAAATGATGTCTAAGTAGGTTTCCCGGCTTAATAAAAAATCCAAACCATAATAAATGCATCCAGTGAGAGTCAATAGCATTTTGACAGAAACGGCCACTCCCGTCTTTCGAAGGAAACGAAAAGCCGTCAATCCCGACTGCTAGAAACAGTCGTCATCTCTCATCATCACCCCTCTCATTACCCACGCACAAGCCTAGAGCTCATGTGGGCATCACCCTCAAAAAAAAATGAATGCACCCAATACTCACGTCTAGCAGCGGCCAGGCTGCCGCAGAAATCGCGGCACTGCTGCAGACTGTTGAAACGGTTCAAATTACCCGCGCATCCGCCATATTGGAATTGCAAACAGGCGCCGTGCGGCTCGCTGAAGTACCAGCGCGGGTAGGCACCGGCCCGGCACGGGCCCGCATCCACCGGCAGACGACATACGGCTGAAATGCATGCAACCATCAACAACAAACACTACTCATGCCACTTCACATGCTACTGGTACTCCTAAAACCACGATTTATTGATAACTTTACATGCTACTGTTAAACTGCTCTTGAAACCACAACTGTCATATCAATAATTGGAAATGATTGAATTGATTTGAAAGAAAAATTTAAACCTAACTGGAACCACAGGAATTGAATTGTAACTAATACAAACGAATATAGAATTTAAACTGTCAAAAATAGCTTTGAAAAAATTTGAACATTTTTACTTCTTTATTCTAATAATTTTCATAGAAAATATATAACTTTCTTCCTTTCAGTGTAAGGCTAGGCGTAAACAGGTTAGTCAAGACAAGACAAGACGAGATTAGTCACAGTAATTCACATAGTTGCTTATGAAGCAGCACACATTGATGCATTATCTAATCGGTATGTGTTGCTTCATAAGCAACTATGTGAAGTACTGTGACTAATCTTTGTCTTAACCTTTCTGATAGCCTGTATTTTGAGAACGTCTAAACGTGAAAGAACCTGACTCGTTTTTAAAGTAAGATGATCTAAAGTTTTTAAGTGATGGTATTGCGTATTGGAATGTGATGTATTAGCTACATTGTTAGATGTATTATTCAAATTGAATCGGATTTTCTATGCTCAAGTTATAGCGCTCTTAGAACACCACAACTTAATAACAAAGTAACACGTTAACAACGTAAACTACTGAAACCCATATCACGGCTTCCAAATACAAGACTACTACAGAATCTACTAAGATAATACAGAATAATATACTAAGATAGTAAAAAACATTATTCAACCGATTACTAAGATACTACAGAATCTACCAAGATACTACAGGAACACAATAAGGCGTCTCGCACACCGGAGCAATAAGCAACAAGCAACTAGCAACACACTTGTTGCTTATTGATCCGGTGTGCGAGCCGCCTTAGGCTAGGCGTACACCGGTTAGTCAAGACAAGACAAGACGAGATTAGTCACGTTTAGTCACAGTACTTCACATAGTTGCTTATGAAGCAACACACACCGATTAGTCATTTCATCGGTGTGTGCTGCTTCATAAGCAACTATGTGAATTACTGTGACTAAACGTGACTAATCTCGTCTTGTCTTGTCTTGACTAACCGGTGTACGCCTAGCCTTAGATACTACAAAACCTTATTCCAACCCGATTACTTAAGAAACTACAGAATCTACTGGAATACTATTGAGACAGATTATTAAGATACTACAAAACATTATCCAACCCGTTTACAAAGACACTACAAAACACAATTGTTTCAAACCGAAACGAGCTGATAAGAATGAGCTGTCGCCTACCTAGATGCGACTGGCTGGTGACGTTGGCTGTGGGAAATAGTTCGTCGTGCTGCACACAGATGGTGTGACACTCGTCCTCACTGCTGAACCGGTTTCCATTGCCGTCGCAGCCGCCATAGTTGAACAGGTTGCAAGTGCCGCTTGCCGCGTCAAAGTACCACTTGCGCAGGTTCTGCTCGCAGGGGCCCGGGTCTACTTGCTGGTTGCAAACGTCTGCAATCAAATCAGGCATCAGAAATGAGAATGTAAGGACGACTTGTTCTTTCAAAAATGTGGTGTAAGCATTCTTTCCTTTGAAAGAAATACACTAATATATACTCAAAACATACTTTGACAAGTCCATAATGAGGAATTATACAGGCTAGAGTGTTAATTTAGTGAGAGATTGAATTCTATTTAATGAAAAATTGAAGTAATCACAAAGTCGATAATGTATTAGTGTGTGGAAGTCTGGGAGAAGTTGGGAAACATTGGCTGCTCCAATTCTAAAGGTGCGTGGTAATATATGCGTTATAACGCAGAACGCTGACGTATATACAGTGTGTTTCAGAACTCCCTACCAATACTCTAGGGCATTGTTCCTGGTCAAAAACCATATCTAAATATCATATTTAAATTGTCCAAAAGTCCTTAGTCACTCACACAGCTGCCATTTTGTTTTTTTCACTAATTATTTTTTATCTCAATAATGGTGAAACATATGGAATTGAAACTTTGCATCAACATTTATGACAACTAGACAAAGCTACAAAAAAATTATGACAATTTTTCAAATCCATAAAACAAAATGGCGGCCATTTAAAATTTTGTTTCTTGAATAACTCGAAAACAGTTGATATTACGAAAATTTTACAGGAATAACTTTTTTTAGTAAATTTAATTACAAATCGATTGAAACCTTATTTGTTGAGATTGAACCAATATTGACTGAGATATGGCAGCTTTAGTGACAAAATGGCGGCCATTTAAAATTTTGTTTCTTGAATAACTCGAAAACCGTTGATAATACGAAAATTTTACAGGAATAACTTTTTTTAGTAAATTTGATTACAAATCGATTGAACCCTTATTTGTTAAGATTGGACCAATATTGATTGAGATGTGGCAGCTTCAGTGACAAAATGAGCGCATTTCAAAATTTTGTTTCTTGAATAACTCGAAAAATGATTGATAATACGAAAATTTTACAAAGCAGACGGAGCTTTTTTGTAACAATTTAGCCTACAAATCGATTGCAAAACCTTATTTATCACTAAAGGACCAATATTGACTGAGATATGGCAATCTTAGTGACAAATAAGGTTTTAATCGATTTGTAATCAAATTTACTAAAAAAAATTTTCGCTAAAATGTTTGTATTATCTACGGTTTTCGAGTTATTCAAGAAACAAAATTTTGAATGGCCGCCATTTTGTCACTAAAGCTGCCATATCTCAGTCAATATTGGTCCAATCTTAACAAATAATGTTTTAATCGATTTGTAATCAAATGTACTAAAAATTATTCCTAAAATTTTCGTATTATGAACGGTTTTCGAGTTATTCAAGAAACAAAATTTTGAATGGCCGCCATTTTGTCACTAAAGCTGCCATATCTCAGTCAATATTGGTCCAATCTCAACAAATAAGGTTTTAATCGATTTGTAATCAAATGTACTACAAAGTTATTCTTGTAAAATTTTCGTATTATCAACGGTTTTCGAGTTATTCAAGAAACAAAATTTTAAATGGCCGCCATTTTGTTTTATGGATTTGAAAAATTGTCATAATTTTTTTGTAGCTTTGTCTAGTTGTCATAAATGTTGGTGCAAAGTTTCAATTCCATATGTTTCACCATTATTGAGATAAAAAATAATTAGTGAAAGAAACAAAATGGCAGCTGTGTGAGTGACTAAGGACTGGACAATTTAAATATGATATTTAGATATGGTTTTTGACCAGGAACAATGCCCTAGAGTATTGGTAGGGAGTTCTGTAACACCCTGTATGTAGTCATCAATTGGAATTTTAGAATCAAGTTTTCAAACTCAACAATCATCATTATTTCAAATTAGAGCAGATATACATCTTTAAACAAACACAACTGAATCGCAGCGCTATCTATCAGCAGAATTCAGCACTAAATGCTCCCTCTCACAAAATGGCGTCTATCGACCAATGAAAAAGCGTCAAGAATGGGCGTGTACTCCTACTCGTTTGTGATTGGTCGACGATTTGTGACGCAGTAGTTTCATAGTTCACTTTTAAATCCTCGATTCTTTCCCTTGACTATCTTGATTTCCTCGATTTGAATTATTTCCGAATGGTTAATATCTGAGACATGGATCGAACCTGAGTTTGAAATCGCATTATTTGTAGAATAAATGAACACAATGAAAATGAACGTCGTCTTGCTCACCCCTTTTCTTTTCCATTGCACGATTGGAGGAAGAAACATTTTTATGATATGTACGAAACACTAGTGAACAATAGTGTTTCCGATCGCATTTTTTGTACAATAAATAAACTCAAACGTATTCTTCTTTCCATAGAACGATTAAATGATAAGGAAACATTTCTGTGTACGGCAAATTAATACGAAATTCGATTTATTCGCATGGATGGAACATTAATAGTGTTTCCGATCGCATTTTTTGTACAATAAATAAACTCAAACGTCTTGTTCTTTCCATAGAACGATTAAATGATGAAGAAAATTTACTGTGTACGGTACATTAATACGAAATTCGATTTATTCCCAAGGATGGAACGAAAGTTTAGCTGAAACTGTTTACAAAATAACGAAATTTTCCAAAAATAATTCGACAATCTCACCCTGATCACGGAACTGGCCACACTGTCTCTCGCACTGTTCCTCGGTTTCAAAGCGATTGGCGTTGCCCTCGCATCCGCCGTAGATGAACAGCTGGCATTTGCTTGTCTCGTAGTTGAAGTACCACACTGGAATCTGAAATACGAAAAGTACGTTGCAGCTTGAACGAGTTTAAAACTTGGTAATGATTATGACTTGAAGCAATCAAATAAGAAGATTATGGACAGTGAATCCTATTGTAGATTGTATTCATAGTGAATACATTGCATTCACTATTTGTTTCTCGACTGGACAAACTCGACTTTATGAAAGAATTAGAGAAGTTGAAGTTTTGATTTTAATTTCTTGTGAATATTAAACATTAAGCTACGAGAAAATCTCGGGGAGATTAGTAGGAATATCAAATATACAAGATTAACATGTCAAAATGCTATAATAATGATTTTTTTTGAGGGTGATGCCCACATGAGCTCTAGGCTTGTGCGTGGGATCAGAGATGACGACTGTTTTTAGGCAGTTATCAACATAAATTGATCAAAAAATATTCATAACTTATTTCATATCTCACATATTCTTGAAAGTAATGTATGCTTTATTCCTCTAATCAAAGCTTCTGCTCAGGGATGGTTAACATACTGCATATTTAAATATTTCAAGATCTATTCATTCCACCATCATTTTCTTTGAGACTGATATCTTTATATTTTTTATCTATCTTTAGATTATCTTTACTCATTCACTTTGCCTATGATTTTTTGTAAATGTAGAATATTGATTAAAACATTTCTAGTTCAACAGTTTGGAATGTTTCATTTATTTCTGTTTCAATGATGAATGACGGAGCCTATTGTATAAAGTTGTGTCAGAACTGCATCAGAATTGCAGTTATATTCAATGGAAAATTAGTATTCTTATCCATTTATTCAAGCAAAACTTGTACCGTACTGAGGAATGGTAATGTGTTGCATATATATTCTAGCTCCACTTCTTCAACTATCAGTCCTCATATGAACCCAAACATCTTGAAGCAGGATTAATTATCAACTATGATATTCATACTGATCCATGTCAAATTATTTAACCGTTAAACGGTAACAATTAAACAGTTAACAAACGGTTAACAGTTAACAATTGCAAAACAACAGTTAGTTTTACAAACAACAGTTAGTTAGTTTATTGCAAAACAAACAATAGTTGTTAAATTAACAGTTAACGGTTAACTATTAATTATTAATTATGATATTCATACTGATCCATGTCGAATTAATAAACCATTAAACGGTAAAAATTAAACTGTTAACAAACGATTAACAGTTAGCAGTTGCTAAACGGTTAACAATTAATGATTAATTATGATATTCATACTGATCCATGTCAAATTAATAAACCGTTGAACGGTAAAAGTTAAACAGTTAACAAACGGTTAACAGTTAGCAGTTGCTAAACGGTTAACAATTAATTATTAATTACGATATTCATACTGATCCATGTCAAATTAATTAACGGTAACAATTAAACAGTTAACAAACGGTTAACAGTTGCTAAAAGGTTAACAATTAATAATTATTAATATTATGATATTCATTCAGATCCAAGGTTGATCAATTCACAATCTTGATACATTCAAGTTCCATTTACATCAGAAATGGTTCAAGAGCCCAATAAACTTGAAGCTGAATAGTTGCTTGATTATAACATCATTGATAATGTTCGATTGATTGATGATCAACATAACCTAGATTTGGATTGTATTCTAAACTGGAAAAGGGACAGTTTTGGCCTTAAGCCTGTTGAACTTTACCATCAAGTATTATTTGTAAATTACTGAATAAATTAATTATTGATTGACAAATTCGCGCCCACCTGTTGCTGACAGGGTCCGGCATCAACAGGGGCGGCACAGATGTCGTTGGCGGGGGGGCGGGCGCCGGGCGCGGCGGTGGGCTCCGGCGGGAAGTGTTTCTTGCACTTGGCTTGGCAGTCGGGCCGCGAGTTGAACCGGTTGCTGTTGCCCTGACAGCCGCCGTAGTCGAACGGCTGGCACGAGTCGGTCTGCGGCTCGTAGTACCACTGCTGGTAGTTGCCGCTGCACGGTCCCACCACTCGCGGAAGGTTGCAGATGTCTGAGGCAGAACAAACAATAGACAATCATCAGTATACAATTTATGTAGAGTGGCCATAGCCGAGTGGGTTAAGTGCTGGCTTTGTAACCTAGAGGTCCCGGGTTCGAACCCAAGTCAGAACGTGAGATTTTAGCTCGAGCCACTCCTCGTGTTTCGGAGGACACGCTAAGCCGTCGGTCCCGGCTGCCTAAAAACAGTCGTTAAGTCACGTCAGAGGCCCTGAACTGATCAGGAGTGACCTGACAACTCTGACACCAGACCTGAGCCAGCCAGGTTACACGGAATTATTATTATTATTATGTAGAATACAATTTATGGTGAAATTATGTAGAAGTTTGTAGGAATTCCTGTATGTGTAAAGTGCAGAACAGTGGACACTTTTCAGATATTATCAAGAAGCAGAATAAAAAAGCGTAATTATATCTCGTATTGTACTTGTTGAAAGATTACGACTGTATCTTGTTCTGAAATAAAAACACACTACCAATCTAGTACGATTTATATGAATATAATCAAATTTTGTTTTATTCTGTTCTACAGTAATAAGATTTATATGAATCAAGTTTCGTTTTATTCTGTTCTACAGTATTTTAATCAATTTATTCTATTTCAATGTTTGTGGAAATTCTTGTTGTTACTATAGCAGGAATAATTTAATTTGTCGAAAAACAGCTGATTTTGTTTCAAGTATCACAATACTTGACCTACAAATGCTGAATCTCGCAGATTATTATTGAAAAGGACGTTTAAGAAGGTTTTCTTTAAAAAGGTCATTCAAAGACTTTAAAGGTCTTAAAGACTTTCAAATCTTTGGATTATTGTGTCAAAGATGCTTAAAATCAGTTGAAATCGACAAATAAAATTATTCCTGCTATACTTGATTGTGTGAGATGATTTCAATATGTATGTGAATAACTATTTTATATTGATAATATCTGATAGCAGCTTAATTTTTGTACTATCATACTTGTCCTATTAATTTGTACTAATAGGTATTAATTATTAGGTTTAATTTGTATTAATTTTTACTTGTCCCTTGTACTGTTTTTGTCCTTTCATACTTGTTGGTATATAGCCTAGGGATGTAATTGTTTTTTGTTAGTCATTCATTTCGTAGCTTGTAAGAAATCAATCCTAAATATTATTATTATTTTACTAATAAAATTATTCATTAATTAATTTTTTATTTTTTGTTAGATTAACCTTTGTTAATTATAAGACGAGCCATCCTTCCAAACTAGCCTACTCGAATAAGAAAAGCACTAATCTTGATATTTCTGTTATTATTATTATTTTACTAATAAAATTATTATTTATTTATTAATTTTCTATTCTCTGTAAGATTAAGCTTCGTTAATTATAAGACGAGCCATCCTTACAAACTAGCCTACTTTAATGAGAAATGAACTTGTTATTTTTCATAAAAATTGTACCATAAAGTTTTTGAATACTTCAATGATATAAGTACGGTATTATTACTGTCATTGATAATTATTCTATTAGAAAGATGTGTGCTGTGACAGTATTGACGACTTTAACTCACAAAAGTACAATTGTTGGACCACAAGGAGCAATAAGGTGAAATTATGTTCAAATAGTATGTGTATAGTACAGATCCGTGGACTTTATTCAGATATTATCAAGAAAAGAATAAAAAAGCGTAATTATATCTCACCCTGTGCATCCCCGCACTTCTGCTCGCACTCTTGTCGTGTTTCAAATTTGTTGGCATTGCCCTCGCATCCACCATAGATGAACTGCACACAGTTACCATTGTAGGAGTCGTAGTGCCACATGAGGATATCAGTAGCTGTGCAGGGGCCTTTGTCCAAGGGTAGGAAGCACATGTCTGAAAAATCAAATGAAAAAGGCAAACAAATGACTAATGGGAATAATATTCTATCAGGATCAAACTGTATTCGATCTGTATTCGATCTTGGGACCTATGGATTATCAGACAGGCGCTTATCGCCCTCGGCTACGGAACACTCCAAGTATCTACAAGTAACTACAATTATCATTTAAATGATAATAATTTTGGAGTGGTCCGTAGCCGAGGGCGATAAGCGCTTGTCTGATAATCCAAAGGTTCCAAGATCGAATACAGTTGCTGGAACGGATTTTGACAGAAACGGCCACTCCCGTCTTTCGGAGGAGACGAAAAGCCGTCGGTCCCGACTGCCTGAAACGTCATCTCTCATCATCACCCCTCTCATTACCCACGCACAAGCCTAGAGCTCATGTGGGCATCACCCTATATATATATATATTACATTTATTTGTTCAACATAAATTGTTATACAAATGAGTTGACATCAAGAGACACTAATTAAATAAAGTATGCTTACAAGTACAAATCCTTATTTAGTAACTAAAGCAATAACATGATACAATTATTCAAACTTTATCAAACCAATTATTTCTAGCATGGAATTCTAACACGTGCAAAAATTTTTAATCAGATTACTCAAACTTCCAAACAGAATTCATTGTCACAAGAATCACAATATCCTAGTTACTTCCTTCAATCTCATAAAAATTGATGGCTTAAAAAAGCTGAAAACAACTCGGCACGTAAAGTAATATTCATTTAATTTGGCGGATGGCGAATAACTTTCATTTTACATTTCTACGGTAACGGGTGATGTTCTGTTGAATTATTTCACATAAATACTGTATATATCATGTAAAAAACATATTTAAAAAAGAAATCAACAGAATATCACTGGTTACCATATAAATGTTAAATTAAAGTTATTCGCCATCCGCCAAATTAAACGAATATTACTGTACAATAATATTATTATTAAGTCACGTCAGAAACCCTGAACTGATCAGGAGTGACCTGAAAACTCTGACACCAGACCTGAGCCAGCCAGGTTACACGGAATTCTTATTATTACTGTACAATACAGTATAATAGTTTTGATGGACTAACCAGTGGTGAATACAGCAGGCGGTTGTGCGGTAGCAATGTAGTTGCTATCACATCGCGCCTGGCACTCCAGCTCCGTTTGAAAGCGGTTCTGGTTGCCGCCACAGCCTCCATAATAGAAGGGACGACACCGACCCTCGTAGATGTCAAAGTACCAGCTCTGCGTGTAGTTGTGGCATTTGCCCGTGTCAAACGGCAGAGCGCAGGTGTCTTGTTCTAGAAAAAAAAACCAGAAACAATTAGCTAATTGATTGGTTAACTTTAAATAAAAATTGGTCAATGACTTGTAAATGAGGATTTTCTGTTATAAATATTATTGAATAGGTAACTGAAATATTTTTCAAGTAATTTGTCGCTTTATTTTCTAAAAAATTAATTCATAAGAATCTCATTCTCATTCATTTTCTTCAACTTTTTTTAAATGAAATTCGATTATTGTCAATTACATACTGCCCGAGTTCAAGCTCCGTGTCCCTGACGGCTGAAGAGGAAAGACGAAGAGTGCTATAAAATTCACTACAAAAACCGGTTTTCGATTAACGTATTGCATTCCTCCCAGGGACACGGAGCTTAGACTAGGGCAGTACGTATATTTTAATCATAATGGAGTTTATTTGGGAATTTATTAAGAACTAGGTCTCTTCAAAACTCAAACAAACAATTAAGGTTCCCAATATTTCATTCCTAAGCATAAGTGTATAACTATCACTCTTAATTTCAACAGAAGTCATTAGTTCAATTTATAAGACTTTTGATTCAATCTTATATATCAATGAAGCGTTACATAAATTTTCACACCAATACATTCAGAATTCTTAAAAAAAAAACTACAAAATGGAAGTGGTACAGTGTTTACCCATACACCTTGTTTTTGGTCCTTATACATGCAAAAAACATCTTACCGTATCCTATTGAAACTGAAAAGCATAATAGAAATGACAACCATGTATTTCTGAAACAATGCAGAGCATTTCAAACTATTCTCCCCCCCCCCACCATTTTATAAGCTGTGTGACTAAGCTTATAATACCGGTATCGATTGACGTTTTTTATATTGAATTTTTATTGTTGCACACTTATTTGCAATTCCCTACACCGGTGAAAGACCTTTGTTTTGCTGATGCTGCCTAAACAAGAATTGTTTTCATCTCATGTTTTTATATAATTATCCTCCCATATGCGGTCAAGCTAGATAAAAGCTTTGCATATGTGTAATTCAATCAGAAATATTATAGGATATATTATTTTATTTTACTTTTATTTGTGCTTTTATATTTTACTTGAACATGTTTTATTATATTATTGCAAGATGTATGTATTTTAATTCTGATGAATAAATAATTATCTCATCATTATTTCAGATCTCTAGGAATTGTAACCCAATTTGAACCTCAACTTCAATTCATTATGTGTACAAAATTGTAGCAAATCGAAAAAATTGAAGTAAACTATTTTCAAAAATATTTAATTAATTTAGTACTAATTCAATAATAGTAATTTCAATACTATGCTCCTTGAAACTCAACATCACCTACCGTACTTTATTGGTGCTATTCAATTCTCAGTTTGTCGATTTTTGTCGTATATCATCTACTACCGACTTTCATCACATGTTATTCCCAATTTACTAGTTTCTAGCTGCAGTATTTCAGCTCAATAATTCCCGATTTTGATAGAATTTTACCCTAAGGCTAGGCGTACACCGGTTAGTCAAGACAAGACAAGACAAGATTAGGCTACGCTTACACCGGTTAGTCAAGTCAAGACAAGACGAGATTAGTCACGTTTAGTCACAGTACTTCACATAGTTGCTTATGAAGCAACACACACCGATTAGTCATTGCTTCGGTGTGTGCTGCTTCATAAGCAACTATGTGAATTACTGTGACTAAACGTGACTAATCTCGTCTTGACTAACCGGTGTACGCCTTGTCGTATATTATCTACTACCGACTTTAAAAGTCAAAAAAGTCAAATCAATTTATTGCCACAGACAAACACTTTACAATTTGTACAGGCCACTTTGATCACATGTTATTCCCAATTTACTGGTTTCTAGCTGTAGTATTTCAGCTCAATAATTCCCGATTTTGATAGAATTTCACCCTAAAACTCACCAACTTTGCTTGCATTCTAGCCTAAAACTCACCAACTTTTCTGGCATTCCAGCCAACTTACCAACTTTCGGCGGGCACGACATCTCGCACTCATCCTGCGTGTTGAAGCTGTTAGCATTGCCGCCGCAGCCGGTGTAATAGAACGGCATGCAGCGATTTTCCGACACGTCAAAGTACCACAGCGGAAGTCGGTCAGTGCAGTTACCGGCCGCCCTAGGCAGGGTGCATTCCTCTGGGGGCGCCCCAACACCAAGCGAAAAACGTGTTAGTTGGCATGCATGGTTAAACAAGTCAAAATCAACCAACAACTTAGCCTATGACTAGTAGTCAACACATAATATGGTGCAGAAAAGGTTCATAAAAAACGTGAAACTGGTATAAAACTATAAAAATCTCAAAACCATCATGCAGTCTTATCCACCTACTTTCTAAATCTTATAGCTACAAGTTATCGAAATGTTAAACAATATCAAGCAGTCTTCCACCTACTTTTCAAATCTTATAGCTACAAGTCACCAGAAAGATTGAACCATATTAAATTAGATGAAAACTAATCTATTTCTAACATCTGTATCAACCAAAAAATTCAAAAATTTGAGAGTGTTCAAGAAAAGAGTTAAATCATGCAGATAGTCCAAACCTCACAATTTTAGAACTTTATACAGGGTGTTTCAGAGCTCCCTACCAATATTCTAGGGCCTTGTTCCTGGGTAAAAACCATATCTAAATATCATATTTAAATTGTCCAGAAGTCCTTAGTTACTCACACAGCTGCCATTTTGTTTTTTTCACTTATTATTTTTTATCTCAATAATGGTAAAACATATGGAATTAAAACATTGCACCAACATTTATGTCAACTAGACAAAGCTACAAAAAAATTATGACTAAGAACTTCTGGACAATTTAAATATGATATTTAGATATGGTTTTTACCCAGGAACAATGCCCTAGAGTATTGGTAGGGAGTTCTGAAACACCCTGTAGAATGATATCTCCACCATGAAAAGTTGTTTCCATAACATAATTTGTTAATTATTGCCAAAGCCACAACACAATTTCAATGAATTCCCTATTGATCCATCACCACACCAACTGAGCCTTTCATAGCTCAATAATTTTTTTTTAAAAAGAAAACAAATAATGCTTTTTCGCATGAAGGTAGCCTCCCAAACGAATCATGATTATTATCGATAATGGAATTTGCACCAACGTCCCAATTGACACTCTTGTCTCTTATTGGTCCATTTCCATACCCAAGCATAGCTCAATGTTTCTAACAGTCCTGACTGTTAGGCTAGGCGTACACCGGTTAGTCAAGACAAGACAAGACAAGATTAGTCACGTTTAGTCACAGTAATACACATAGTCGCTTACGAAGCAGCACACACCGATGCAATGACTAATCGGTGAGTGCTGCTTCATAAGCAACTATGTGAAATACTGTGACTAAACGTGACTAATCTCTTCTTGTCTTGTCTTGACTAACCGGTGTACGCCTAGCCTTATTGGTCCATTACCATACTCAAGCATAGCTCAATGTTTCTAATACTGCTGACTGTTATAGGCGTCTGTTTTTTCTTGGAAAAGTGTTGTTTGAAAAAAGTGTTGTGTGTACTTGAAATCAATGAAATTTGAGTCTCATGAACAGTAAGTAGGTCCATCACCATACCTAAATCAGCCAATCATCGAACAGTGTTTGTAGCAGAGCGTTTATTCCTAATTCGCTCCTCAACCAGCCAATCCCGTTCAGTAGCCACGCCCCAATTGCAACCTGGCCCCTCACGTTTATCCCCACCACACCATGACCATCCAATCCTAATCAGTATAGCCACGCCCCATTTGCAACCAAGCCCCCACACCACTTCCTAAGCCACGCCTCTTGGTATCCCCCACCACTGCCCGACCAACCAATTCGCTCCTCAATCAGCCAATCCCATTCAGTAGCCACGCCCCAATTGCAACCGGGCCCTTCACGTTTATCCCCACCACACCACGACCATCCAATTCTATTCAGTATAGCCACGCCCCAATTGCAACCAAGCCCCCACACCACTTCCTAAGCCACGCCTCTTGGTATCCCCCACCACTCCTCCCTTACCAACCAACAATTGCAACCTGGCCCCTCAGGTTTATCCCCACCACTCCACAACCATCCAATCCTAATCAGTATAGCCACGCCCCATTTGCAACCAAGCCTCCACACCACTTCCTAAGCCACGCCTCTTGGTATCCCCCACCACTCCTCCCTTACCAACCAACAATTGCAACCTGGCCCCTCAGGTTTATCCCCACCACTCCACGACCATCCAATCCTAATCAATAGCCACGTCTCCTATTGCAACCAAGCCCCCACACCACTTCCTAAGCCACGCCCCAATTGCAACCAAGCCCCCACACCACTCCCTAAGCCACGCCTCTTGGTATCCCCCACCACTCCTCCCTGACCAACCAATGCCGTTCTACCTGCTTCTATTTGAACAGCGGTAATGACGTCAGCACCACTGTCCGATGTACACTGTCGCCGACAATCGGACTCGCTTCGAAACCGGTTCGCGTTGCCCTGACAACCGCCGTAAACAAACTGTCTGCACATGCGCAGTGCGTCGTCAAAGTACCAGCGCACCACCGAGCCACGGCACGGACCTGCGTCCTGTTTCAGGCCGCAAATATCGGCTACTGCAATGTAAGTCATATAAATGCTACTAGTTTGGGTGGAATCCGAACCACACAGGCTGGTAGTGACTCTTTAAACTGTATTGTATGTGCGACAAGATAAGATCTTTATTTTCCATCAAATATTCATAAAATAAATCGGAATTTGTCACAACTAGGATTAATACAATTAATGTCACAAATTAGACTGGAATTACACAATAATTACTTAAATTTATAAATAGTCTGATATCAATATAATGCTTAATATTGAGGGTACAGTACACAACTACACATCTATTCAAAGGAATCTTAATGACACTAGTTTGGGTGGAATAATCTGAACCGGGATGCAAACTCACTCTCTGGTATAGTGGTTCTTTAAGCTGTATCGTTCATGGAACAATATTAAGAATCTGTATGATACCAGTGTGTGTGTGTAGTCTAAAACACCGGCTAGTAGGAACTATATAGTTAAACTGTATTGTCTAGTATATAAGGCATATTTTCTAGTACCTAAGTTGAAAATTCTGTAGAGGCTTTCAACGTGTAACTACGCAAGAAATTAGTAAGATTGTATAAAAATAAATAAAAATATTGTGTAAAAATAGTAATTTTGTATTTGAGGATGAATAATGGCTTATATGTAGCCACTTCTATGTAGTGTCTACATAGTGTCTTATAGGATCTAAATTTGCAATAATCATAGTAAAGCTCACACTAAAATCAAATTTTTTTCTTTTGAAATGACACCATAATCCCGTTCTGATAAACATTATTAGTAATTAGGCAGTATTTCTACTGACTTTTTAAGGGTAATAATGAATAAAAATCTACTGAAATGTTCTTAATCATATAGATAATATAATAATATATATATATTGGACTACTGCTCATGATATAGCCTACTACAGTTTTTATACTATCTTTATAATGATCCATATATTCTATTACCAATACTTAGCAATGTTTTCTCGCTCTCATAATGTCACATTTTACTGTCCTATAGCAGTTGAGGTATTTCAAAGTAGTATATGAGTGTAAATTTCCCCACTACTCATCCCCAACTATCTAATGCACAAGCAAGTAGTAAAATCAAATCACAAAAACACACACACAAACAAACAGCTATTGCAAACTTCTAAAAACTCAAACAACAAAATGCAGACTTTCAGGTAAATAACAACATTAACAAACTACTTTTTTTTATCACGATTGCAAAAATCTAGACAAAATCGAACAAACTACCAGGTCTCTAGGCCTACTGCAAACATTCCTGAACTCTTTTATTCAAAGATCAATGCATACGTTGAGATAAATCAAACAAAATGCTAGATAACATTAGAAAGGAATCCCAAACTCAACCAGAGCCTGTTTCTTGAAAAGTTCTTAATACAGAAATAAGGCTAGGCGTACACCGGTTAGTTAAGACAAGACAAGACAAGATTGGTCACAGTAATTCACATAGGTGCTTATGAAGCAGCACACACCGATGCAATGACTAATCGGTGTGTGTTGCTTCATAAGCCACTATGAGAAGTACTGTGACTCAACGTGACTAATCTCGTCTTGTCTTGTCTTGACTAACCGGTGTACGCCTAGCCTAAAGGTGAACACACACTTGACTCGTAAATTTTTTCATGCTACACTTGCCTGTAGTGTACTCTGCTTTTTCTTGTTTTGCAGGACTTCATAAAATTTCATATAATTTATAAATAATGTTTTTTATAATTTAAATTCATAAATTTTCATGAATCAGGCCCCTGGTCATGAATAATTATTATTGCACACATTAATAACAAAAACTATTCAAAATACGAACAACACTCAGGAAATACAAACAGGAGTGGTCCGTAGCCGAGGGCGATAAGCGCCTGTCTGATAATCCAAAGGTTCCAGGATCGAATAGATCGAATACTCATATCTCTCCTACACTTATCCTACTCATGCAGGTCCACTCATTTCTCATCATCAAGCTGAGAGCTTATGTGGGCATCAACACAGCAAAATAATACATTCTCACATATCAACTTTGTCTTATGACAAATTAAACATGTTATGCCAACTTCTATCTACTTTCATGTCAAATATCTATGAATAGCAATCAATATTCAATTGTTATCCATTTAACAAATGATAATAATAATAATGGAGACTGACCTTTCCTGCGTCCAGGTTGCAAGCATTTCTGTTCACACGATGTTTCGGTCAAAAAGTTGTTATTGTTGGCTTTACAGCCTCCATAAGAGAACTGCAAACACGCCCTCTGCTCCTTGTCATAGTACCAGCGTTCATAATTACCCTGGCAGGGTCCTCTCTCCTTAGGCTGGTCGCAGGCATCTAAGTGGACAATAATTTGAAAATTTTATTTAAAAAAATGTCAGCAATTCTCACTTCCAGGGGCCTATTGCATGAGAAAATACCAGCTAGTAATACTAGTTGTCAGATGGCAAATTACCATAGTGACAACTAGTATTACTAGCTTGTATTTTCTCATGCAACAGGCCCCAGGTTGACAATTATGAAAAAATGGATAAACGGTAATAATTATTATTCTATCAATTGATTACACCAGATATATTCTGTCAGGTTTGTGTATTTGATTATTAGAATATTTTTCTAGAAGAAAAGGTATTTTAGAGCATCTGAGTCAAGCTATTACTTTGAATGAAGAAGGACGGGTGATGAGGGGGGGATGGGGGGAGGGGGGGAAGAGAAAGAGTGTGAGAGGGTGGTAGGGGGATGTAGAGGTCAAAGGTCAAGGTTGCACCAGAACCTACATTTTTATGTTTCTTGTGACAATCCAAATATGGAAAAAGAATAAGTTAAGTGGAACACTATTACTAAGTCTGTTGACAAATTTTACAAATATGATTATAAAAATAAAGACTCACCCAAAGTATCAGGCTTGATACACAGCTCATGACAGGCTTCTTTGGTCTCAAAGCGATTGGCATTGCCCAGACATCCACCATAGACAAATTGAGCGCAATGCTTGCGATCTGTATCGTAGTACCAGGTCGGGTAGTAGCCTTCGCAGGGCCCTTCGATCTTGGGCAAATTGCACACCTGACGTCCTGGAGGCTCCACGCATGTTGACTGGGGAATAGATTAATTGAGAAATGGTCACACAAAAACTACAAAATAGAAAATTTTTTACATTTGGTGTGTGTCAACATGAGAAATGGTCATAAAACTACAATAAAGAAACATTTTTATAGAATACACGAGAGGAATAATTGTGTATTCAAAAATATTAAATATTGTTAAAATTATATGTGAAAGCCAAAGTCTAATGTATTTATTTACAAGCAGGGCCAACATCAAGAAAACACAACATTGCAATGTCTAGCAACAGATTTCATTTCTTCATTTTCATATCGAGGACACTGTAATACAAAATATTTGTTTCAGAAGACGTTGCTATTTCGAGCACGTTTAGAATCTTACAAGTTATTTAATTTCTAAAAATTATTATTCATTTTTCAAGTTGACCACAATTATTGGATTGCTTATTATTGATTGGAATAATTATTTGGAATTATTGTGGCCAACTCTAGTTCGTGTAATTTCTGAATTTTTTGTATGCTTTGTTTGAAGGAATAACGTTCATTATTTCATTTGATGCTAGGTGACACTTATACAGTATAATGGTGATACTAAATGAGTTTTGTTTGAGTTTTCCAGTTAACCTAAGCAGTCATTGAATGGAGGCCAACTACCTGAATAGTTATACAGTACTGTATAGTTATTTCCGTATTAACGCCTACAAATTAAAAATGTCCGCAATGTGGTATGTTGTATTTTTATAACAACTACCTAAGAGTACCTACCATTAATTGTATGCTACCTGTATTATAATTATTGTTTTTAATTTGAACCACCTATCTATCTGAAGATCAGATTGTCAGATGGTTTTATTTCAGGATATTATTTATACCGTAGTCCTTACAATTTAACAAATGCTGATGTCTGTTTTCTAAGTGAAAACAAACTTTCACCATGTTCCCTATCAAGGGATAATAGGTTATGTTGGTGAAGTGGAACAACCCTACTCGGGTCTCCCCACTATAAAAAGCCATATGCTAAATAATAACAAATAAGTTCGCCAATGAAAGTTATTTAAAAGTTATTTAGAAGTGAAAGTCATGAAGAGAGTAATTTATTGTTACGGGCACTCAATTCATGAGCTGTTCATCAGTGTATAAATATTAGATGGTCAGTAAAAGTGCCCATTTTTCATTACGACAGTTTTGAACACAAACAATATTAGTACAAACAATATATTATAGTTTATTTTGGATATTGGACCTATCAACTGTTATTCAACAGTTTTTCTCTTAATCTTATCAAATGCTACCTTGCACTCGTCCTGTGTTTTGAAGCGATTGGCGTTGCCCTCACAGCCGCCGTACCAGAACCGGGAGCAGCCTCCATACTCGGTGTCAAAGAACCACTTGACGGTGAAGTCGCGACACGAACCGCGGTCCTTCGGCTGTGTGCATTGCTCTGAAACATTTTATCAATCAATCAATCAATATTTATTGCCAAAAAGTAAATTGGTTAACAATACAACAATAATATTGGTTAACAATACAAAAGTAAAATTGGTACAACACTAGCATAAAATACAAAATAAATAATTACATTGAGAATGAATATTTTAGACCATCAACAATATTGTTAACAATATGGCACTACCGGCAAAAGATAATCTTGTGCGCCGAAATTTCATTTCATTTTTCGCTTACACTCAACTCCAGAAAATTATATCAATACAAAATATTGATATAGGCTATAGTAAAAATTAAGAAACTGTGAGGTAACCTCATCATCAAGAATCTTTTTGTTTTTTGAAGCACCTAAGCTAAAAAAAGGGAAGGAACAATCAACGAACTCAAACCAACTTATACTTAAAATGAATCAGAAAAATTATCAGAATAATGAACATTTCACATACATATACGATTAGCCAGGCTCCCCATGGAGATAGGTCCTATAAACATAGTGTTTATTAAAGTGGGGTTTAACAATTTCAAAAAGTGTTTTCTATTATGGAAAGATTCCTAATAAACAGCAATATTTGTTCTAAAAATTTTTAAAAGGCACTTGAAGTGTCTTTAACGACATTTTGAATTCTTGTCAAGAATTGAACAAGATCTGGAGTTTTATATTTTATTGATGATCGAGTAGGTAGCCTAAAAAATCACAAATGGCACTTAATAATAAAATTGTGAAATGGTTAATAATATAATGAGTAAGTTAATAGTTATTTTAATATAAAATAATGGAATTGTGAGTCATTTGACAGTTTTTTTAGTATCCCTTGATTTGCAGCAAAGACAATTAGAATACTTATTGTTTCTAATTGTCTAATACTAATAGCACAGATAAGGTATAATCATAAGATAAGGATAATAGTTTCCTATCGTCTTTGTTTGCAGTAATGAAGAAGGCTAGGCGTACACCGGTTAGTCAAGACAAGACAAGATTAGTCACGTTTAGTCACAGTACTTCACATAGTTACTTATGAAGCAACACACACCAGTCATTGCATCGGTGTGTGTGCTGCTTCATGAGCATCTATGTGAATTACTGTGACTAATCTCGTCTTGTCTTGTCTTGACTAACCGGTGTACGCCTAGCCGAAGAGTTAATCCTATTAGTGTAATCACGGCCCAAGGCATTCATCTCGAACAACTGACTCAAGTAATATCCTACGTTTACTAACTATAATACCTCTATACTCTGTAATGACCTAATAAATCTATCTGTAATTATTATTGTGAACTATAATAGAGCATGAGACATATCCTCCACGAATGTCCTAGGTATAGGTTTAAAGGTGCCACAGAGGAGCTCATAACTTGTACACCTGATGCACTGCAGTGGTTGGAAGAACTGGATGTAGAAATCTAAAAAAATATTATTTATTAACCTCAAATTGTATGTATTATATAATTATATAGCCTATATATTTTATTTCAACTTATACTTATTTTAACTTAACTTGACGAATCATAATATGACGATAGGCCTACAGTTATTGACATTAGTTGAAAATTATTAAGACTTCATACCGATATGTGTTCTCATACGATATATATATACCTGTATATATATATATATATATATATATATATATATATATATATATATATTGTGAACTGACCTCCCGGCGTAGTAGGCACCTCCTGGCAGCCCTCGAAGTGATCGCCCAGAGCATTGGCGATGCCATCCAGACAGCAGCCGTAGAGCGACGCCTCGCACGAACAGTTGTCGCTGGACCCCACAGCCGGCGTACGACCGTCTCCACAGCAGCCGAACTCGGTTTGCTCGCAACCGCAACCTGTGAAACACGAACAAATTGTTGAAATAAAATAGAATTGAATGTTATTTATTTCTTTTCGCAGAATAGGATAGGGATAGGATTGATAAACTGCAACTCAATGCCAACACAAAAGTTATATCATGTTGGCAGTGCCAAAAATACTCTGCTTAATCTTAACCGTGATCAACTATTTTGGATCAACTAATCACATCTAATTCAGCATTGTGCTGATCTTGGATTCGAATATTGATCTTGCATGTTGCAACTCGGTATATAAGCAGCTCGTACACCGGAGCAATAAGCAATAGGCAATAAGCAACATTTGGATCATATGATCGTCTATTCTACAGAAACAAATAGTCCAATGCACACCTAAAGCAGCTGTTTCGGTGTGCATTGAACTAGGCCTATTGGTTTGTATAGAGTAGACAATCATATGATCCATATGTTGCTAGTTGCCTATTGCTTCGGTGTACGACCGGGGTTAAACTACATGGCCACGGCCTTTAATGTGACAACCTCGCATTACCGACTGGTTTCATTATAAAATCATACTTATAAAAAACACAACAAACACATGACTTACAAAACACATGACCGATTTACATTGCTCATGCAAGCCGATGCAGCGACGTTGTCACATTGAAGGCCGCGGCCATGTAGTTTAAGGAGGCTATGCTAATATTCGATTTCACCAGCTGGGTTCAAATATTTAGAATCAACTGATCACAACTATAGCACGATCTTTTTAACTTGTCAGAAATCAGCTGTTTCGGTAATAATTAAACATTGATTTCGACACAATAATCAGAAGGCTTAAAAGTCTTAAAGACTTTTAAAGTCTTTAAAAGACCTTTTTAGAGAAGACCTTTCAAAGAATAACTTCTTTAAAAGACCTTTTCAATAATCTGCGAGATTCCAAGGTTATTAGAGAGATTATGTGACTTTGTCACTTTGCAAGCCAGTAGTTTATTTCACTAAGAATAATATGAATTAGTGAATAAGGTCGATGAAAAATTTCATCTACCTCTTCGCCTCTCTACCCAGGTTGACGTACCTCAACCCCTAAACCTCCTCAACATGTTATTTCATGTTGGCAGTGCCAAAAATATAGCAGGAACCTTTCAACTTGTCAGAAATCAGCTGTTTCGGTAATAATCAAACATTGATTTCGACACAATAATCAAAAGGCTTAAAAGCCTTAAAGACCTTTAAAGTCTTTAAAAGACCTTTTTAAAGAATACCTTTCAAAGAATAACTTCTTTGAAAGACCTTTTCAATAATCTGCGAGATTCCAAGGTTATTAGAGAGATTATGTGACTTTAAAGTCACATAATGACAATTATCACTAATGACAATGATCACAATTGACAATTATCAATTATAGTAACAAAGTGACAATTGTCACTTTGCAAGCCAGTAGTTTATTTCACTGGAAAGCTTTATTGTTATTTTTCATGCGGTTTTGATTATTTTCATGAATTTCACTAAGTAGTTTGTATGCTGTAATAATTTTACCTTGCTCCTAATAAATGGGTTATCATCTTTAGTTTTAATTTTCAAGTAGGCTAAGGTTATATGAAATTCTTGAAAATTTCTATACAATTGTATTTTATTGCTGGAAATGTATTTTGTAACTATTGTTTCTGGTGAAATAAAAACATATTCTATTCTATTCTATTCTACAGAGTGATCGTAAAATGAGCAACCCAATGTTTGAAGCCGTCTAGGAATGACAGGTAAATTTGCAAAGTATGATTTGCATATGGGAATTTTTCGTCCAGTAGTACAGCAGGTGGCTGCACTGCCAGATCACGCCATCGGGCGACAATTAGCCAGAAATCAGTTTGTTTATTCAGTTCAAGTTTTACGCAAGAACAACGTAGGCCTATTTCTATCGTTTTGAGTTACTGTGAATCGAAATCCTACGCAAAGTGTCAAGAACATTTCTCCAATGCTTTTCCAGATGCTAAAGTACCAAACAAATCGACCATATAATATGTCGTTTGTTTCATCGTTTTCGGGATACAGGTAGCGTGAATGAAAGTAATCGTACCGGCCGACCAAGTGTTTTGACTGACGACAGACTGCAGACGATGAGTGAAACGTTCATCCGTTTTCCAAAAAAGTCTCTTTATAAACTTTGAAAGAAAAATCAAAAACACATTACAGCGTTTTAAGACTGTTATCATTTTGGGTTGCGCGACTTTACGATCACTCTGTATTATTACGTTTACATTACATGTTACATTGTATCTTTCCATTTTATTTATTGTTCTACTGACCATACTGGTTGGGTCCCTTAGCCCGTGTGACGCCGTCCGGACAGCATCCGAACTGGTGCGTGTAGCACGGACAGCCCTGGAACGCGGGTCCCGCTGCGGGCGTGTACTTGTTCGGACAGCAGCCGTGCGCCGTGTACTGGCAGCCGCAGCCCTCGTTGTTGGCGCCGCGAGCCGCTGTGCGCTTGTCCGGGCAACAGCCGTAGCTCGAGTACTGGCAACCGCAACCTTAAACCAAACAAAAACAATCAATCAATTTTCAATGATTTCGAGGTGACGACAATAACGATAGTTCAAACTAATCATCCCAATAGAAATAGAATAAGAAAGAGAAATTTATTCAGGAAAAAACAAACAAACAATACAATAACTTACGACCATTTTTTACATAGGAAATAAATGAAACAAATTAATAAGTAATGTAGTCTTAGAAATATGAAATTTTTTTTCCCTGAGACAAGCCCAACAGATTGAAAATCCAATTATTGGGCTTGTAATAAACCAACACAACGGAGTATTCAAGGACCTGACATGGTAGCTGAGGCTAATGAAGATATAATAATAAATAAATAAAATAATAATAAAATATAATAATACTCATTCAAGTTGGGTTGGCGGATGGCATTAGATAGATAGATATAGATATTATTTTTCTGCCATCGGACTCTACGGTCATCGGCAATGTCGAGAAATAATATATCTCTATCTATGTATCCATCTATCTAATGCCATCCGCCAAATTAAATGAATATTACTATACCTAATTTGAGGTTATTCAATTGCTTCAAATTATGTCCACGTACAAGATTTCTCATTTTAACTGTTTCATAGTCTGTGGAGTGCAGACCATAAAAATTAAGGAGTCCTTTAATGAAGGGAAAAGATGGAAAAACACTAGGCATGGAGAGCGTGTCTTCCTATGATAGAGACTTCGTATATGTCTAGTGTGTGTGAGAGCCTTTTTCCTGTGATATAATTCAGGAATTATAAATTTTATGAAACAGACCCTAGGCTTTTTTTTAATATGGTGCTGTTGGATGAGATTCAACACTTTGATGGAACATTTTCTTCAACAAGAAATGAGTTGATTTAATATTATACTTACATTTTGTAAATAATTGAATTATTATTTTTTTAAATATATAATATCAAATTATATTATGTAAATATCAGAAAGGAAAAAGTAGTACAATCATAGAACAGAGCTGGAGGCTTCTGTGGAAGACTTTATAGTATCATGAAGTTTACTTTTCGTTTAAAAGAAATGAGAAATAATTTATTTTTATAAATTATTTTTATTTATTCTTATAATAATATTGTTTATAAGAAATAATTTATTTTTCGTTTATAAGAGTAAAAAATTAATGGTTAGTCCAAGTAACTAGTTTTAATAAAATAATTGAAAAAATTTGAATTAAGTCTACCGTACCTACTTAATCAAAATATACTAAATACAGAGAGCATTTTTCTTTAGTCTGAAATCTGTCGGGAGTAATGGTTGGTACAGTATTATTATAACAAGATTGGAAAAAGAAATGATATTCAGCGACAAAGGAAAGAAAAGACAAGTAAGAATAGAAACTCTTTATATACCGGTATATTGTAGATTAATCTTCTTTTTCTCTTGATAAAATTGTAGACATATTGAATAACTGAAGAATATAACGCACATTAAGGAAACATTTATGACAACATTGTGAAATAGCTTACAACACCGGATGTTAGTAACATTTTCACTTCTTGAATTTAAGGTTTCTACAATAGTTCTTCGAAAGGAAATGCTAATTGAAAAAAAATACTGGTAGTAATAAACCACAAAATGATAGGCCTATATAGTAATATCACTTGAACCACCAATATAATATCTCCTAGAACAATACCTTCGAGATTAGGTCCCTGCGCCGGTAAAACGTTGTTAGGACAACAACCATACTGGGTTCCCAGACAGCATCCCTCCTTGTTGGGTCCATGGGCGGGCGTCTCATTGTCGTCGCAACAGCCGTGCGGGGTCGATGCACATTCGGACGGGCAGCCTGCGTTTTGCGGGCCGCTTGCTGCAAAATCAAATCAAAAACCTCATTTAAATCTTTACAAAATAATAAGATGAAATAATCAACCGCAAGGAAACATCATGTGCGCAGGTAAGAGTTGCTAACATTTGGCCTACTTAAAACAAATCCTTAAAGCCTGGTTTTCATTAGTAGAGCTAGTGGTAGAGTTCCCTGGGCGAGTACTAACTATCTTGTGAACTCTCCCAATGAAAACGTTCATAATAGAGTAGAGTGATGATAGAGTACTTGTTTTTGGTAGAGTAGAGTGGGATAGCACCGTGGGATAGTACTCTACCACTTGCCTTCCCCCACCACCGCTGCTCACTCTACTCTACCACCACTATCCTAATGAAAACAGTCTGGAGCTAGTAGAGTAGAGTCTGCTAGTAGAGTACAGTCATTTCAAGGTCTGTTCACTAGACAACACACTTTACCTACTATTCTCAATTGTAGTGAAAACAGCTACTCGACCAAGTAAGTAGAGTAGAGTTAGTACGATAGAGTTAGTATGCTAGTTACTCTACCACTAACTCTACTCATGAAAACCAGGCTTAAGAGTGGGCAGTAGGAGTTGGCCATATATTGGATTGATGTCCCGTAAGATGAATGTCATTTAAAGCTAAAACACACAGTTTCTTGTAACACATCACGTCTACGGTTTACGTCGGAACTTCTTGAAAAAATAATTATTTTATAAATAATTAAATGTTGAAGAGGGTTTGCTTTTTCAAATTTCAAATATTTCTTCCAAAAATGCTCAAACTTGAAAAAGTTTATTTTTGCTGTAATTATTGCAGTAATTTTCTAATTAAAAAAGCAGAAAGCCAACCCTCTGAAGAATTTTATTCTCTTTCTAATGACACTTGAAACGTAATATTCTGTCCAAAGATAACGGCGCTACATGTGACAAGAGATTACATTGATCTTATGGGACCATTTCCAATGTGGCCGACTACTACTGCCTACTCTGAATGAACTGTTAGGGCCTGGTCACATACGATTGTGGTTTGCTTTTCTTTACTTCACTTCACTTACAATGCTACTTTGATTATGGTTTGCTTTGCTTCACTTCACTTACTATATACCATACGATTTATATAGAAATAGTATGCGAGTAAGTGAAGCGAAGTGAAGTAAAGTAAAGCAAACCACAATCGTATGTGACCAGGCCCTTAAGGAAATAAGTGAATAGAGCCTAATAGATTTAAACGACAGAAATCTAGTTATAATACATGTCTTATAATACATGTCATGTTACATGTCTTTATAATATCTACCACAAACCTTGACGTGTCGTATGCTGCAGGAGCGTTGCTCCCGTGATGCAGTTATATGTGACGAACTAAATAAATAAATAAATAAGTAAAATAGATTTAAGAACACAAAGAAATAAACAGGTCTTCAATCACTTCAGAATTTGATGTAAGAGTATTCTTAAAAATTAGTATGAATTAACTTTAATTAATTATTATTAAACTTATTTATAGAAATAAATGTGCAGCATGAGCTACGTTGTATGCCACACAGTATGTT